>VDFB02281492.1:200982176-201224224 GCA_007258455.2 Sequoia sempervirens
GAGAGAGAGGGGGCATGGGAAGGAGATAGTAGATAGAGAGGGGAGAGAGGGAGTGGGAGATAGAGGGAAAAGAGAGATATGGATTGAGAACTGAGATAGAGAGAAGGAGAGAAGAGGAGGGAAGGATAGATAGAGATGAGGGTTGAGGATTGAACCATAGACTTTAAGGGTGTGAAATTCTCTGACTCTTTTGCTTAATTAGGGTTTTTCACCTAAAGGGAAGAGATAGGACCCACACAAAAATCTAAGTTGTTCACTCAAAATAATGCAAGTAAAATGAAATCATGCCTAAATGCAATGATATAGATGAAAAAAATTGATTGATTATCTATGCAAAACCTAAGAAATGCAACTTCTTGCAAAAACATATTTTAATATGCAAAAACACCTAGAAATGAAAGAAAAACTGCAATAGAGTTTGATGGAATTAGAAGTGTGCACCTGAGAAATTGATGGAGACTTGAAATGACTTCTAGAATTCTACTAGTGCTAGAAATTTGGCCTACTAGGACTCATTCACAATTCTAGGTTAATTAGTCCTACTTCTATGAAACTATCTCAGAACCCATTTCAGACAAATGGGTATATGAAACTACAAAGAATACATTTTAGGCCTAGAAATGGGACTCATTCAGAACTAATGGTGAATGAGTCCACTTCTAGATTTCTAAAAATACATAAGTGGAAATAGGAGCCCTTGGTCTACTCTTCGGTTCCTAATAGGTGTTCACCTCTAAAAGTATAATTTCCAGGCTTGAAAGTGATTTTTTGTTGATATTTTTTCTTAGAAAATGAAGAGAAGAATTAAAAAACTTTCCAACTTGATCTTTAATGATTTCTAAGTCTTCAAGAAGTCTAAATCTTCAAACATAGAAGAAGAGAAGGAAAAATGTTGGATTCTAGGGCATGGGGGTTTGCCTTGGTCAAACTCCTTTTAGGTAATTAAACCAAATGAAGAAATAATATGAAGAATGAACATGAAATGAAGGGATTAATACCTTGTGATGATGATTTATTTTTTATTGTTGCAACAACATGAAGAATATTCCCTTCATTGTCTAAAAAATCCTATCTTGGTGACCTAAGATGAAAAAAACCCTAACTTGCTTGAGAAGAATAATGAGTGATAAGTGAATAATGAATGAATGAGATGTTAATTAAGGTTTAGAAACTTATATTAATAGGAAATTCACATAAAATTCCCATTAATTGGATCCCTAAGGATGACATGAAGAAAAAATTTAACTTAAATTCTAGTTTTTCTCGCTCAAAACTCAAAAATAAACCAAATGGGACTGATTCACCACCTTCAGTGAATTAGTCCCACCTAGAAGGTACTCATTCACCAAATATGGTGAATTAGTCCCAGAGGGGCCCATTTTCCAAGTAAAAGGTTACAGGATAAGAAAATTAGGTTTATATGATGACTTAGTCAGTTATTTCATCAAATTATGTCTCAAGATGCACAATATGGGTCAATAGGGGCCTATTAATGATGATGTAAAGGTCAATTAGGGATTGGGACACAAAATTCAATGTAAAAGTGTCATTAAATACACTTTAGAACACTAAAATTAGTTCCACATAGCCTAGAAAGGCACAACATCCAATGTGAATGTGTAAGACACATTACAACACTAGATTAACATTAAGTTTAATTTATAAGCCTTCTATATTAGTGTGGCAATGGTATTAAATACATTTTATAATGTTGAATTAAGGGAAAATGGGTTCATTAAGTCTAGAGAGGTGTGAAAGTCCTTTACAACACTTTACAACACCTTTACAAGACATTTATAAATGCATGTTATTCAATTTGCAAGGGTGCAAGACCTAGTGTGGATGTGTAAAACACCTCACAACACTAAATCAGGGCCTTATTAAGTTCAATTTATCATCAATTATTCCCAAAATCATGTAAGTTTCCTTTTTTCTATGCTACATTTAGCTCCCACTTTAGTGAGAGGATGAAATTGCTTCAAACTCACACTAAATTAGACATTCAAGAGAGGTCCAATCATACCAATGTGGATGGTCTAGGATAAAAAATATCAAGGAACAAATCAAGCCCACAAGATCAAAGATCCTAAGTCAATCCAACATGAGTGCAAAAGGACACACACAAGGTGAATTTCATGTAGTGAAACAAGATACATGACCATTTAATGGCAAGAACTAAGATGAAGAGAAAGATGAAAATGAAAATGTGGATCAAGCTTCAACTGTTTGTCCAACACATTATGGATCAAATATAGGTTGTTTTTCCAAAAATGCATACTCACTTTGAGGTGACAAAACTCTTGGCTATCTTTAGGGTGAGAAGTCCTAAGTATACTCACAATAAGGCCACATAACTTCTTGTTGTCCATGCCCAGGGTGAGAAATCCACAAGATGGCTATGGGGAAAAGTAATTCTTTAGAATGGGCTTCCCACCCAACCATACAAAAGTTATACCTCCTCATAAATTTAATAAGGAACCACATGAGAATGATTTTCGAGCTCTATGAGGTAAGAATTTGACTTTGTATGCTTGAGACTCATAGAAATTTTAAATGGTGCAAGGAATATTCAAAGTGATTTTTCTTAGTTCGTGCAAGGCCTCATCTTATGGAACATTGTATCTAATTCTTCCAAGAGAGGAAAAGTGCAAATGGTCTCATCTTGTTTCCAAGAGAGGAAAAGTGCAAATGGTCTCATCTTGTTTCCAAGAGAGGAAAAGTGCAAATGGTCTCATCTTGTTTCCAAGAGAGGACAAGTGCAATGTCTCATCTTGGGGAACATTGTTCCAAATGTGTCCAAGAGAGGGAATCATAAGAAAAAGAAAATCACACAATGAAATGTGGCTAGTTATGTATTCCCCCACTTTAAAGTGGTTACAAACACCATTACTTTGAACAATTTCTTTAAAGTAGGAAAATATGTGAGCTTACTCAGAAAGCCCTATGCCAAGTTATATGTTTCCTATAAGCTACATCATGAAAATGGGAGTATGTGACATGCGAGCCAACTAAAGCAATGTAATCCACATCTCAAGCTTTCTCTTATATTTTCATGAAAGGTTAATGACTAGCCAAAGGAGGCAATTGAAAACTGACATATGAGGACAAGGCTACGTAACCCCTTACCCCCACTTAGTGCAAGACAAAGGGTGAGCCGAAATGATATATGCTCGAGTTAAAATCAATATTAATTAGAGGAATTAAGTTTCCCAACATAGGGAACCATACAAAAATCCTTAACATGTTGGATTTTACTACTCAAAGCCTTACATTCATTGGTGGAATGACCATGAACTCTATGATAGGCACAAAATCAAGTCCTGTAATAGAATTTTTTTTGAGTTTTTGGAGGGAGATATAACAAGTGATCTTGGAGGATTATTGAGAAGACACCCTCTTGATAGATGGTTGAAGATGTTCCTATGGTTTGATTCAAAGATATATCTTTTTTAGTATTAGTTGTCATACCTACACAAGACTTTGTATATAGTGAGATTGTGTTCTCTCCTGTACAGGAGGGTGTAAAATCTAATGAGTTCAATTCATTAGTGTTTTGTGAGATTACATTGACATTAAGCGAAGGTGTATTTGTTTATTTCATGTTGTGTAAGTGATTACTTTCAAGATTGCTAGTGTTGAGTAGTTTAGGATGGACGACAGTTAAGGTTGACTTTAGTGAATTGTTTGTGATGGTATTGAGTGCAGGTTTGGAAATTTCTATTAAAGGACAATAACCAAGACCATGAGTTGTTTGTTATGTGATAGGATCTATAGGGTTTCAGATACCTTGTTCATTAGCACCACATCCTTTTCCACTATATCCAACTTATTTAATAAGTGCATACCCTTTTCCATAAAGCTTTTTCATTGCTTTTGGATTGGGTGGTGGTTGGTGATAATTGTTGTCGAAGGTTGTTGTGTAATTTGTTTCATTGTCTAAAGTGGTTGAGGTGGATGCTTTTGAAGGGTCATCTACTTTTTCATTTCCCCTATTTTAATCTTAGTGTATGATATTGTACTCACCCATGAATTCATGTTCAAAATCCAAGGAACCCCAATCATCTTCTAATCACTTTGTTACTTGTTCAAGATGTTGTTTGTCTTTTTGTTGTGTGGGATCCAGTTGTGTGGTTGGTGTTAATGTGTTTAAATGATGTGCTTTAGTTTTCTCAATGTTCAAATGACTATTGGGATCACGGTCAGCTTTAAGTGTGTACACTTTTTTGTTGTGAATGTATTTCATTTTGCGATGAAGAGTTGAAGGTACTACATTCATTTCATGAATCCATGGTCAGCCTAAAAGGAGATTATATGAAATTTCATGAGGCATAACATGAATTTGTGCATCCAATGTGGCCACTCCAACTATAATAGGAAAAGTGATTACACCAAGTGGTTGTTTTTCTATATTGTCAAAGCCCTTAATAGACAAAGAATCAAGTTGAATTTTTTGTATGTACACACAAAGCTTATCCAAGAGGTTTACACTACACACATTAAGAGTGGGGCCATTGTCAACAAGGGTTTGCTTTATGCCAATGTTTTTGTATTGAGATAATATTATGAAAGCTTCATTTTGTTTTTGCACTTCCAAAGAGGGGAGTATACTTTGGTGGAAAACAATGTTAGCATTCAACCCTTGAATTATGGTAGATATGTCATGCACTTGTGCATTAGAAGAGATAGGAATTTGTTGCAAGGCCGTTTGAAGAATAGAGTGATAGTTAGATGAATTCTGTAGTAAATCCCATAGGGATATCTTTATGGGCATGTTCTTAAGTTGTTTGGAAAGATCATACTCCTTTTGACCTAGCAAGAAAGGGTTAGGTAGGATAGGATTAGGCAACGGTAAGGGTATTAGGATTGGTTGTGGTGGTTGTGGATTGTTTCAAGTATTATATGTACGAGAAATGGTATTATGAATCAGCTGTTGTGAAACATTATTCTTAGGAGGGTAAAGGAAAATTTTAGGTTTATTTTGAGTTTGTTGTTTGTGTGAAGGTGGGTAGACAATTAGAGGGTTGTTAGAATGTCCCACAGGGTATGTATGAGGTCCATTGATCAAGGGGGATCTAATGGACACTTGTGCATTCATAACCTCAGTGGTCATGGCTTGATGTATCTCTAATAAAGGGAAATTGAGAATCACCTTCTTATGGTTATCTAAGGAAGGTACATTACTATTGTTGTCATTTTCTTGTACCATGATATTCTCCCTAGGAGGAGAGTTTTTAGAAAAACTACAAATCAAATGTTCTTCACATTCGTGGATGGTTTGTTTTAAAAGGATTGCATCACAAGTAGGGGAATGATCAATGGTTGAATTTGCATGTTTATCAATAGTGGGGAAATTAGGGGAAGACTCTATTTGATCAACATATTTCCCTAAGGTATCATTCTCATGTTCCATATTATCTACCCTACTAGGAGAGCTTGTAATATGTTCATCCAAGTTTAAAGTTTGTAAAGTAGCTTCATCACAATTGGGGGAGGCATTAAGAGAAGGGCCACAATGGTTTTTAAATAGATCATTCCAAATGGTAGGAGCAGTAGGGAAGGGAGGATGGAGGGTTTAATGAGTCTTAATAGGGATTTCTTCTACCACCATCCTATCCTTTGTGCATTGAGGAGGGATATTAGTGTAGACACCAAAATCTGGTTTAAGCCTGTGACTTCCATATTCTTCATAATTCATGGTCTTGATTAAATAATCTTAATTATTTAATTAACCACATCTTCTATTAATTCTTCTATTAATTAAATAATCTTAAATATTTAATTAATTCACACTTTTCTTTATTCTATCTAATTAATTAAATAAACGTTTCTTATTTAATTATCTTACTAATTAACCTTATTCTTCCGGTTAAATTAAATAAATTCTTATTTAATTTACTCTTTATCATATTTCAACTATAATTAAATAAATTCATTATTTATTTAATTATTCATTTAAATCCCTTCGTCACTTAATTAAATAAATCTTATTTATTTAATTATCCTCTCAATATTGAGTTCTTGAATTAAATGAATTATTTAATTCATTAATTCTATTTTAACACATTCTTCTATATTTTAGATAATTATGTGAGTTATCTAAGTATTCACTTTTACTCGACTCGACATCTATTTTAATCGTTCAGTTAACTATTGATTTAATATCTGAGTGGCGTCTTTGAGTAATCTCTTCGTCTAACCATGCAATCGTCCACTTCTAACTCATTTGTGTGTACATGCATATTAATTAAATATTCTTATTTAATTAATTAAATGTTGTGCGTGCATTCGAACAGAGAGTCGTTATAATCAATCTTTATCTTTGTCATGCAAAGATATTTCTTATGTTTTCGAATGCCGAACTGAAGATTAAATCATTCATTTAATCTTTAATTCTATTTTCTAATTCGAATGACTCATGTCAATACTATCAGTTATCTAATTGCATGTCTAATCAGTCAATCTCAACCATCTGTTGATCTTTCAATCTTGGCCTGTCGTTCGAATAATCAATTTTCTATAAATTGATTGTCATTCTTCATTCCAATCTCTCTCGCGAATTTGATAACTTTTGAGAGCACTTTGTCTTGAATCTTTGATATTTTGCTAATCACTATCTTAGGCTATACTGCACGAATTTACTTGAAAATCTGAGGGCAATTATACTACACAAGCAAAATGGAGAAGGGCAATCGAGATAATTCATGGAAATACGTTTGGAATTGGTGAGATTGTTTTAGTTTTAATTACGTTTTTACTTTCCCATGTTCTTTGTAGCTTAACGTATGAATTTGCATTCTAGATTTAGTATTGTATGCATGTGTGCTTATTAATGATCTTCCTTGTTGTCTATTGTGCAAAATCTTGTTTCATTTTTAGGCGTTACATTTTGGTGAACCCGACGTGAACTACTAACCCTCTTGATTAACATTCTTTGTTTGGAAGTTTTTGGTGTTTTCTGTGTTGAAAGGTGTAGGTACTTTTGACGAATCTTGAAAATCACACATTTTGGAGTCTTTTGAGGTCAAATAAATAGCATGGTTGCATCCAAAAGGGTCGAGAGACGAAGATTTATATATTATACTGCATATTTTCGTTAAGGGAAGCATTTTTTACAAGAAAAACAAGATTTTTTTGCGGCTGCGAGCCAGAATGACGCATTTGTAAGAAGAATGACGCATTTGATTTAAAAGTGACGCATTTGCAATTCCTGAACTGCAATTGAGTTTCTGAACCACATCTGCCATAGAAACAATGCATCTGCAATTCTTGAACCGCAATTGAGTTTCTGAACCGCATCTGCCATAGAAACAACGCATCTGCAATTCTTGAATTGCAATTGAGTTTCTGAACCGCATCTGACACAGAAACAAAGCATCTGCAATTCCTGAACCGCAATGGAGTTTCTGAACCGCATCTGACACAGAAACAACGCATCTGCAATTCCTGAACCGCAATGGAGTTTCTGAACCGCATCTGAAAGAGAAACGACGCATCTGATAATTCCTAAACCACAATTAATATCCTGAGCCGCAACTGAAAAAGAAACGACGCATCTGACTGGTAACCAAGTGACGCAATTGACTGGTAAAATTTTATTTTTGCTCTTGGAAATCTGGAATTTTCAATTGATTTTTGTGTTATTGATATTTGATTTTCAGCGTGTGGCCATTTGGAGTTAACAAGCTTTTGCAGGACGATTGACGAAGACAACATTGAAAATTACTAATGATATCTTCTGTAGGATGCTTGTCGAAGACCCTAGTTAAATTTTGAAACAGATTGTTTGGTAGCTTAGCAAATCTTTCATTTGGTTAAAATTAACAAGTGTCTACTGTGTTTGGTGCGAAAGCACAAGTTTGGTCACCCTTACGACTTGGTATATCGAAGTATCCTCTCCCCTTGCGCATTCGTGCGATCCTGGGTGTAAGATAAACGGTTACCAACTCTAGAACTTGGGCCTGTTCTGGTGGGAAAAAGTACTCACCCCAGGAATGACTCAGACCGGTAGCACCCTGAACCGAGGGACTTCCAGCCATTATACAAAAGTGGGTTCTTGGGGAAACCCCAAGAATCACGAGTGTGGTTCCGACGAGATGGATCCAAAAGGGGACTCGCGCCGTATGGATCACACCCCACGAACGGAATGCCCGAATTAAATACCCTTTGTTGTAGAGACCAACCTATTTGTGGTCGTTGCTTGGTATTAGTGCAGGGTACAGTATCATGCCCGAAGATACTCACTACTGATCCCCTTGAGTAGAGATAGCAGTTCTTGGGAGGTCATTTCCCAAAGAATTCAGAATTGGTGTGCTCGAAAGATGTTAATGAGCCGTGGAGGGGAGCCAATGCCACCAAATTCCTAAGCTATCCACTCTCGAGAAGGAAAGGTGTTCATCACCAATCCGAGGTATAACTGGTGGGCTATACCAAGTATACAAACACTAGGCCTTTGGCCTATTAGGATGTGCTTGTCTGTTATCACTTTAAACGTTCTTTGAGTCCAAAATCGAAACTGAAAACACTTTGTCTTACGATTGTCTTTGATTGTCAGAATTTGATCATAGAAAATGGAGTCAGTTTAAATTTCATGTCACTGAAAATTCATAGAGAGTCACAACTGTTCACCAAAAACACGCATCTAATTTTTAGAGTCGCATCTGTTAATTTTGAGTCGCATCTGTAAATTCTGAGTTGCATCTATTAATTTTGAGTCACATCTATAAATTCTGAGTCGCATCTATTAATTTTGAGTCACATCTATAAATTCTGAGTCGCATCTGTTAATTTTGAGTCGCATCTATAAATTATGAGTCGCATCTGTTAATTTTGAGTTGCACCTGTAAATTCTGAGTCACATCTGTTAATTTTGAGTCGCATCTGTCAGTTTGGCTCACCTCTACTTTGGAAAAGCCGCATGTGTTATATTTCGAGTTGCATCTATCAGTTAGAGTCGCATCTAGTATATTTTTAGTTGCATCTATCAGTTTGAACCGTAACTGTTAATTTTGAACCACAACTGAAAATTAAACGATGCATCTATCTAATTACTAGAAAACCAAAATTCATAGTCACTGTCCAGTTAGCAGGGTTATACCAGTTTCAGTAGTCTTCACACAAACAGTCTTTGAAACAGAAACCTGAAACGATTTGCTCTATTTTGCATCCTTTAGGTTCATTTAGTCATTACCATAGTTGTCTTCAGTTAGAGTTTAGTTTCATCTTAGGGTACATATCACTTTGCATTAAACTTCTAGAAAGGTCACTTTTACAAACTTTAGGAGTAGTCCACCACCTATACTCTAGAAAAGTCATAGTGTCAACAAAATTTGTCATTGAACCCAGTCCTATCATCTTATACTTTGTCCTATAGAGAGTCTTCATAGCTCATCAGTCTAGTTAGGAAACTCAACTTGTCTTTGATCCTTGGCTTAAATAAATTGACACCTTGGGTTTATTGAACTGATCACTTTAGGGTCTTGCTTAGACTTTGCATCTTTAGAGTCTAGAATAGTGTCATCCTAGAACATTCATTATTTGCATACGAAAATCCCAAAAACATAGCTTAGGTTGCATACCTTAGATTTGAGTCACTCTTTGCATTGTCATACCTTAGACCTCATATCACATACCTTAGTCATACACCATCTTTCATCATAACCTCACCACCATGTCTACAATTTACCTTGATATGCGTGCTAGTCAAGTTGAATACCAATTACTCCGTAATGGTCAATACCAACAGGCCCTAGACTTCAAAAGATAATTTATCCAATCCACATGTCAATCAACATCAACCCATGGTCAACTACCCACATATCATTCCTATCAACAATCGATAAGTCCTAGTCCTCCATCCATCTACCCTCATTATCAAGAGTCCCTTAGCATAATCCATGCCATGAATCCACAACAAACGTGCACTTATCACCCTTATCCTCACCTTGACAAGGGAAACCAACCTTCCACTAATCCCTTCCAAGTCTTCATGTCCTATCATAGTCCTTCATCCACTAATTCCTTCCAAGCCTCCATGTCCTATCCTAGTCCTTCATCCACTAATCCCTTCCATGCCACTCCATCTCAATCAACATTTAGTCATGACAATATATCTATTCATGGTCTCCAAAGTCACATCCCATCTACTAAACTTGAGGATACATGTCAAATGGAAAGTCTAAAGCATGACTTCGTGGCTTCACCTTCATGTCAAGATCAAAGTATTCTATCCCATGACCCTATCTTTAAGTCCATCCAAGAAGCCCTTCTAGATAATCATGGCATCCAAAGTACACCTATCTTTGATCAAGATTTCATTCCCAATCATATCAGTCAAGACAAACCCGTCTTTGATCAAGACACTACTATTGAGCAAGAAGTCCAAAATGATCCACTCCTTGACCTTTATACCATTCATGATCAAACATTTGAAGATGACCCTATTCAAGTGCCAAATGCATCCATTTCCCAAAATGAGACACTTGCCTCTTTTGAACACATAGACGATATTCCTCTAGAACAAGAGTCTCCTACTCTAGACATATTTGCAAATGATCAAGCTATAGCTGAGTTCATTGGACTCCATGACAATGACCATAAAGATGGCTTTGACATCGACTTGGAAGCACCAGTAGAATCCTCTGAATCTGATATGTCACAAAATCACACCAAAGATATCTAACATGTCAATGAAGCTAAGAGATCCTATCAACTAGGATCATCCACTTTTATCAAATCAGGCTTTCTTGTAGAGGAGAACATTCCAAGTAACAGTTTCCACAAACACAATGATGGGTTAGCATCTTGCTTCCAAAATGAAAAATACCCCATCGCAAATAGAATCTGTCAGAGCATGCAGTATCAAGGAAAAGGACTAGGCATACACGAGCAAGGAATTCTAGAACCAATACAGTTTCAAGAAAATCCTAGGCATCAAGGTCTTGGTTATCCTTCAGTCAACAAATCTAATGATGTTAATGGTACCTCCTCGATATTGGGGGCAACTTTATCTTATACAAACATCAAAATGGAGGCCATGAGTAGTTCTTATCATAAGGTTGTTGCCAACACTCCTTCCATCCATACCATAAATTGTCATTCCAACATGAATAAACCTTCCATTTGGAACCAACAAAAACAAAAGTCTTACAAATTCAAAGTTCAAAATCAAATATCAAAGGCCATTGAATCAATCAAAAATTCAAGTGGACAAATAAAGTCAAAATGGATCCCAAAGAAAAATGGATCAAGCAAAGAAAATAGTTCAAAAGTAAAAGTCAATCAAAATGTGGAGCCACAAGAAAAGAGGACTCCCACATATAATAAATGTCCACCTCATTCAAAATGGTCATCATACAAGGCATATAAAAGTCATGGTTCCAAAAATTATTCCAATCTGAAACCCAGTCTCCATCATCCATCACCCCAAGTTTGGAAAATGAAAATTGCTACATCTAAATTGCCAAATGTGTCTACCATCATCCGTCATAATCCTACATCTCACCTAAAGTCTAAAAATCCTACGTCACAAATCCGTCGCATCTTGGCAGCAACTCTTTATTGTAAGGACTCCCATGGCACTCTATTGCGATGTGCGTATTTTGATAAGGCCAACTCTAGTGTCAACAAGGATCACAATGACATCAATCAATTGTATACAAGTGCTATGATCCTAACAAGGCAACTACTTCATCAAGGTTATTATTGGCATATCATGGCACCAGTCTCTACATCAAGACCATCAATGGATTCGACACAATCAGTGATCATCTAAAGCATCAAGGCCATCCAGAAAAGAAAAGAAAAAAAAAAAAATTCACTTTGATGAAAACCTAGCAAACAGGCATCTTGGTGACACCAAAAAGAAAAAAAAAGTCAAGAGAAAAACTTCATCCAATAGTGAAAACCATTCTTATGGCACTTTGGATAAGTACCATGATGAAAACTTGGCAAACAGGCGTCATGTGTAAGAAATTATCTATGTGGACTATTACACTTGGGGGCAAGTTGTCTCATCTCCCATACCCTTCATATGACCTTTCCATCTA
Source organism: Sequoia sempervirens (assembly GCA_007258455.2). Lineage (NCBI taxonomy): Eukaryota > Viridiplantae > Streptophyta > Pinopsida > Cupressales > Cupressaceae > Sequoia > Sequoia sempervirens. Next base: position 200,994,221 of record VDFB02281492.1, read on the forward strand.
TCCATCTAAACCCTACCACTCATGCCCATTTTCCCAGCTACTTTGATCTCGATAAGAACTGGGGTGAAAACATAAATCATGTTTTGAAAAAAATCTTGACATGTCTATCCTTTGGTCATACACTATCCACGAAATATCATGTCATAGCCTTCATAGCTTTTTTCCAAACAAGTTATCCTTATACGAAATACCTATCGTATGCCTTGGTTTTTCCCTTGTCAATGGTCTAAGGATCTTCTATCATCCCATCCAATCTTGAAAAGTCATTCCAAATGCAACAAGCCCAATCCATACAATCTTCCTATGTATCCTAGCACATCATTCAAAACATTCCTTGGCTTTGTTTCTAGCATGGCTGCAAACCTTGATCCTTTAGTCACATTATCATCATCCTCATGTTGTTTCGGGATGTGTCCTTCCTACGTCAAACAACATTGTCACCGTCCTCATCACCTATCAATTGGTTTTCAGCTTGACTAGGGGCAAGATCATGGTTGTCCTTGGATTCTTGTGCATGCTTGCTTGGTTGCTTGTAGGAATCATTTCCATGTATATAGCCCACTTCCTTGTACATAGTCTCTACCGTGTATATAGCCCACATCCGTGTACATAGTCCACTATCCTGTACATATCCCTTACCTTTTGTGTCCATCACTTGTATATATCATTCCTAATAAGTGGTAGTATTTTCCATAGCTTGGAACGATTGACATCAAGAGCATTTCATATCCCCCATTTTACCCTATTCATAATCAATTGGTCTTATACTCAATTGGGGGAAAATACTTGACGTGCGTCATATTGGTTCTTACATTGGCTATGTGGAAGACGAAACATCATGGAAAATCCACGAACATCACAAAATGACCTGAGAAAACACAAAAAACATCGAAAATTTTCAAAAATCCAAAAAATAGAGTCAGAGTCAGTCGCACTTGTCAGTCTTTGTCGTCATGTCGAACTACGTTGCCTCTACGACTAGACGTAGGCAAGGCCATCTGCCGATGTGCCCCCGAGGCATTAGGTCAGTCCGTTTAGGTTTGTATGTATAAAGTCTTGCGTCAATACATCTGTCTATATGATAAGGTCATTGGTCATTTCGAACTACGAGGCCTCTGTGTGTACAACGTAGGCAAGGCCATCAAACGATGAGCCCTTGAGGCCGCACTAGGTCAGTCCATTAGGGTTCATCACATTCACTTTCACACACGTCTTTTGTTTGTAGTCAGTCTTGTCGATCGTAGTCAAGTCGAACTACGAGGTCTCTGCGTGTACAACGTAGGCAAGGCACATCACATGATGAGCCCCCGAGGCCACACTAGGTCAGTCCTTTAGGGTTTGTCGTCACACACAGTCAATTGTTTGTATATCATATCAAGTCATGCATCAATCTGGTGAACAAGTCAGCAATGTCTCTAAGTCAAATCAAACAACTTTCCAAACAAAATAATTCAAACAGATCGACCAACCATCTGCTACAGGATGTGTCCTTCTTGGAAACAGACATTATCAAAACAATCAACCTATGTCTTATTCAAGATGAGTCCTTCCTGCATAATCAACAAGGTCAAACAATCAAACATAGCCTTACACAGGTTATCACATCAACGGCATCTGACTCAACGTCTTATATGATACATGTCTTTTTGAAACCAGGCTTTGTCATGCCTTATACAGATAGTCATAACATCGAAACCAGAGTCACAGTCTTATCCGGTATGTGTATCTCCTGCAATCAGGCTCAATCAATCAAACAAATCAAACAAACAAATCATGTTTTTGGCAAATATTTTCATTGGATTTTTGACTTTATTGGCTTATTTATCTTATCATTTATCTCGAATTGATGACTAGGATTCATGTTACTAGCTTTCTCAATGATGTCCCATGAAGGATTTAGAGAAGCAACGACGTATCAGAATTCTATTTTCTTTGACTGCTGTCTGTCGATTGTCTTTTAAATTTGATTTTGAGTCATGTTACTAGTTTCCTCAAGGATGTCCCATGAAGTATTTAGAGGAGCAATGACGTCTCATGACCTATCTTTTCTTTTGTTTGCTATCTGTGGTTTGTCCTGACAAAAAGACTAGGGCAACTTGTGTCCTTAGTATGAGTTAGTGACAATCCTTGTCTGCAACTGTCCGTTTTTAGCAAGTGGATGACCTTGCACACCTTGATTTATGTCATATCCTAGTGTTTGTCTCCATTTGTATTAATCCCGCCTAATGATGATAAAGTGCAATACCTTTTGTGATACGGTAAAATATCCAAGATTCCTAACACTAACATTTATCTTCTGTCTTTTCATTCTTTGTTGATCTTCCATTCCGCATTAACAATTCTTCTTTCTTGCATTATGATAGAGTCATGTGACACAAAATTGTATACATCATCCTACATCAACATACATGTTAGAAACATACATATATATAGGCATTTTTCACATTTAGATTATCATGGCATAATAGACAATAATCATCATTTAACATTGCATATCATAAGTAATAAACTGTAAATACATACATCATATTACATTTGTATAGCATCACATGTCATTATACATATAACATCACATTGCATCTCATAATCATATAGAATCATATGTCATATAGAATCAAATTTATCGCATTAGTTGCATAAACAACATAAAGTACATACAACCATCCATCACATAGGCATATCATATAAACATCACATGTATAAATCAAGACTGCATAATCAATAAATAGACAATGCATATCATAAGAATCACCTCCAAAATCATATATACATATTGCTCATATGTGTCACATCACAATGTCATAATGTATCATAAATACATGGAAGCCTGCAGGCTATCGGATCAAAATACAATGTCTCAAATGGACCTCAAAACTGTATCTCTATCCTGAACTGCCACTGCCATCATGTCAAGAGTGTGTAGGAGACTGATGCTGGGAACCTGCTGATCTCGGAGCTGTGGGAGGTCTGTCATATGGCCTTGCTCTGCGTGGCTGATCCACTCCCTCTATGCTCACTGTCCGTGTGTGGGTCCTGGTCTGAGACCTACTACTCTGTGCTGCTGAAAAGCTGGGAGCCCATCTCTCTAAGGGAACCTCTGCCTCATACAAGTCTCGGTAGTATCTCTCCCTCTCACCGTCTCTGACCAACTCTCTGGCAAATGCTGCTAATGGTCCTGTACATAATGTCCTGAGCTCTGTGAATCTCTGCTCAGTCTCCTACCGCCGGGCTACAGCCTAATCTCTCTCCATCAAGGCTCTGTCTCTCTCTACCCTGTAGGCATCTCTCTCTGCCATCAACACCCTCATCTGCTCCTCCAAGGAGGCAACCTGGGCTCGTAAAACATCAGTGTCAGGCACCTCTGCCTCTGTATCATCCTGGCGGACCCTGTCTCTCCCATCCTCCTCCTTATCCAACTCCTCCAGGATCTGATCCCTAATCTCTCTCTCGTGATCATCCTCTCCATCATCATCCTCCTGGTAGGCACCTAGCAATCCAAGGGCATCGACCTCTACCTCCTCTCCCACTGCCTCCTCTGCAACTACCTCCTCGGCACCTGCCTCTACCTCTGCTGGGATGTCAGGGATGTCTGGGATAATTGCCTCAGCCGACTGCTCCTTGCCACCTTTGGCCACATCTAGCATGGCCACATCCTCCTCTCCTCCCCTCTCCTCTCGGATCGGTGAAAAGGCTGCTCCTCATCCTCGTCGACCACACCTCCCTCTCCTGCCTTCATGTCGGCCACCTCTGCCATCATCCTCGACCACCTCCTCTACCTCGTCTGCCTCTGGGACCTCTAACCCACCGCTCTACTGGTGCTGGCTGCCTTGGATCTGTCAAAGGAGTCAACCTATGTAATGCCCACCACTGATCATAGGCTGGAGTCATCCCTGCATCTGTTGGTCCGTCCCTCCATCCCCATGGTTGTGCCTGTAAACCATCAATATCTGCCTCTGCAGTGGCAACTTGAATCTCTGGCCCCCACAGCAGGACCTCTCGTGAAGACCGAGCAAACTTTGCTCTCCCTTGAGGTACATCATGTACCTCTCCATACTGTCTCAAGACCCGGTCCGGCAACTGCCGCTCTATGATGTGCATATGGGACACTGTCCGTCCAACCGAATACTGTGTCTGTCGACAAAATGGAAAATGATCGTCCTCATCTGACCACACCTCGCAGCCTAGGTACGGTCTCCATGTAAACTCCTGCATCAGGTCTATAGCGTGTCTATAATAGCCCGTGTCTCCAATGTGGTGCTGTATAGTGGCTCCTGCATATCGAAAGGCATATGGCGCTCCACGAGCTAGATCTACTATCACAGGTGGTCTAAAAATAGCTATATGCTCCCATGCCCAAACCATCAAGAGCATGGTGCCGTAGCTCATCGACTGTGCCTCTCTATAGGCAATGTCATGAAGGTGGAAGTATAGCATCCCCAGCACACATGAACCCCAAGCATATACAACTCGGTGCTCAACCATGCCCACTAACATCTCTCCCCATCCCACAGGGAATCCATGACCTCGGCGATCAGGCAGTACAATACCACCTATCAGTGTCGCTACTAGACAGTCTAACTATCTATATCTTTGGGCCAATACCCGCCATCTAATCTCATAGTCATCAACCCCTAGCTGTCTAACGTCAGCATGGGGGTAATATCTACACATCTCGGCTATACCCCTCTAGGTATCATAAACTACCCGTGTCCCTCTAATAGGTAGCCTCAAAATCCTATACACATCCTCCAAAGTCACTGTGGCCTCTCCAATCGGAAGGTGGAAGGAAGACGTCTCCGAGTGCCACCACTCGCAAAGTGCTGTCAGTAAACCCCAATTTTCCCTAATCTGGGGCATATCGGTCACGTGCAACAAACCCAAATGCCATAGAGTCCGTCACTCAGCCGGCCGTAGGCTGTCTCTAAATCAAAATGTCATGGGTCTTGACTCACGTGTGTAGATAGGGTCAAGAACAACCTGCAACAACATGCCTCATGTTAGCCTGAATCATCTACCCTAATGAAAAATGAATGTTTTGACATAAAATGCAAATGCGTCGTTATTTTTGCAGATGCGTCACATTTTTAACACATGCGTCGCTTTTCTACAAATGCGGTCCACAAATTACAAGTGCATCATTATTAATCAAATGCGGTTAATTATTATCAAATGTGTGCTAAAATTAACATTTGTGTTGCATAATCTCAAATGCGTTTCTAAATAAGCAAATGCGGATATAAATATGCATATGCGTTTCAAACAATCACATGCGTATCAAAATAAACAAATGCGTATAATAAAATGCACATGCGTAGCAAAATTTCAAATGCGCATCACAAATATAAAATGCGTTACAAAATAAACACATGCGGTTATTTCTAAACCTAGTTTAAATCGCTTGGCGTTAAACTGCAAATGCGGCTTTTCGCAAACAGATGCGTCATTCACGCATACACATGCGGTGCAAAATGAAAAGTGACGCATAATGAAAAAAGCAATAAATACCTTAAAATACGTGCCAATTAAAAATTTTCAAAAGACAAGTTTTAGGTCCATACCGGGGGGTCCGCGCCGGTTGGTCTCTGGAACGTCCTGATCCTGTAGGCACGATGATGGGTGGCTGGAACTGGAGACATCCTCGCTGAAAGTCAGAGCAAAATTTTGAAATCTCTAAGCTGGGTGGGTGCAAATGAATAGTTTTTCACCCCAATTCCAATATATACCTAGGGCTTAGGTGGCATTTTCTTCCTATTGGCCGTGTAAACTTCCGTTTTCTATCCCGTACCCGTCCCTCCCATGTCTGAACCTAATTCCGTCAACTGCATTGCATTTCTGCCTATCTACTGGACTAATCGGGTGTATTTCCAATTTTTTCTGCACATTTCAGAAATTTGTCACTTTTCCCGAGGGGGCATACCTTCACCTATTCTAATCTGGAGCACTACTGGAGCATATTTTCATTGACTTTCTTTGACACAAAGCTGAAATGACATTGTATCAAAGAGGGGAAAATGTAGACACCAAAATCTGGTTTAAGCCTGTGACTTCCATATTCTTCATAATTCATGGTCTTGATTAAATAATCTTAATTATTTAATTAACCACATCTTCTATTAATTCTTCTATTAATTAAATAATCTTAAATATTTAATTAATTCACACTTTTCTCTATTCTATCTAATTAATTAAATAAACGTTTATTATTTAATTATCTTACTAATTAACCTTATTCTTCCGGTTAAATTAAATAAATTCTTATTTAATTTACTCTTTATCATATTTCAACTATAATTAAATAAATTCATTATTTATTTAATTATTCATTTAAATCCCCTTCGTCACTTAATTAAATAAATCTTATTTATTTAATTATCCTTCGAATATTGAGTCTCTTGAATTAAATGAATTATTTAATTCATTAATTCTATTTTAACACATTCTTCTATATTTTAGATAATTATGTGAGTTATCTAAGTATTCACTTTTACTCGACTCGACATCTATTTTAATCGTTCAGTTAACTATTGATTTAATATCTGAGTGGCGTCTTCGAGTAATCTCTTTGTCTAACCATGCAATTGTCCACTTCTAACTCATTTGCGTGTACATGCATATTAATTAAATATTCTTATTTAATTAATTAAATGTTGTGCGTGCATTCGAACAGAGAGTCATTATAATCAATCTTTATCTTTGTCATGCAAAGATATTTCTTATGTTTTCGAATGCCGAACTGAAGATTAAGTCATTCATTTAATCTTTAATTCTATTTTCTAATTCGAATGACTCACGTCAATACTATCAGTTATCTAATTGCATGTCTAATCAGTCAATCTCAACCGTCTGTTGATCTTTCAATCTTGGCCTGTCGTTCGAATAATCAGTTTTCTATAAATTGATTTGTCATTCTTCATTCCAATCTCTCTCGCGAATTTGATAACTTTTGAGAGCACTTTGTGTTGAATCTTCGATATTTTGCTAATCACTATCTTAGGCTATATTTGCACGAATTTACTTGAAAATCTGAGGGCAATTATACTACACAAGCAAAATGGAGAAGGGCAATCGAGATAATTCATGGAAATACGTTTGGAATTGGTGAGATTGTTTCAGTTTTAATTACATTTTTACTTTCCCATGTTCTTTTTTGCTTAACGTATGAATTTGCATTCTAGATTTAGTATTGCATGCATGTGTGCTTATTAACGATCTTCCTTGTTGTCTATTGTGCAAAAGCTTGTTTCATTTTCAGGCATTACAATTAGGAGAAGGAAAATGTTGATGGTCATGGTTATGGAGACTAGGTAAGGTGATATTTTTAAAGGTATATATGATCTCATGTTCTTGTTGTCTAACATCTGCCAAAGGGGAATGAGCAGATGGAAAATCAAGATCCTCAATGCTTGTATCTTCATTCACCAAGATATATTTGTCACTAATAGGAGAGGTATCAAGAGAAGAACAAGTATGATTGTTATGATTTTCTATACTACCATTCTTGCTAATGGGAAATGTAATATTAAGGATTGTGTCAATGGTTTGATCATGTTTCTTAAAGACCTTATTGTTGTAATCAAAGGTGAACTCGTAAGAGGGAATGTTTTATTTATGCAATCCATTTTGAATGAAATAAAAGCTACATCTTTTGAAATAAAAAATGTTATGAAAAATTAAATAAAGTGTAATGCAATGATTTATATGTAATTTTCATATGTAAAACAAAGTAAGTTGCTGATTACATTATGCAATAATATGAAAAATGAAATGTTTGAAATGTAAATGTGAAATTAAACAATGCATGAAATGAGCTAATCTAAGATAGTTCTAATGAAAAGCATGTTACAGAAACTCAACCAACTAATACTAGTGGGTAATGGCACCAAACAAAAGCTTAAAAATAGGGTTGTCAATTCTATAAAAGGTAGTTTCAAGGGTGAAAAAGGACTGACTCACCCAAGGTGGTAAATTAGTCCCAGTAGGGATGTTTTTCAGAACTATCAAAAATTTCTGAGTGATTTTTTATGTTTTCTATGTTCTATGATGGACACCAAAGTTTAAAATGTAGAATTTCATAATTGTTCAATGATTAAAGATGTTAAAAATGCAACTTATATGCACTTTTACCAATGCAAAATTTGAAACCCTAGAATGTAACTTAACTAATGCAAAATACAATTCAAGCTAAGTCTAGGATGATGAATGACTCTGAATTAGACAAGAAAGTATTTGAAAAGAATGTTCACCAAAATGAACCATCAATTTTAGGGCTGTGAAATGCTATGACTCTTTTGCTTAATTAGGGTTTTTCACCAAAAGGAAAGAGATAGATCCTACACCAAAATCTAGGTGGTTCACACAAACTAATGCAAGTACAATGAAATTATGCCTAAATGCAATGATCTAGATGTAACAAATTGATAAAATTGATTGATTATTTATGCAAAACCTAAGAAATGCAACTTATTGGAAAACACATTATCATATGCAAAAACACCTAGAAATGAAAGAAAACTGTAACAAAATTTGATGAAACTAGAATTGTTCACTTGATAATTTGATGGAGAATAGAAATGAATTTTTGAATGCTGTTGATGCTAGAAATTCGGCCTACTAGGACTCATTCACCATTCTGGGTGAATTAGTCCTACTTCTAAGAAACTATCCTAGAACCCATTTTAGATAAATGGGTATCCGAAACTAGAAAGAACACTTTTTAGGCCTAGAAATGAGACTCATTCGTCACTAATGGTGAATAATTCCACTTCTAAATTTATAAAAATACAAAAGTAGAAATAGGAGCCCTTGGTTTTCTCTTCGGTTCCTGATAGGTGTCCACCCCCAAAAGTTTGATTTTCGGGCCTAAAAGTGATTTTTTATTGATATTTTTCCCTATACAATGAAGAGAAGACTTAAATAACTTTTCAACTTGATCTTTAATGATTTCTAAGTCTTCAAGATGTCTAAATCTACAAACACACAAGAAGAGAAGGAAAAATGTTGGGTGTTAGGGTATGGGGGTTTTCCTTGGTCAAACCCCTTTTAGGTAATTAAATGAAATGAAGAAATAATATGAAGAATGAACATGAAATGAAGGGATTAATACTTTTCCATGATGATTGATCTTGGATTTTTGCAATAGCATGAAGAATCTTCCCTTGAATGTCTACAAAATGCTATCCTAGTGACTTGAGATGACAAAAACCCTAACTTGCTTGAGAAGAATAATGAGTGATGAGTGAATAATGAATGAATGAGATGTTAATTAGAGTTTAGGGACTTATATTTATAGGAAATTCACCTGAAATTTCCATTAATTAGATCCCTAAGGTTGACATGAAGAAAAACTAAAACTAAAATTCTAGTTTTTCCTGCTCAAAACTCAAAAATGACCGAAATGGGACTATTTCGCCACCCTGGGTGAATTAGTCCCACCTGGTAGGGACTCATTTGCCATAGATGGTGAATTAGTCCTAGAGGGGCCCATTTTCTAGCTAGAAGTTTAGGAGATAAGAAAATTAGGTTTATATGAGGGTATGTCCAGGATCATCATAGAAAAAATAGGCCCTTAAGTGGCAAAAAATTCAAAAAAATCAGAGTTAGGTATCTTGACATAGAAAATTGAATAAGTTATCTATATTATTTCAAAATTATGAAATAATATAATCTATTGAAAATTTACCATAGTTTCTAAACTACTAGGTTTGTTTAGGGTATGCGTAGGATCATGATGGGCCAAAAAGTGGCAATATGATGGGTATGTGGTTGACAACTATTTTTTTTACCCAAAATTGATAAAACAAAAAGGGTTTTTAAAAGAGATTCTTAACTTTCCACTAATATAAATTATGTTTTACTTTGAATTTAATACGTAATTATTATTCATTTTCTATTCAAATTATGACTAAAGTCTCGATTGGTAGGCTGATTCAAAAACATCTTTAGCTTTCAAATGGTATCACATTTTTTGAATCCAAAACATGTGTCACATTCTATGCTTCACATCCTATAGGATTAAAAAAAAAAAAATGAATTTCATGAAGTTTTGACCAAGTTAAGGTGGTCGACATATGAGTTTTAATATTTTTTAAAAAATTGTAATAAAAAAATCATAATTAATTATTTACTTGAAAAAAATACAAAAAAATATGCATCACATTGAGGCATGAGTCCTTTAATTATATCTAAAATATTATAAAAAAATATTATCATTTTATTATGGTTAGGGTGGTCAGACAGACACCTACTTCTTACTTTTTCCCTAAATTTAAGTACCACTGCATTGAAATTTCAATTTTTCACCAAATAATTTTTTTTTTTTTAAACCTAGTAGTTTAGAAACTACATTCAATTTACTACAGATTCTATTCTTACATATTTTTGAAATAATATAGATAACTTATTCAAATTTTTACATCAAGTTTCTTAACTCTGAATTTTTTAAATTTTTTGCCACTTAAGAGCCTACTTTTTCCATGATGATCTTGCACATACCCTTTAAAAAAATAATCTATTTGGTGAAAATTTTAAATTTCAATGTAGTAGTACTTAAATTTCAGGGAAAAAATAAGTAGGTGTTTGTCTGACCACCCTAACCACAATAAATTGATAATAATTTTTTATAAATTTTTGGATATAATTAGAGGACTCATGTCCTGATGTGATGCATATTTTTTTGTAATTTTTTTCCAAGTAAATAATTAATCATGATTTTTTATTACAACTTTTTAAAAATATAAAACTCGTATGTCTGACCACCTTAACTTGGTCAAAACTTCATGAAACTCAATTTTTCTTTTTTTAATCCTATAGTATGTGAAGCATAGAATGTGACACATGTTTTGGATTTAAAAAATGTGATACCATTTGAAAGCTATAGATGTTTTTCAATTAGCCTATCAATTAGGACTTTAGTCGTAATTCAAATAGAAAATGAATAATAATTAATTATTAAATTCAAAGTAAAGCATAATGTATATTGGTGGAAATCAGAGAATATCCTTTAAAAACCCTTTTCGTTTCAACAATTTTGGGTAAAAAAAAGTCATAAGCCACATACCCATCATATTGCCACTTTTTGGCCCATCCTTATCCTGCACATACCCATGATGACTTAGTCAATTATTTCATCAAATTATACTTTGGGATGCATAATATGGATCAATAGGGGCCTATTAACGATGATGTAAAGGTCAATTAGGGATTGGGACACAAAATTAAATGTGAAAGTGTGATTAAATACACTTTATAACACTAAAATGAGGTCCATACAACCTAGAAAGGCACATCCAATGTGAATGTGTAGGACACATTACAACAATAGATTAACATTATGTTTAATTTATAAGCCTTCTATATTAGTGTGATAATGTTACTAAATACATTTTATAATATTTAATTAAGGGGAAATGGGTTCATTAAGTCTAGAGAGGTGTGAAAGTCCTTTACAATACTTTACAACATCTTTACAAGACATTGATAAATGCATGTTATTCAATTTACAAGGGTCTAGGATATAGTGTGAATGTGTAAAATACCTCACAACACTAAATCAGGACCTCATTAAGTCCAAGCTATCATCAATATTCCCCAAATCAATCAAGTTTCCTTTTTTCTATTGTACAAGGATCTAATTTATAGGGTAGAGGGTTGAGAATTGAGGGTATAGGGTTCAATACTTATAGGGTCGAGGGTTGAGGGAATTGGGTTAAGAGGGTAAGGAGTTGAGGGATAAGGGTTTAGGGTGTAATGGTTGAGGGTCTAGGGTTTAAGGGCTTAGGGTTTAATAGTTTAAGGATTGATGATATAGGGTTGGGTATGTGCAAAATCATCATGGAAAAAATATGCCCTTAAGTGGTGAAAAATTTAGAGATATCAGATCTAGACAACTTGACGTAAAAATTTGAATAAATTATTTATATTATTTCAAAAATATGTAAGAATAGAATCTGTAGCAACTTGAAAGTAGTTTCTAAACTACTAGTTTTATTTTTATTTTTAAATATATTTGGTAAAAAAATGAAATTTCAATGGAGTAACTTACTTAAATTTTAGGGAAAAAATAAGAAGTAGGTGTCTATCTGACCACTCTAACAACAATAAAATGATAATATTTTTTTATAAGATTTTAGATATAAGTAGAAGAGTCATGTCTGGATGTGATGCATTTTTTTTGTAATTTTTTTCCAAATAAATAATTAATTATGAATTTTTTATTACAACTTTTAAAATATATAAAAGTTTGTATGTTTGACCACCTTAACTTGGTAAAAACTTCATGAAATTCGATTTAGTTTTTAATCCTATAGTATGCAAAGCATAGAATGTGACACAATCATTTGGATTCAAAAAGTGTGATAACATTTCAAAGCTATAAATATTTTTCAATCAACCTATCAATCAAAACTTTAGTTGTAATTTAAATATAAAATGAATAATAATTATTTATTAAATTCAAATTAAAGCATAATTTATATTGGTGGAAAGTTTAGAATCTCCTTTAAAAAGCCTTTTCATTTCATCAATTATGGGTAAAAAAAAAGTTGTTAGCCACATATCCATCATATCGCCACTTGTTGGCCCATCATGATCCTACATATCAATGGTTTGTTTATTATAGGGTTTACAGTTTAAGCATCGCCATATCAATGGTTTGTTTAGTATAGGGTCGAGGGATTAGACTTTAAGGCATAGTGTCTAGTGTTGAGGGTTTAAGGTAAAGTGAGAGACCTAGATGGCTAAGGGGGGATGTATGGCTAAGGATGGAGAGAGAGAAGAAACCTATTGAAAACCAATATTTTCATAAAGCGAGTGCATTTTGGTGAAGTTGAGATGTAGTTATTTGTATAGCAAGAAAAAAATATGTCAAGTTATAACATGAGCATATTTTTTCTTCCTCTAAAAATGGTAAAGAGTCAAACATACATGATTTCTAGGCCCACATTCTCCTTCTTATGTGTGTGTTTCGACAAAAAAAAACTTTTTGCTGCTTTTATGAATTGTGCATGCAAATTTTTCACATTCTACCACCTTTTAATGAACTTTCCACAACCTTTAGATGAAATAACAAATTTTTCACTTTGAATTTGATATATATCAATTGAAGTCTCAATTCCATTCAAGAGTGATATACAATTGAACATTGAAAAGGAAACAAGCTTGTGAAAAACTCAAATTTTGGAGGAGTTTGATGTAAGAAGAAACAAAGGCTACACAATTGGGTATAACTCCTTCATTTCAATCTCCACTTTTAGGTATGTGAAGTTTTTACACATTTTCTTTAGAATTTCCTTAATTCTATTTTGGCTTGCTTTTACTTTGTTATTATGCATATTCCATGTTCATCATTGTTTGTCTGTCATTATAAGCTTAGCCCCTCTTGGCACATTTTAAACTACACAATTCTTTACACTTTCCATTATCATTTTTAAATATTTCTTTGACAAAATTTGTTAAAAAAATTGACCTACCTTTTGTATGCTTCAACATTTTGTATACACATATATGAGAGTACTTAAAATTATATAATATAATACAACATTTCTCAATCCTTTGACCTTACTTGAACCTTGTCATGCCATCCAATGTTCATTTTATCAAATATGGCGGTAGACCATTGAACAAGACCTTGTGGAAGGTGTGTGAGTTTGACCATGATGCAATACTTGAAACAATAAAGATTAGATTAGAACTAGATGGTTCATTATACTAATTTGTAAGTATGCACATTTTTTCTTATTAATTTATAAGTATCCACATTAATTTGTATTAAAATTTAGAATATGCTCTTCAAGATTAATCAATGGTTAGACCTTTCATTTCTATATTTCAATTTCGCATATGTTTTGGTTCCAAACATGCACATATGTTTTGGTTCAAATTTTACATATGAATATTGGGATGATTATATGTCTTCGTTCAATGCGTAGCATAGAGAAGATAGCGGGCCAACTAGCTTTCCAATTCGATGAAATTGGTAAGGTCGTGGGTCTTTGAAAAAATGGGTCCAATAAATGAGGTCTCATAGTGATGTACATCACTATGAGACCCTATTTTTACATCATCGTGATACCCCATTTCTTGGACCCATTTTTTCAAATAGTCTACTACCTTGCCAATTTCACCTAGTGGCTTACCAATTCAGTGAAAATGGCAAGCTAGTGCACCCACTAGCTCGCCAATCTAGTGAAATTGGAAAGGTAGTGGATTGTTTGAGCATCATTGTGAGATCCCATTTGATACATTAGAAGCAATGTAAATCACCATGAGACCCCATTTCTTAGACCAATTTTTTTAAACAACCCATTACCTTCCCAATTTCATGCTACTATATCAAATTGCTTCTAGTGTTGACAAAGCTATGTCCCTTTCACATGTAAATTTTACTTATTTCAATGATCTACTTTTTATTTTATTTAAATTGAAGTCTCTATTATTATATTTACTTATTCTTCCATTCTATCATGTTGACGAAGTGGAGAGATGAAAAAATTATAGATAGGAAATATTGTATGATTTTTTTTCATGCTTTGTTATCTTCAAAAATGTGATTTCTTATGTATTCATTCTTATTTGTTTGTGTCTAATAATATCATGATCTCGTTGGTGATTCATGCCTCATTTTTTATGATTTTATGTTGCTATATCAAAAAAAAAGTTCCATTGGTACATTAGATTGTGTTGATTGAGGTGTAGAGGTTCATATTTCATTAAATCATGCTAGTCGAGGTTGTGTTCTAGTAAATATTTTTTGCGTGTTTTCATTCATAGTACATTGGAAATAATATTAGGTGTGTCATTGTATTATCTCGTGAGATTATTAATGTTTCTTGTGGTCATATTGAGCTTACTTTCAAATCCTTTCAATCCTTGTTAATGAATTTTGTATGTGATTCTTGTTTGAAAACACCCAATATATAATTTGTGTATGTTTGAGCTTGTGATACAAGGTACGCACACTTGGATTATATAAATAAATAGAAGTATGATAGATTCCTAATTTTATGGTTTCCTATTGATATATCCTATTGAGATCCAACCTTGGGCTTAGTGACATATGGATATTTTGAGTTAATTAGATCTGAGGAAATCTTGTGAAGCTATGATTGCATGTTCATTAACTAGGAGAAATCCTACTAACCATACATTTCTACGTAAGATCACCTTTGACTTCTCCCTAGTAAATAGACCCTAGAGTGATCCATAGAGCTAACCTATATTATATTTTTCATCCTCATTAGTATCATTAGTACCTTTTAATTCAATTACTTTTTATGAGTTATGCATGATTACAAACATAAAAGGGGCGGTAATCTCATGACAAACATGAAATTTTAAGAACGAGAGTTATAAGGGCATACTTGAAGGTGTTTGAAGATGGTCATTAATGGAAAATTGCACAAAAGGTTGTAGACCTTAGTTAAAGGGAGTAAAATTACAAGAGGAAAGATAGTCCGTAAGGATTCAAGATGCTAGTCCTTAGTTCCTAAGCATTCATTTTAGTTCTTTTTTTATTGTTATGCTTGTGGAAAGTGGTATGTGATCTATAAAGAGAATTTAATTTCCTAAATCACCAAAATAATGCAAATATTAGTGGTTGTATAAGTCTTACCACTGTAAAAATTCAAGAGATATGATTTTTATAATATGGAGGCAATACATACAATGCTTATCTTAGAACTAGAATCCATGGATATTCAAGTTTAATGTCATGTTAGTGGTTGTTGTTGACTTCAAAGAAAATGTTACTCCTTGACATTAAAGTTCAAAGGAATTTTTTCAAGGTTGATATATGTTTGCATATGATATCAAGCATCCTTAGGAAACCTATAGCTTATGAGTTTTTAGCCCTTCATGTCGAATCACTTTAAGCTACGTTCAACTAGCTTGATCCCTTAAAAGTCCAAAGTACAAAATGGCTGCAATATTTGATGGGATATTACTCAAAACCTATGATGCTTACAAACTTTCCATTTGAGGCTATGGGATCATGTTGGGCCCCTCTACAATAACCTCTCTCAAATTTTTCTATCCTGGAGGTGTTTTCCTATGGTGACAACTTTTTAGTTGAGGAAAAAGTTTTCTAATGCAAGTAGTGTAAAGTTGCGAAGTGGTGCAACTTTCATTCTATAATAAAACCAAACAAACTATTCCAATGCATCTAGATGGGTATGTTTACACTATCCATGGTCCTCTTTCACACCAAAACACATTGAATTGATCACTCTAAGCTAAGTTCAATTGGCTCGATCCATGAAGATTCCAAAGTGAAATATGGCTACAACCTTTGATAGGGTATTACTCAGAAACTATGATGCTTAAAAACTCTCAATATAAGGCTACGAGATCAATTTGGGCCTCTCTACAATAACCTCTCTCATTTTTTGTTATCTTGAAGAAATTTTCCCATGGTGATGACATTTTAGTTGAGGAAAAATTTATCAAATGCACTGAAAAGTTACAAAGTTGTGCAAATTTTTCTCTACTACTCGTATAACCAAATGGACTATTCCAATAGATCAAAATGAGTAATTTTACAATAGGAATGGTCCTCTTTCACACCCAAGCATGTCGAATCACTCTGAGCTACGTTCAACTAGCTTGATCCATTGAGAGTAAAAAGTTCAAAATGGATGCAATTTTCGATGGGCTATTAGTTAGAAACCATGTCACTTACAAAATGTCTATCAAGGGTTATGATATTTTTTTGGGCCACTCTAAAATAACCTCTCTCATTTTTTGCTATCTCAGATGCATTTTCCTATGGTGACAACTTTTCATTTGCGGAAAAAGTTCTCAAATGCAAGCAATGTAAAGTTGCAAAGAGGTGCAACTTTTGTTTTACAACTTGTATGACCAAAAAAAATATTCCAACACATCTAAATGTGTATATTTACACTAGGCATGGTCCCCTTTTTCACAAAAATATGTTGAACCACTCCAATTTATGTTCAACTAACTCGATCCCTTAAGAGTCCAAAGTGCAAAATGGTTACAATCATTGATAGACTATTACTCAAAAATTGTGATGCTTACAAACTCTTCATCTGAGGCTATGTGATAATTGGGCCCCTCTACAATAAACTCTCTCATTTTTTTTCTATCTTGTAGGTGTTTTCCCATGGTGATTACTTTTCTGTTTAGGAAAAAGTTATGAAATACAAGCAATAATGTTGCAAAGCGGCACAACTTCTGTTCTACAATTTGTGTGACCAACTGGACTGTTCCAATAGGTCCAAATAGGTATTTTTACTCTAGGAATGGTAATATTTCACACCTAAACATAGTGAATCACTCCAAGTTATATTTAACTAGCTCCAACCCTTATGTCATGCCCCCAATTTTATGCTAGAAAAAAGCCAACAATTTTTTTTTTAAGGACATTAATTAAACTAGTTAACAATCTATGGACTTGAGACGTAACACTAATATGAGTATGAGTTACACACCTATGTGCAGTCTCTTCTAAACTAAGTACACCAATGTATCTAGGCAATTTATTAAATATGAATCACTCATGACAATAGCATTCTTAATCTCAATTAAATCACAATCAAAATATTATTATCCAATATCCAAATTTAGTTGAAGCCTTAAGAGTGACATCATTATTATTAAATGAACAAGCCATAGATAAAATTATTATTGAGCCTCATATTCAACACTAATGATAGTATTATTATTGACCATTAATCCTCAATAAAAATAAATGTCGTTAATAAGCCCACAATTGAATCTTCGATAATAATATTATTATTACCTCATAAACTAGATAACACTAATATTATTAATTAATCCTCATTTACACATAATCATCTCCATTCATCTAATGATAAAATCCATGATTATTCCTTAATGATAATGATACTATTTTCATTAATCCTTTATATATTAATATAAAAATAATTATAATTATAATTGTTTTATATTTATTTATAACCAACAATAAATTTATATTATATCGATATTCCAAACATTGGTAGATGGGAGCATATCATTGTTTACTCTCCACTTACTATCGGATAATAATATCTTTGTGATTTTAATCTCTATTTAAGCCTCATCCTCACTTATAGAGTGACTACTAATAGTGCTTGCCAAAGTTATTTTAATACTATGCCAAAGTTATTTTAATACTATACAAAATTAATTTGACTATATTATTATCTCTTGTTGTTTAAACTTTGTGGTTTCAGGTCCCTGTAAAACCTGTTTTTTCCTTTTCAAAAACATTACCGCAACTTTAACACTTTTATAAATTTCATTAACACCACTGACTCCACAATTAACTCACTTGATTTAATTGTCATTATTAACTAGAGACGTCAAGATTAATTTCCCTTTCAATTAATATTCTCATACTCCAAGTTATTAAATGGCTCTACATTAATTTTAATCTTGATTATTATTATTTTAATATTAAGTAATGATATTATTATATCAAATAATTTTAATATTATAATAACTAACATTAATATAAATGTTCCTCTCTTATTATTTTTGTAAATCAAATATCATTATTTTAACTTCCAACAATCAATAAGATGAGGGTCTATATTTTAACCACTATATTGAAATTATTCAATCATGAACATTATATCCAAATCAAATAAACATATTATTATTTATTCTTAATTTATTACTATTTGAACTTAAAACCATACCATTATTGGAGCTTAAATTATCCTAATTTTACATACCACTATCACCATCATTAATATTATTATATTTTATTTATATCAACATTGATATTAATGGTGTGGATTAATAGTTGACGGTGCTGACAAAAACAATGAATAAGTTCATTGATTACAACCGCATTTTTATTTTATTTTATACAACTTGTAGTCCATTTTGAAGGGTGAATAAAAGACTCCAACTTTAATTAATACACTAACAAGTCCTTTAATACTTCCACGAATACTTCAGTAATAATATTGAATTATTAAATAGTCTATGTTACTGCATTAATTAGCAATTACTATTTTCAAACAAAAAAAAAAAACTACTAGAAAGCTTGGGCGCTTAGGGGAAATAATTTCTCCACCATCCCAAAGTTGGCTGAAAAAATCAATGGCAAAGAAGAGCTTCGTACTATGAGGGTTTCCCTAAAAGGCTATGCATTGTTACAGTCTCCTCTTATACACAGGAAAAAGGGAAAGATGGTGACTGGTTTGAGGCACTGAAAATGAATGAAGGGAGAGTAGATTCATTTGGTCATGGTGTTCATGCTGGAATTGGCAACCAAAAAAAAATATTCTTGCTTTGATTTCTACTGGGCAAAGAAGCACAAAACAACGCCATGGCTATCAAAATTTATTTACAAGGTTCAGAGATTTTGTTTCAAATCTTCTCTCTTAATTATTATATTATTAGCATTGGAACCCAAGCCTATTAATATTATTTACTAGTATTAAAGAGTCACTGAAGATTTTTGTTTTTTTTTTGTTTTTGTATGCAAACGATGTTCAGTTGTAGCAGCAATGAGAAGAGCAAAACAGAGGTGAACACTGGAATCTGAAAATTTCTGCAACAAATTTATAGTTGAAAGTGTATGAAGGAATAGGGTGTGCCACAAAGGCTTGCAGATCATATCCATTGGTGTGCATGATGCTGGGCAGAGGGTTTTGTATTTTTTTCTTGATCCAATTTCTCTCAGATTCAAGAATATATTATTGTTCAAAAGAACACCAATGCATAAGTTTCTCTTTACAAATATGTATTTATTTTTTTTTACTTTTTTTTATAGCGAATTCCAATAATTTATCAGTTCTGGTTATATTTGTGCAACAATGGAGGAAAGAGTTGGATCTGAGTATTATAATGGAAATTGTAGTTTAAGGAAAAAAATGCCTTCGATAATTTTTTTTTAAAAGCTTTCTCTATTATTTGTTCATTTAAAGTTTATAGATAAAATGTTGTACTATGTTTTTATTTCCAGAGTTATCTGGACTATTAAAAGTATAGGCTGGAGCCTCAAATACTTTGAATGGCCGGATCTGTATTTTACAAATTTGTGAATTGCTGCATTTTATTTTATTTTTCTTCTGGTAAAACTTTAAGAAAGAATACTACAAATCTCCTTTATATTAAATTTTTATTTTATTAAAAATCTCAAAAAAAAATTGAATGGTTAATATATTGAATTTATAAAGTATTAAAATTTCAATTTTCTATATCCAATATAAAACATATAGTTTATTATATGTATATTATATTGTATTCTATATAGGAAAATGATTTCTTTTCATAGGAAAAACGATTGCATTTGTGGTATAAAATTTATCACTTATGTATATATTTTATATAGAAGAGAAACTAATTGGAAAAATAACTTGTACATTTATAAATCAGATTTATCCTTTAATCATTATATAGATGCATATTTTGATTTATACTATTTGATTAAAGATTATGTTCAAGATGTAAACATACATTTAAAAACAAAGGAAACAAGGATTAACTAGTTTAATCTTTTGCTTATTTATTTAGTTAAAATATGAGATCTTGAAAAATAGAAATAAATCACAACTCTTTTGGACAATCCACTAGTTTAAATACCATAATGGGTACAACATTAGAGTTAATGTATATCCATAGAGAGGTTATGTTAAAAAATAAATGAATTAAGAGATGTTATTTCCTAAAACTCTTTACTCTAAATTAGCATTTACACACATGCATATTTATCTCACAATCCTTTCCCTTTCAAAAATCTAACTACAAGGATAAAATACTTTTTCAATTATAATATATCTTTTTATTACATAATACCCAAATTCTATTTATATTTTAATATCATATTCTTCCATTGATGCATCTATCCATGTTTATCCTTCAAGCCATAATATTTTGTTTAATAACAAAAGCACTAAACTATATTTCTTATGCAAAACTTGCAATTGTATATATGAACGCAATTTTTGCTAACATAAACCTATCACATCCTTCCCTTTAATAACAAAATACTAGTTTTAAAATTACAAATAGTATTTGAGAATACAATGAATAACACACACAAATGAATAAGGCTTGCTCTCCACCCTACCTTAATGGCATCATGAAGCCTCATGGGCTCTAGCCATACCCCCGAGCAAGCACATTTAAATAGACCCAAAATAATGGAGTCTTTACATACCCTCAAAGAAGTTTAAAATAACATACATAAAAAAATCACCTCTACCAACATGTGCATTTTACTTCAAGAAATGAACTCCCATATCCTATTTTCTCACTCAAAGACAAGTAAATACATAAACAACATCACACAATGAAATAACCAAGTATTTGCAAGGAAAAGAAGACTTATCTTTCTACATTGCTTGTAGGGACGAGTCTTCTTTTCTCCAACATGAGAACAAGCTGGAATCCTTCAAGTCAAATATGCAAGGGCTTCTTCATTTCCTTCTTTTTCCTCTCTCTTTTTCTTCTTCTCAATACTTAACCAAAAAAAAAAATTCCCCAAAAGGAGAAGTGGGTAACAACCCTATTTTCTTTTCTAAAAAAAATATAAGGGGATTCATCTTGGATCCTTTTGAATTAGGGAGCGACACTTGTCACTCTCTCATTCAATCCTCAAGCACAATCTCCCACAAGTGCTCACACATGGGTGAACAAATTTTTGGAGATGGAAAAGAAAGGAGTGTATTCCACTCAATCCCAAAAGTCGTCATCCTCATTAAGAGGAGTATGGAGTACTTGTCCAAGATACCCTTTTCTTGCCCCAAGGTTTTCCAAATCCGTCACTCTCTTAAATGAGCATTAAAAGAGGATCATATCTTGAGTATGGACCAAGATATAGTCATAAATAGACCCCCAACCCATAGGTACTTACCTTAGGGTACTAGAAAAGGTGGAAATGCATAAAATGGGTCTTTTTAAGACCTCTTAAAAGTTTATGAAAGAATGAATTCGAATTTTAACTTAACTAAGGGTCCTCAACTTTAATTCTCTACTCACACACTTAACCACATGGTAATAACACTTAATTATCCCCACACAAACACACTTCACATTTAACCCACACATAAATCACCATAACACATTAACTATATACCTTAACTCTCCAAATATTTTCTAAATTCTAACATCATATTTATAAATTCAAAATAACTAAAACAGAACCAAAATACTCACTTGACCTTTAATGTTAATCCCACATTGACTCACCTACTTTTCTACACAACACAATTAAGCACAGTGAGACCATAATAATAAACCACATTAACTGTAAGTTGAATCTTCATAACTTTATCCACGAATAATTGACATAGCTAATTACCTGAATCCAATGTAATACAAAACAAGAATTATCTTATTTTAAATTCATCTTATAATTCCAAATCTTATTCAATAATTTACTTGCACATACATCTTCATTAAGTAAAATAATGACAATATAACATGAACTACAAGGTTACTATCAGACAATCACCTTATTTATCACTTACAATATATTTAACCATATATTTAGGAGAAATGTATAATAGTCTAAGGTTGTGTTAGTCACATGTGAGGCAGGGTCTTACATCTTACAAGTCCAAAGTGCAAAATGGATACAAATATTGACAGGCTATTACTCAAAAACTATGACTTTCAGAAACTATTCATTTGAGGCTTCAAGATCGCGTTGGGATCCTCTATAATAAACTCTATTATTTTTTCCAAATCAGAGGTGTTTTCCCATGGTGACAACTTTCAGTTGAGGAAAAAGTTGTGAAATGTAAGTAGTGTAAAGTTGCAAAGTGGTGTAACTTTTATTTTGCAACTTGTATGACCAAACTAACTATTCAAATACATTCACATGGGTACATTTACACTAGGAATGGTCCTCTTTCACACCCAAACATATTGAATAAATTTGAGATATGTTTAACCATCTCAATCCCTTATCATTGCATGCAAACCAAAGGAAAAAAGAAAGATTCACATGATAGTTGATAGGTTTGAGTTTTCCACACCAAAAGCATATGATTGCATGAAAGAGGTAAAACATTTAGGTGTCAAAATAGTTGAGGAAATCGTAAACATTTTCATTCTCAAATGGGTTGTGATCTAATTACTATGTGGATCTCATACTTACATTCAATTGATTATTATTAATATTAGTATTTAAGTAACTTTCTTATTCCTCCTATGGATCTAATGAAAAATGAGGGCTACATGAATCTTAAAATCTTGTATGATCATTGTCAAGTGTAGGAATGGAAAGATATTTTTTAATTATCCTCCTTTCCCTTAGAACAATATGGTTGTTGTAATGAGGAATTTTTTAAAGATTCTAGAAAAATTTGAAATATTTATAGCTAAACCTATTCATAGGTCAATTGAAATATGAACCCACATGGTGGCTTATGACCTAGCTAAAGAGAATCATGAACAATGATGTTAATAAGTTCACAATAGAGCCTTGACCATAAGTAGAAGCAAAAAATATCCCAAAGAAGAGGTATAAATATATATTGAGACATGAGATATTACAACTCCTATTCCTACTCCTTCATAATCATATCAAACATTCTAGAAGAAATTTGTTGCATATCACCTATACTTAAAAAATGCATTCTTTGAAGAAGCTAGGTTGGAGTGAATATTGAATAAGTAATTGGTGAAAATATGGGAAAGAAATTGGCCACATGGTGGATAAACCAAGTCACTTTTCCTTGGGTAGTAAATGGGATAACATATATGAAAAGGATCATTTTAATCCTACATCTTGCTTCACTCCAAAAAAGGCTCAAATCTAAGTAAGTGAAATAACAATTATCTTAGTTGATGATGAAAAAGGATTGAAAATTAAAACCTCGAGCTTTCCAAGCCAAGTAGCTAATTACATAGGTAGATTTGGGTATGTGTAGAATCGTCATGAAAAAAATAGGCCCTTAAGTGGCGAAAAATTTAGAAAAATCAGAGTTAGGCAACGTGACATAAAAATTTCAATAAGTTATCTATATTATTTCAAAAATAGGTAAGAATAGAATTGGTAGAAAATTGAATGTAGTTTCTAAACTACTAGGTTTTTTTTTTTTTAATCTATTTAGTGAAAATTTGAAATTTCAATGCAGTAGTACTTAAATTTCACGGAAAAAATAAGAAGTAGGTGTCTGTCCGACCACCCTAACACAATAAAATGATAATACTTTTTTATAATATTTTAGATATAAGTATGGGACTCATGTATGGATGTGAGGCATATATTTTTTAATTTTTTTTTCTAAGTAAATAATTAATTATGAATTTTTTATTACAACTTTTAAAAATATAAGAACTCATATGTCTGACCACCTTCACTTGGTCAAAATTTCATGAAATTCATTATTTTTTTAATCCTCTAGTAGAAGAAGCATAAAATGTGACACATATTTTGGATTCAAAAAATATGATACCATTTGAAAACTATAGATTTTTTCAATCAGCCTATCAATCAAGATTTTTGTTGTAATTCAAATAGAAAATGAAAAATAATTATTTATTAAATTCAAAGTAAAGCATAATTTATATTGGTGGAAAGCTAAGAATCTCCTTTAGAAACCCTTTTCGTTTCATCAATTTTGGGTAAAGAAAAGTCATTCGCCACATACCCTACATATACCCATCATATCACCACTTTTTCACCCATCATGATCCTACACATACCCATTTGCTGCTAGAAAAATTCACAACCTATGCATCTACTTGACCATATATTTCATTTAAAAGTATACTAACCCCACTCCAATGAGCATTTCAAAGAAAATAAAATAAACAAACAACTCTAGTTCTCATTGAAGAGGACTCTACCTAAAATGTCCTGCAAAGAATGAGAGGTTCCATCTCCACAAAATTAACTATCAAATACATTATAACTATCCAAGAAATAATAAAATCACCCAAGACAACTAAGGAGAAAATTAAGGACTCCTTTGAATCTTGGTAGATTCCCACCATGAACTAGAGCTTATTTTAGAATACCATAAGCAAAGGTGAGGACCTAGAATAGGAGAAGGAAAAAAATTGAGAGAAGTGATGATTCACCTATGAAAATGGGATATAAAAAAATTAGAATTTGGAATAATAAATCATACAAGAGTGATTAGAGTTTTGTCTAGAGAAGGTACAATAGGTTACACTATAAATATATATCTTCCCTCTCCTCTCAACTTTATCCCTTTCAAATTATTCCTTGGATTCCATATTGAACAGTGCATAAGTAAATGATAAATTTTTGGTGAATAATTTTTGAAATAATGATGTTGTTTATCATCAACTAATAAATTTGTTTAGCATCAATCAATAAATATTCAAGACAAACCATGAAGGACAACAATGAGAAATGCTAGGGCTAACCAATAAATAATTATATACATGAATAAGTGAAGCATACATTTGAATAAGTGAAGCATAAGTACTCAAATACACATAATCCTTGAAGTATACACATGAATACATTGTATATGCATTAATAAAAAGTATATGCATGAATACAAGGTATACACATGAAAACATGTAAGTCACTAAGTATACATCAGAATACATGTAAGTTGTAAAGTATACACTTGAATACACATAAATCATATCTATTGAACTAGGGATTTATAATGCAAATATGGACACCATTGATAGAAAAGATTTCTAATAACCAAATAGCCATGTATGCATACATCAATATATGTTGATATAAGTATAAATATATACAAAATATTCATATAGGCTTACAAGAATGCCATATAGACATACAATTTCAAATATATGCAATACAAAATATGTCAAAAAATGTCATATAGGCATAGAGCAGAGGACCCTAGAATTGGAAGTAATTTCCCACCAAGATCTCAAAATAATTTTTTTTCCTTTGTTGCTAGGATAGATAGCATTAGGTTTATCATTCATTTACTCTAAGGTCAAGGAGTTCTCCATGTTCTCCTCCTAGGGTTTAGCTCTTGATCAAGCCTTATCTATTACAATAACAAGTAAAGACATTAATATATAGAAATAACATTATAAAAAATGATATATTTAACAAAATAATCACTTACCTCCACTAGATGATCAGTTTCCTTCAAGGAAATATCCACATACCCATGTTGTGACATGTTGAAGCCCTATAGAAACCATCTAAAGAGAAACTAAACTACAAATCAATAATCATTTTATTTTTCACTAATTAATAGCTATGAAAATGAATGTAATTTAAAAACTAGTAATCTGCCTCATACCCTTGTGAGAGGCATCAATAACTCTATAGCAAAAGAAACACCATACTCCATTACCCTATGAGCATTTGGAGGTTTTTCCACTCGCAGCATCTAAAAATAAAACAAAAAATATTCAATAGTGATGCACGTCATGGCTTATAATGTATGAGATAATGTACAAAATTTTGAGTACTTATTAAACTATATATTTCTTACTACCATGCTTACTATTTCCCCTATCCATAGCTTGTTCGAAAGCACCTATTTTAGGATTTTATCCATTGTAGAAAGGTGGTGAACCATTTGATAAAATGCTTTGGTAGACATGTACGAAATAATGTGGTAGCATAGAGAAGGCAATGAACTATTTGAAAAAATGCATCAAAGAAATGTTGTCTCATGGTGATGTTATTCCATGACAAACAAATGTTTCATGGAATTCCATCACCATGAGACCACATTTCTTTGAGGATTTTTTTCAAATAGTTCATTTCCTTATCTATGGTATTATGTTGGGATGGGGTGGATGGTATGGTGTAGGTCTTGGTTATGAGATGAAGGATGATGTTGACATGAAGAGGGAGGGGTGGGGATATGAACAAGTGGAATAAGAGATAGAAGATTCCATGGATTGGTGAATGGAGGATGAGGACAAGGACCTTGAAAAGAATTTGGAGGGGAATTTTGGCTAATGACTTAGTTTTTTATTCTTAAGGTAGTGAGTTGTTTGAAAAAATACCTCAAAGAAATGTGGTCTCATGGTGATGGAATGACATTTCATCACCATGAGACCACATTTCTTCAAGGTATTTTTCAAAATACTAACTTCCTTGTCTATGCTATTTCTTGCTATTATGCTTTAATAATTTTTTTCCAAGTATCCATAGTTTGTTGGAAAGCACCTATTTTAGGCTTTTAGCCATAGAATTAAGGAAGTGAATAATTTGATAAAATGCTTTGGTAGATATGCATGGAAAATGTGTTAGCATAGAAAAGGTGGTGAGTTGTTTGAAAAAATTCTTGAAATAAACTGGGTCTCATGGCGATGGACATCACCATGACACCACATTTCTTTGAGGCATTTTTTTCAAATAACTCATTGCCTTGCCTATGCTATTTCTTACTATTATTCTTTCATATAATAGTAGTGAACTATTTGAAAAAAATATCTGAATAAAAAGTGGTCTCATGGAAAGCCATGATAAGAAAATGAAATTGGTAGTTATTGCTAGTTATTACTTATGCTATGTGAAGTAATTGCATCACTATTTATGTTGAATTTCTATAAAACTATATGGGTATGTGTAGGATCACATTGGAAAAAATAGGCCCTTAAGTGGCAAAAAATTTAGAAAAATTAGAGTTAGGAAATTTGACATAAAAATTTGAAGAAGTTATCTATATTATTAAAAAAAAATATAAGAATAGAATATGTGAAAATTGAATGTAGTTTCTAAACTACTAGGTTTATTTTTCTTTTAAATCTATTTTGGTGAAAATTTGAAATTTCAATGCAGTAGTACTTAAATTTCAGGGAAAAAATAAATAGGTGTCTATCTGACCACCCTAACCACAATAAAATGAAATATTTTTTTATAAGATTTTAGATATAATAGAGGAATCATGTCCAGATGTGATGCATATTTTTTTGTAATATTTTTCTAAGTAAATAATTAATTATCATTTTTTTATTACAACTTTTAAAAATATAAGAACTTGTATGTCTGACCACCTTAACTTGGTCAAAACTTCATGATTTTTTTTTTTAAATACTATAGTATGTGAAGCACAGAATGTGACACATGTTTCAGATTCAAAAAATGTGATACCATTTGAAATCTATAGATTTTTTCAATCATCCTATCAATCAAGACTTTAGTTGTAATTCAAATAGAAAATGAATAATAATTATTTATTAAATTCAAAGTAAAGCATAATTTATATTGGTAGAAAGCTAAAAATCCCCTTTAAAAACCCTTATTGTTTCAAAAGTTTTGGGTAAAAAAAAATTCGTCAGCCACATACCCTACACATACCCATCATAGTGTCACTTTTTGGCCCATCATGATCCTACACATACCCATATTATAATTGAAATTTTGTCATCTATCAACATCTAGTTATTAGTTATGTAATGTGAAGTAATTCTTTCAATTTTAAACTTGTGCAATCCAATGTAATCAATGATATGAATACAAACTACACATATTTATTAAGTATAATTCATTAGTTAAAATATTTATTCTATTACCTATGTGAATGTTTCTACAAATCCACTAGCATTGGGAGGTGTTCTCAAGAAATCTCTAATATTAACCTATGTAATATCAAAAATTGTATATTAGAATACCATTGATATAACAATGATATTCACATGTAATATTTATATTTTTTTACTAGTTACATACCTCAACCATAGATGCAGTGTAGTGAAAAATTGGTGGAGGGCCAGTGTATCTAGTATCAACATTGTGACCCTAAAGTTTTATTGCAATAATTAAAATAAATTAGTTAATCTTGCATTTCAAAAATGAAATTTAATAAATTAAGTTCAATGAACATGCTAACATTTACCTAAGTATTGATGTCAAAAGCCTCTTTCGAAATGTCATCTGCCATTGCTAAATCTGCAGCTACATATGTATCATGCACCCTAGCCTCTTGATTGTCGATGGGGTTATATATACAAGCCAACCCGCAAACCTGACAAGAATGGTGCACAAGCCTACCCCTCAAACTCTACCTTGGTTACTGTTGTACTACAAGATTGGCATGTTGGATGATACTCTAGGTCAAAGAGCTAGTATAATAAAGAGTGTCCACCTCAACACTCTCCTTCATGATGCAAGGGATAGTGACATTCTCATTAGTCATACTAGCAAGTGCTTGTCTCCCTTGTCACTGAGGATCTTGACATGCATTTGGTTTATCCTATGCTAACCCTCCACCTCTCCCTTGAAAGTCCTTAAAATCAAAATAGTTGGAGATTTTATTGATGATGAACTCATAATAGTGTTTCCTCAATAAATATTGGGGGACCTCATTATTGTTGCATGGTGGATGGTCAAAAACCATCCACCACCTATCCCAAAAATTGTTTCTAATCCCTTGGTGATTGTAACAATGGATAGGAAACCTCTTTTTGTTAAGATCAAGTGTTTGATTTGTGTGTGGGTTAGTGAATAATGAGAAAAAAAACATATTTTGTAATTTTTTCATCTTTTACTTCTTTATGTGATAATTTATTTGCATACAAATTCCTACACTCATGCCTCTTATCCACCCAACCATTTAATTGCTTGTTAATTTTTTCTACATGTGTTAACATGGATTGAAGTGAATTTGAATGTGTGCTTCTTTCCAAGTTTGAACTTATAGGATCATTCAACCTCATGATTAACTCCTCACTCTATTTTTTGTTGTTTTCTATTTCCTCCATTAAATTTTGTTGAGTGCCAGGAGGATGTTGAGGAATTGTTGGAGGAGTTTCTTTGTTGTGGTTATTGAGGATTTTGTTCATTTATTTTTCATGAGAAGGAGAAGGATTTTTATGAGGATTTTTAGGTTGATTATCATCTCCTAAAAATTAAACAAATGAACTTAAAAAATAACAGAAATTTACCTATTTAAGAAAAAATTCACAAAAAATGAAAACAATGCTTACTCATTAGACCTCCCCATTGATATGGTGGCATCCTGGCAATAAAATTACAAAGATTCAATGAAGAAATTGCAAGTTTTGATTCTTCCAAAATGTGATAGCATAATGGTTTGTTGGCCACAGGCAAGAAAAAATGATAGTGAAAATTAAATGAAATGGATTTGCTTTTTTTTAATAAGCTATAATGTGCTCACGTTATAATGTGAGTGCATTATAGGCTTGATATGATTGATACTTAGGCTTATGTAGAAGTTGAAAAACCAACTTCACAGTCCCCAAGAACACCTGCAAGCAATCACCTATCACATGCACAGATATTAAGAACAAGAAATGAAAGATGTTCTGTAAACTCTCAGAGAAAAGTTGTGTAAGCAATAATCAGAATAATTGATTATAGAGAATAATGTTTTACAAATAATACAAAAGCATTCAAAAAGGAAAAGATGCAATAAAGCAGGAGAAATCAACCCTAATCTTATCTTGAGCAAAAGACAGCTCAATAAGATAAGATAATAATTAAATGATAATTATCATAGGAAATAAATAATTACCTGAGTAAACTTATCCTAAAGTGTAATTAAATAATTAATTACACCAATACCCCCCCATAAGTGCAACTTAAGGAGAAGAAAATTATTATGCAAAGATGAGTCCTGGCAACAAGGCCTCATCAGGTACTCATTTACAAATGCAATGCAAACTAAATCGAACGGGGTAAAGGAGAAAACCACATGGGAACAAAACTCCTCCCCAAAATAGAATGCAATAAACTACCTAAGTGATTAAAAATTGAGGACTCCCTAAGACCCTCCCAAGGAAACCATTCATCACAAAGATACATGAAAGAATCTCCCCATAAGAGAGGAAGAAAGAGACCACAGATCCCCCCTAGAAAGAAGTAACTCCAAAAGAAGTGAAGAAACTACATCTCCATAAAGAAGTTAGAGGGAAGAGGTTGAATGAAATAAATCTCTAAAGGTGGAATAGGTGCAGCCCAAAATGTCTCCACAGAAGTAGGTGTGACCTCAACAAATGAAGAAGCTAAAGTAGGTGAAGACTCAATCAAAACCTCCAAAGATGTATGATCAACTGGATCCTGGTGCACTGAAACAGAAGAAGCAATAGGAGGTGGAGGAGATTGAATGAAAGGCTCAAGAACAAGATCTGAAGTGAGAACACCAATGTTCAAGAAGCCAAATCTCTCCTCTAAAAGATGATGCACACTCGAAGTGTGAGGAATAGCTGTAGGAATAGAAGCACCACCAGTAGCAAAATCAGTGAAAGAATACAACTGCGATGAGTGATCCACTATCCCACTAGCAATAACTACTCTACTCTCCAAGACTCTAATGATAACCGAATCAGGTGTGAACTCCACAGATCTCCCATTGCCCCCATGTGTTATTTGATAGATGGAAAGAAGGTTGTGTGTCAAGTGAGGGACACACAAGACATCTTGAAAGGAGTGATCCCCAAAACAAATAGACCCCTTCCCTGTAACACTCAAGTAAGTGTTGTTTCCCATCAAAATGGGAGGCATAGTGCAAGGCTCAAAGGAAGTGAACATAGACTGCGAAAATACCATATGATGAGATGCTCCTGAATCTAGAAGCCATCTCCCTGATCTAATACCTGAAGAAGCACACAAAGCATGTCCCTTCATATCTGATGAAATATGTAAACCAGTTGTGCCTTTGTTATGTTGCTCTGAAGAAGAAGAATGGGGAGAAGAAGATGATGCAAACATCCTAGAAGGAAAATCAATCTAATATTTCTAAAGAAGATGTTTTAGCTCATCAATGTCCTTCTTGTAACAATTATGTTATGCATGTCCTTCCCTCTTGCAATATGCACATGTAGACTTCTCCTTCCTAAATGATTTCCCCTTAGAAGAGGAGGATGAATCTGAGGACTCCTTTTTCTGCTCATGAGGTTTGGAATCCTTTTGTTTCTATTTCTTTCCTTTTCTTGTAGAAGCCTCCTGATCTCAAGGCTCCTATGATGCAATAACTATTTGTGATGAGGAAGAAGTTTTCACAGTGCCCATGCTAGCTAACTTAGCTTGCTCTCGAGTGAGAGATGAAGCAAAGTCATCAAGAGATGGCATAGTGAATCTCGTACCAAGTGCATCCCTAGTGGCATAAAAGGTAGATACAAAAACTGAATAATTTGGTCCAAGCTTAGAAAGAATGGACAATATCAACTGAGAGTCTTGTTTTTTAACACCACACTATGACAACTGTAATCTAAGAGACTTGAGTTTGGTGAAAAACTCCTGGATGCTATCAAAATCCCTAATATTTAAGCCAATAAGCTCATTCTCTAATTGAAACCCTCTCATAGTATCCTGCTTTCCAAATAAAGACTCCAAAGTAGCCCATATCTCATTTGGTGTAGTTCAAGATTCAATGTGAAAAAGAAGGTCAGGTGAAAGAGATAGACATAATGTATCATAAGCTTCATCACACCTATTAAACCATTTTCTCTTTTTAGTAGCACCTGTAGGTTCAATTTCTGTACCCATGGTTACCCTATACAACCCTTTATGTTTCAAGTGAATCTCCATTTGTTTTTTCCAACCAAAATAGTTGAATGGAGTAAGGGGTGCAATGTGATGTAAATCCATGATAGAAAAAAAGTAGTATATACTCTCAAATAAAAAATATTCCTCTTGGATCTAAAAAAAAACTCCCGATTGCACATTTCCCAAGAAAATAACTCAAGAGATAAAGGCTGAGTTCTAAAAAAAAATAGATACCTAGTGAAAATTCTGAAAAAAAAAAGTATGAGATCTGAGAAGAGGGTGGAACCAGCTTTCCAACACCTATTTGTTTTCGAAAAACAGAGCCAGGATGCAAAAGTTACGTCTCTCGGAGTGAAAACAACAACTTCGGCTTTGACAAGCGAAAAAGGCACCAAAACGGAAAAATCAGGGAATAAAATCTCCAGCACTGTGAAGATCATCGAATCAACTTTCCGACGATATCTCGTTTGTGAAAAAACACCTCTGTTTGCCCAAGTTATGCACAAATGAAAAAAGGGCTTGTTTTAGGAACCAGGCAGACTAAACAGGGGCAAAAATAAAGCCCTTCAGGTTCTGGCCCTCTGTCCTGCATGTGACCGCCAGCGGACCTGCTGGTAGAAAAAAAAAAATGGCCGGGGGCTGGAGTGAAGCTCCTGGTCACAATATGACTGCGGCAGGGGCTAGTAGAGGGCGCGAGCGCTGAACACTAGGGGCTTGGTCACCCACGGGACCGAGTTGGAGGCTTTGGTAGCGGATTGGAGCCCTCAGGGGCTAGACAGACTGGCGAAGTGGCTACCGATGGAGTTCGACGGAGCTCGGGGGAGCTCAGGGCGGAAGCAGTGGCCGGGTGGCGGTGTGGCGAAGAAGCTAGAGGCCGCCGGGTGGCTGGTGGCCGCTTGGTGGTGAGTGGGAGGCGTGCCAAAAAATAACGGACAGTGCAAAAATTTATTAAAAAACCTTGATTTTTTAATTTTTTAATTTTTTTTTTTACGTTTTCTACCTTGGAGATCGTGCCCTGGGGCCGTACGGCCTTGGGGCTAATTTTTTTTGCTTTTTTTTCAACTTTCGCCCAAATCGACGAAACAAAAGGCGTTTCTAGGGTTTTTGGATGCTCTGATCGCAATAGCGACATCCGTTGAAGCCCAAAATGCTCTGAAATTTTGGCTACCCCTGGATCTACCAAAAATCAATCTGACTTCAAACCCTTGCACAAAAAAAGATGTTGTGAGAGAATATCTTTAGATCACGAACAGGTAGCGACAGGTATGGAGCTCTGATACCATGTAGAAGTTGAAAAACCAACTTCACAGTCCCCAAGAACACCTGCAAGCAATCATGTATCACATGCACAGATATTCAGAACAAGAAATGAAAGATGTTCTGTAAACTCTCAGAGAAAAGTTATGCAAGCAAAAATTAGAATAATTGATTATAGAGAATAATGTTTTACAAATAATACAAAAGCCTTCGAAAAGGAAAAGATGCAATAAAGCAGGAAAAAGCAACCCTAATCTTATCTTGAGCAAAAGATAGCTCAATAAGATAAGATAAGAATTAAATGATAATTATCCTAGGAAATAAATAACTACCTAAGTAAACTTATTCTAAAGTGTAATTAAATAATTAATTACACCAATAGCTTATTCACACCAAGCCATAATGTGACCATGTTATAACACACTCGCATTATAGCCTTTATTTAAAAAAAAAAATTGGCCATGTTTTGGCTCCCCAACTTTTTGCACCCACCTTGTAAATACCATGGAATTCCACTATTTGAAGGAATCATAAGAACATGTTTATTGGAACAAATAAAAGAGAAATGTAATGATAAATCCATAATATGGAGGGGGAAATGGCTCACTTTAGCAGCGAGGATACCTATCATAAAAGCAAGCATATCAACAATCTCTATATACTCAATGTCTTGTATGCAACTAACCTCTAAAGTAGCCTGAGGCCTAGAAATAATTCTTAAACATTTCCTATGGGAGGGCTCAAATGAGCAACATAATATCACAATAATACATTGGGATAAGGTATGTAAATCCTAGGATGAAGGTGGAGCAACCATAAGGAACATAAAATTACATAATGCAACATTTGGATATAAATTAGTATGAAAAATGCATGAACAACCTCACTATTATGGTGCAAATTAATGCAAAGGAAGTACATGTAAAATATTGATCTAGAAAGGGTACTCAAAATTACAAATGCTTGTAGTGGCTCCCATGTATGGAACTTTATGCAAAATTAAATACATGTGATAATAGAGCATTTAACTTTTCAAATAAATGATGGAAGAACAACTAAATTTTGGAGAGATTCATAGGGGTATACAAGACACTAACAAAATATACAAATTTGGATCCTCAAATTTCCACAATCAATAATCTATTTTGAAGTATGTGTGAGATTACATCAAAATAGATAGAAATGGAAAGAGTAGCTGGATAAATCCTCAAGTCCTTCTCATGGATGACACAACAAAAAGAAGGTTAATAGAAATTATGCAAGAAAGGAAAGTATTTCTAAATAATAAATCAGATAAGATAATATGGTGTGGTGCAAAATAAAGTAAGTATACAGTCAAATTGGGCTATAAAATTCAAATAAAGCAAGAAAGAGGGGATTGGACCAAGAAGCTTTGCTAGGGAAAGCGGGTGTTACCTAAGGTTGGGAAATTCACATGGAAAACCCTCAATAGAATTCTAATTGAAGATAGGTTTAGAATAATTAGAATTGAAGGGCGGAGATAGTGTGTCATGTTCCGTAATTGTGAAGAAAATTTGAACCACATACTTCTAATTTGTCCTATGCAAAGGAATATTGTGACTAGTTACAAAATAGGCTTGGGTGGGAGACCCCAAGAAGCAACAACATATGCGATCTTCTAATCAACAAGCCTAATTTCAAAAAAGAAGCATCCTAGGGCCAAATATGGCAACCAATTCCCTCAATCTTGATGTGGAAATGTAACAATAGAAGTAAGGTGCCCCACCTTTTACAAG
Organism: Sequoia sempervirens; assembly: GCA_007258455.2. NCBI lineage: Eukaryota > Viridiplantae > Streptophyta > Pinopsida > Cupressales > Cupressaceae > Sequoia > Sequoia sempervirens. The sequence goes on from VDFB02281492.1 coordinate 201,029,588, forward strand.
ATGAAGCATGAGGATATGGTTCCTATTTCACACTGATTAAGGACTAAATTTGGGTACCAATCCATGGCTTGGAAATACAAGCAACATGAAAAGCCTAATGATCAAACCTAGTGATATGCAATACTTGAATAGATTATCTAGAAATGAATGCAAAATAGAAAAATAAACTAGAAAATTATAGAGGAGCACCTAGAAACCTATAGAAGCTTTAATGAAGAACTGAAATGCTAGAAATATTGAATTCATTACAACTAGGACTCATATGCTAGGTTGGGTGATTTAGTCCTAAATTAGGATTTCTAGGTAGGAACATAAATTTGGCAGTGACAAGTCTGGAACTCCTAAAATCTAGAAAATCCAATGTACTAGAACTCATACACTATAAATGGTGTATTATTCATACTTAACTTTTTCAATGGATCAAGATACAAACCTTCTCTTCAATCTTTTCTCTATCTTCTCAACTTGATTTGTAGATCTAAAATGCTGAATTTTTCCCTATAGATGCCTTTTAGTGACCTTGTAAACAAGGTGACAATTTTGTAAACTTAAAAAAAATTCTCCAACCTTGCTCTTCAATGTGTCCTCAACCTCGGTCTTTAAATCACACACCAAAGAGGGGAAATTTTTGATTTGTTAGTAGAAAGGGATTTTCCTTGGTCAAACCTCATTTTGGTAATCAAACATTGAAATGAAATGAAATGGAAAGGATGAATGATAAGTGAACAAAATTATATGTTGAAACTCACCAAACCCTAGAAATAATGTGCTACAAACATGTATAAAATGGATCCAAAGGATGTAGATCTTGACTCTTTCTTGAATGATATGGATCCTGACTTGAATGTTAGCTTGAATCATGAAACCCTACACAAAAAATGTTAGCTAAAAAATAAACATGATGCATGACACTTGAATAGTTCTCTAACACACTATATAATCAGCTCTTGAATGCTCTTGTAAACACTTTAAAATCATGAATTTTCTATTAGGAATTCTCTCATGAAAGTCTTAGGTGAAAATGAATGAAATAACCTTCTGTTTATAATTGTTTATGCCAAATTACTCAAAATTAGAACACTACAAGCTGACATCAAATCTAGGAGAATAAAATCCCAACAAGAATTTGAATTTAATTTAGGTTTAAGCCACATCAGACTCATATGCCATAAGTAGTGTATGAGTTCCATTAGGCTAAGCTTTGGGACACATTTTTCAAGAAATGCTTAGATTAATGCGAAATCAATATTGGGACCCTGAAACATAGGTGGGACTCATAAACCCATGGTGGTGTATGGGTACCAAATCACTAAATCTAGGCCAAAACTAAAAAAAACATTAATTTAGGATTGGTCATTAGATATGTGTTAGGATTAATCTAAAAAATATGCATTAATTAAGGTTGGTGAATGAAAAATAGGATGAAATGAGACATAAAGATGCTCACTTTATTAATGAATCCCTAGATTAGTATGAAAGTGTAAAGGTACACTTTACAACACCCTAAATAAGCCACAATTAAGTTCATTTAGTTTTTAATGTTGGCATATGGCTTGTTTGATTGGAATATGGCTTCTCGTGTTGTCATTGATGGAAAACTAAGTCATTTCTTTAGTCCACAAATCAGGATCCATTCATACCAGAAGGTAGAGTAAATTATAGAGTATTATTGGATGAAAGAATGAAGAACAGGGTATTCGACCAGTTTCTTGATCTGTATGCTTCACCAAATCATCATTTTGAGTTGTGGACCCCCAAGAGAGTTTGCTAAGAATCTATATTGTCTTATTTGTTAATTTTTGTGATGTTGCACTAATTGGTGTATCGGTTAGGAGATCTAGCATGATGATTTTTTGTTTATTTGTTCTTGGACGTTGACTAAGTGAATTTGGCATGTCGCAGATGTGTAAGGAGAAATTGTTTAAATTTACTTGTGTTCATGAATTTTTCTTTGGGTCCTAGCATAGCACTAGCTGAATTTTGTGGGTGTGCATCTAATACAACTTGTGATTTGAGCCGACTATTGGAGAATATCTCATTTTTTGTTGAAGCTGAATTGAAGTGATTAAATCTTGGTAGAGGACATATATATATATGAGATCGGTTGATTCATTTAAAAAAGTGAAGTGGTGTGTAAGTATGTCAGTGAATGTGTGAGTGTGAATATCAAAAGATTAGTTGAGAAAATTTTACTTGTGCAGAAAAGGATTCCTGTGAAAGTGAATTAGGGTAGTGCAAAGTGAAGTGTAGAATCAGGCAACAAGATCAGAATCTATTCAATGAGCTTTAATGGAACTGTACCTAGGAATTTGCAAATGCTATCTTCTTAGTTCAACCTCTTTTGTAATCCAATCATTTTGTAAGGAAATGAGCCTTCCTGTAAGCAGTGAGCTCTAGGCAATGTGCCTCAATGCATATGCATTACCTATTTTCTCATACTTTTAATAGAGTATAAATTGTGGATTAATCTCTACCATGGTTTTTACCCTAACAAGGTTTCCATGTAACAATCTTGGTGTTATGGTGTTTTTATTGTCTCCTTAATGTGCTTGCAAATTACTTCTATTTATGTGCTATAAATGGTTTAAGATTTGAATGAAAGTTAAATATTGTTGAAAAATGATTCACCCCCCCTCTCAGTGTTCTCTTGAGTCCAACAATTGGTATCAGAGCCTAGTTCCTCTACAAAATTTTAACAACTTGAGGTGAATCTTGGAATGTAATGGACTCTGGTGGTCTTCAACAACAACTTTTGGTGGCACTTGATGATCTTGATCAATCTAAAGCAGAAGTCATAGAATTAAAAGAAAATATTCAGGATGCTGAAAAATTCATTCAATCTTTAAAGGATGAAATCAATGAGTCAATAGAAAAGAGGAAGGAACTATGTGATCAATTGAAGCAGAAAGAAAGTAAATGTTTGGAAGATGTTCATTTGAATCAGACCCCAAAAGAAATAACTAAAGAATGTGAAAAGCTTGCTACAGAAAATGTTACTTTGAAGCTTGAGATGAATACATGGCAATAAAGATGACTAAGGAGATTGAAGAAAGAAAAAAGAATGAGGAGAATTTGGCCCAGTCCTTAAAAGAAAAATCTGAATAATGCAATAGAGTTGATAGTTGATTCATTCAATTGGAGATTGAACTGCAACAATCCAAAAATAATGAACAAGATCTTGAAAGACATATAGTTATTCTCATAGATGAGCTCACTATTGTAAATGAATACAAGGAGAAGTTTAGGATAAATTATGATAAGCTTGATGAACTGACTAAAGGACAAAAGGATACAAATGACAAGCGAGGTCTTGGATATGAGAATGGAGAAAGCTCTATGTAGTGCCCCTCTGGTTCAGTCATCTTTGGTCTCCGAGTAAGTTGTTTTCTAGTGTACTCAGTGGTTTTGTTTAAAATGATTAATTAAAATTAAGAATTATCTTACTATGCATGAACTTGAGTACCATTAGATAAATAAACAAATATTATAAAATAAATAAAATGATTTTAGAATAGTCTAAAATAAAGGAATAATATAACTATAATTAAATATAATTAGAATGGGAAATCATGGATTGTAGATACACTTGTGTAAATAAATAAATGAAATCACAAGTGCATGATTAAATATCACCCTCCATATCATAGTGAGAATATATAATATACATAATAGATGTATAATACCACATATATTTGATGATTATTCACTATAATAACTATAATATATTAGCAATGTGGAAGTTGTATTAAACCTAACTTATTATAAAATTCTTAGCTTCTAATACATTTGATTTTAGATATTAATGAATATTTTATATAAAATCCAATAAATGGTATAGTAAGAAACTTGTACAAACAGCTAAAGTGACACCTGCCCTTGCCTTTATCTCCACCTTGCTTCAAACATTCTCTCCTTCTCTCCACGTGCCTAGTCCTGGCATCCACTTTATGCATGCCTTTACGTGGTACGTGGGCAAGGACGGTTTGCATGCTGGGCTGGGTGGATTTGATAAAAAAGAAAAAGACTCAGCTGGGGGGGAGCTTTTCAATCAATGGCTATGGAATTCTTGGCAGAGTTCAGAGGACTAGGAGGTATGAATTGGAATCCTATCGAATTCTGGCAGGACTCAGAGGTATGATTTGCAACTTGTTTTAGAATATTTCTTAAAAAGAAATGATGGTTTCCCTTCGACTCATTGTGAATCAATTAACATTCGTTTGTTCCTGAATAAGAATGGTACATTCCTTCCAAGTTTCATTATGTCGGAGTAAAACTACTCCTATTTCTCGGCTGTCAACATATTAGTCTTAACTTTGGTATTTTGGTTTGTCGCCTAGATATGTTGGCTCTTCATTAATTCACCATTATTATATTTTTTCTTTGTTATAAATATATATATATTCATAGGACCGTATCCTTTTGGCATCTGCCAACTAGTCCGTGCACCTTCTCTATTCTTCCATTTCTCCATACTTGCATACTGCATCTTTGCTTTGTGATGAAGTCAAAAATTTGTTTTCTAATAGTGTTGTGGTGCATTATTCCAAATTTCACCAGCAGTTTTAAGAATTTGTCCACTGATCTGATAGCAAATAATCTAATTAGCGTCTCCTCATCCAAAGACATCATTCTCTTAATGACCAGCTATATCTGTAATGCAACATAGGCCACTGATGTGTGAAGTATGTGTAGCCTTCATCCTTTAAACCTGCCTTCTACACATCCCCGTTTGGTAACCCATCGCTGTAGCAGTGTGTGGACTATGGAGGGTGTAAAAATGTAAATAATGTCCCTGATACCATTCACAGCCTTTCACAGCTGAAGTATTCAGGCTCTAGAAGGGTGTAAAAGTTTTAAATAACCTTCCTAATTCCGCTGGCAACTTGTCACACCTGCCGTTCTTGAAAACAGAATGTGGTAGCATTTTATATAATTTCCTGATACCATTGTCAGTCTTAGCCGCAACACTTGAAACATAATAGGAAGTTTAAATGTTTGAATGACCTGTTGCTTTACACCTACTAATCTCATCTGCTTGAAGTTGCTAAGCCTCTTCAATAACTCCCTGTTGTGCATATTTTGCAATCAATGTGGTCCCTGAAGATACATTCTTTGAGGCATTATTTAAAACAATTTACATGTCTGGTCTGTGCTTCCACATTTTCATGATAGCTGTGACTTTTTCACCTAGTGAAGAGTCCCTCTATTATGCTTGATGTGTGTTCATTCCCCGTCCCAGCGCTCCCATTTTGGCACAGGCAGTGAGGATGCTAGCAAAGGTTGTGGAAATTGACGGCTTACCTGCTATTTGCACCTGTGTTATATAATTTTGTGTGAAGCCCAATTCAATTGCTATTGTGTTGAATCATATATTGCATCCTCTGAGCACTGCTGACTATGACTATCGATCTTTGTTCTCCATATCTCTGTGCAGTCAAGTATCATCATACTCTTTCAACTTGCCAAAGCCTGTATCTGTTTGTTCCTTCAACTTGTCACTGTCTACTATAACCAATTCTTCTTGCTAAAATCACAATTACTCCTGCATCATTCTGTCCATTGTTATATCCCTTATACAGTGACTTTCATGAATCTTTTCTTAAATTCCTTCTTGTTATACATGTAATAAAGATGAATAATCAAACAAATAAAAAATAATAATAAAAAATATATGAAAAAAAAGTTAAATTTAGAATCTATATATATTTAGCCCTAAGTCACAATCATTGCAATCAAGCTTATAAATTTATTTATTTTTTCCAGAAGTCCCCGATCTTATCCCACGGTGCTCAGTTTTCAAATTATGAGTTATTTCTCCCTTCATACAATATAAACATGACTTGCCTATTACTCTAGTCGGGAAGTATTTCATGAAACGAATATCCCTATTGAATAATATAATAAATATTTAAGTTTATATTTAACTACCATCCTTCTATTCTATGACAGCTTAAACCACAGTAACATTCAATAAGTATTGTTGCTATTGGATTTAAAAAAATATTGTTATATTGGTATTAATGCACAATATTCATAAGTGGCACATGTATAGGCTAATACAAAAGGAAAGGGAAAGAAAACACGGTTGTAGATGGTGGTAAAAACTTTCGTGAGGAAACCAACAGAACAAAAAGAAATTCTGTTTAGGGAAAACTTCTATTAAAACTTAAACTTAAAAAAAGACAGCAATAAAATTTAATGTTTTTACCATTAAATACCTGGAGATTATGGGATTACCAATACTTGAAAATAGAGCTGAACTTAGCGTTAAAATTGAAGAAAATAAATAAATACGTAAATAAATAAATAAACTATTATAAGATGTGTGTTGCACTAAAATTGTTATTTGCAATTTTTATGATAACGTTATGTCACACCATGATTCAATTAGGTATCATTGAAGCTAAAAGTAAAAAGGAATGAGTTAGTTTTTACTTATATTTTACTATCTCTAACTAAATCGTGATAGTTAGACTTCTAGCAAATTCTAACCTTTTCTTCACTAAAGTGAAATAATCATTTAAAATTATTTTCTTTAATCTCAATTTAAATATTTTTCCTTAGTCTTTTATATTAGAGGAAGGAAATCAATTATATCATACGTGCCTGTAATAAAGGCTTTTCTTTATGATTTTTAGAAAAAAAAAAAAAATAGTTTATCTTTAAAATAAAGTAAGTAAAGAATTATTTCATTTATGATAAATTAGAAAGTAATGAATTATTTTATTCATTAAATATTTATAAAAAAATATATAAAGATAAAGAAATATTAATAAATGGGGCATGTAATAAAGAGATTTAGTTTATATTTTAGATTCAAAATCTTTATATAATAAGTAATTTAAATAATAATAATAATAATAATAATAATAATAATAATAATAATAATAATTATTATTATTATTATTTAATTTCCTTATTATATACTTAATATTTATATACGATTATAACATCGGAAATATCAATAATTTAATTTCTATGATTTTACTATCAAATTAATTTGAGATTAATAATAAAATATTTATAATTGTTTTATGATAAAATGGCCTCGATTCTTTGTATTCCTATTTTCTCGATATTTACAAACTTGGAATATTTTAACCTACGATGAGTTGACAAACAATAGTATTTATATGTTATTGTTACAAAAAAAATATATTATTGTGTTCATGCCCTTGGACCAAAATATAGGCATGACAAATTGTAAGTCGTTGAGTAATCCGAATGGTGGAGACAATGTCCTTCATGAGTATTTCATGATCGTTTTGATTGGTTGTTTATGTTGAATTATTGGTTTTTAGTGTTGAGTAGTGAGTTGGTTGACTTTCTTATTGATAGCGATTGAATTGGAATTGAGTTCACTTTTGGTTATTCCTAATGGAGTGGGGCCGTTGGTGCCAAATGGTTATTGAGAAGTTTGATTTTGTATTGAATTGATCGTGTCAGCTATTATCAAATTGAATAGGACTGTTTAAACAAGTGGGGGTATGGAATATGCTTTTCAGTTTCATTACTTGGAATGGAGTTGAGAGGTTAAAGTTTGATTTCTTGCGTTCCCTTGATTGATTGAAATTCTTCATTGATTTATTTTTTGTGTTGATAAGTGTATAAGCCAAGCCTTGATGAGAGTTTCTTTGGGAACCCAAGTTATTATGTACCCTTCAGTTGGGAGTATATGAGTATTGGTGTTATAGTATCTCTTGCCCTTTTCCCTTTATATGCCTCTGGAAGCGGTCACCTTGTAAGTGGTCATTGAGATTGTTGTATGTTATGTTTTGGTTGTCCTTGTGGTTTAGTCTTGTGATCATTCTTCTTGTCTATATCGATCGTGAGTTCTTTCTTGTCATCTCCTAGCACGAGGGGTGGACCTTCGCGTCCACGTGGTCGGGTGGAATGTGCTATGCACCCCATTGGGTCCCCAGTTTGAGTTCATGCCGATGTTGTCGATCCAGGACTCTACCTCAACTCTATTGTACCATGCTTAATTATGTAACATTCTCGTATTTGATGTATCTTTTCCTCTGCATGGCAGGATGTGTATGTACTCCTAAAGTAATGTAATGTACTCCTGAAATGGTTGTAATGTATTACTTTACCTTTGTAAACCTTATGTGATAGTTGTTATTTGATGTGTTGTATCTGTGGAAATATACTCCAAAATTGTCATATTGAACTTAATAAAATGTTATATGTATCTTTTTCATCTCTTTGATCATGGATGGTGGTATGTTATCTTGATTCATTCATTATCATTATGGTTTGAGTTTAGTTTTTTGTAATTTCGTCCTGTGTACCCTAGAGGGCGTAGTTGACTTTGAAAACGCATAAATTCTTTTCATATTAAGAAAATACATATTCATCTTATGTAATGTTTCATTTAAAAAAAAAAAATTGTGCGGTGTTTGTTGTCCTTTAGGGTTCACATGGCGGGGCGTTACACTCTAGATCTAAACATAAGGATTCTAGACAAGGAAATCAATTGAAAAAAGGTAGGAGGTATCCGGTAAGACAACCCAATGCTCAAAATTTTAATGGTCACTGCTTTGTTTGTAATAAAATTGGTCACATGGCTTCTCAATGTAGAAGTAAAATAAATTCAATTAGTCCATCATTTCCCATTTACTGTTTTAGTTGCAACAAGTTTGGTCATAAATCAATCAAATGTAGAAGTGTATATGTCAGCATAAGGAATGTTAAATGCTACACCTATGGAAGATTTCGGCATATTGATAATCAATGCAGATCAAGAGGGAATCAATGGAATTAATGGTCTAGAAAAAATACTATGTGTTACAATTGCAATAGATTTGGTCACATTGCAAGATTTTGCAAGAATAAAAACATGGACAAAAAAGGTCTGGTATATTGAGGCATAATTTCAAAAAGAGATGATAAGGGAAAAGGGAAAGTGACTATGGAAGAAATAAGGAATCAAATGAAGAAAAAATGGATAAGGAAGAGTGATTATGATGAAAGAAATAGGAACACAACTGAATCTTCTTCTGGTAATTCCTTCAGAAATTGATCTTAGTTCATTTGTCTAAGGGAGTTTTTCAAGAAAATTCTTCGTCCCCCTATCAGTAGCTGGCATCAGAATGTAGGAAATTTTTAGAAGCTATGCTAAAGGTTTGAAAATATATTGGTCATCGCCTATGTAGAAGTCTAAGGAGTAGAAGGTCCGCAAATGAATTCTTCTTTTGTTGTCTGAGAAAACAAAGTACCTAGAACTTCTAGGGAAAAATATTTAATGTTGTAAAAAGGGTAGGTGTGAAGTTATAAAAGGGTATTTAGAACCCTCATTTTTCACCTTGCATTGTAGAAGAACAAAAGGAGACCATCTACAATAGAATTTCAAAGGAGTAAAGCTCAATTCACTAGTGAATTCATCAGGTATTTCAGTTGTTTCAAAAATTCTCACTTAATTTGGTGCTTAGTAGAAACCTGTTTGGTACAAAAAATGAAGCAAATCAAAGGAATGGTGAATTTGGATGAGTATACTAGTGGCAAGGTTAGAGATGTGAGAAATATTTTTTTGGCCGATGAATTGAAATGGCTTGAAGGCATGAAACATAGAAGTTTGGATATTTGGATTGAATTTGCTTATTTTGTCAATGTAGAAGTCATTAGGTTTATCTTGAACAAATTGAATTATGCCATTCATACTCTAGATAAACCCTATCACATCTTGAAAGAGGTAATCAATAATTTAACTAGTTTATGCAATGTTGGGGATATTTCAAAAAAGAAGTCGATTCAGAACAAGGAAGTCAAAACCCTAACCAGAGTAACCAGAGATTAGAGGGATTTGATAATTTTGATGATCAAAGATGTAATAACAAGGTACATTGTGTATGGAATTTCATACAAAATATTTTTTTAGAAACAGGGAAGGTGCAACCTTGACAAGCACATTCTATATCACTCATAAAATGATAATGGAGGATGAATATTTTGATATGTGTGGATTGTTAAAAGATCAGTTGATGGAAAATGTGCAATTAACAGAGGAGGTAGATTACCTCTCTAGGTTTGGTATAATGGTCATATGTCTTATGATGCATTTTCTAAATTTCTTGCCACAAATTGAAAATATTGTGTGGAAAGAGAATGAACCAGTTTGTAAAAAAAAATTGAACATTCTAATACTTCAAAAAAGTATTAGCAAGAATATGTAAATTTATTTAAGGAATTACTAGGAAAATTTGGAGCATTAGCATTTCCATTCTGATGAAGGAGCTTGAAGTTGGATCCTCTTTCAGTGAGATGGAAAGAAAGAAGAAAAGGGAGGAAGAAATTATTGTTTACACCCCTCCAACACTCAAGTATCCAAAAATTAAAGGAAAAGGTAAAGAACAAGTAATTTTGGACATTCCAAATGAGGAATCTAATGAGTAAACTCCAAAGGAAGAACCAAAATTAGTTGAACTAGATGTAGTAATGGTAGAAGGAAGTGGAGGAGAAGATGTTTTATCTAAAACAAAGATATTGTAGCTTGTTGAGGAGAAATATGGTATGCAAAAAACTATTGACTTATGGTCTGAGAGACCCTCATTTGAGCTAGACCTATTCAAGAGCACATTGATCACATACTTTGTGTACAATAACATTGGATTGGAGAGTTTCCAGAATGTTTTTTCTGAAGATATGATTGAATGCATTAAGGATTCTATGGTCTCTGAGTCTGAGGACATGAAAGAAGGAGAAATTATTCTACATCTGAAGGAGCAATTTAGGCTATCTCTTACCAAACTGAAAAAGCAAATGAATGTGTTGAGACAATGCATAAATATAAAAAATATTATCTACAACTATTATCTTTGTTGGCCTCATGCAGTTCAGAGATACAAGGATAAGCTGGAGCAAACTGAAGTTGAGTTGAACTAAATTGGTTAGGATTACAACATGTTTCGGGATCAGGATGGTGCAATCAAGAAAATAATTCAAGAGTTGCATTTTGAGCATACAAACTTTCAATTCAACAAAATAAACCTTGTGGACACCTTTTTGGAAAGTAAAGTATTTAACTAAATATAGGCTAGAGAAGTTAATTAAGGTTCTAAGGAAAGGAGAGAAATTAGAAGAGGCAATCACAATTGTAGAATCTCTCATTCAAATTAATAACATGGCATCTAAAAACAATAGCTTGATCATAATCATTGGGATTGCAGTGGAAGCATGGTAGCAGTTTGTTCTGGAAATGAAAGAGAAGTTAAGGATAATTTTTTGAACCATGTAGTAGTTGCATTTCTTCAAATTTTGATCAAATTTTGAAAGTTTTGAAAGAGGGAGAAAGTGCAGTAAAAAAATGTGTTTGTCATTGATGTCAAAGGGGGAGAGAGTATAGTGAAAAGTTCCTTATCATTCTTTAAGGTAGAGTTTGAGTTGTGTTTTAGAGCTGTGTTTTGAATTTTGAAATTTTGAAATGTAAAATTGGGAGAGAGAGCATAATCATATTGGTTCTGACACTTAGTCACTTTTCACTAAGTGTTTCCATCAATGCCAATGCGGGAGATTATTGGCATATGGCTTGTTTGATTGGCATATGGATTCTAGTGTTGTCATTGATGTCAACCTAGGTCATTTCTTCAGTTTGTTGATCAAGAATCATTCATACTAGAAGGCAGAGTAAAGTACAAAGTACTACTAGATGAAAGAATGAAGAATAGGGTATCCAGTAAGTTTGTTGATATGTATGCTTCACTGAATCATAATTTTGAGTTGTGGATCTCTAGGAGAGTTTTCTAAGCTTCTATATTATCTCATTTGTTAATTTTTGTGATGTCGCACTAATCGATGTATGGGTTAGGAGATCCAATAGGATGATTTTCTATTTATTTATTCTTGGAGGCCGACTGAGTGAATTTGTCTTGTCATAGATGTGTAAGGAGCATTTTTTTAAATGTCTTTGTGTTCATGATTTTTTTTTGGGTCCCAGCATAGCACTAGCCAACTTTGGTGGATGTGCATCTAATATAACTTGTGATTTGAGCCGACTATTAGAGAATATCTCATGTTTTGTTGAAGTTGACTTGAAGCGATTAAATCTTGGTAGAGGATATATATATGAGATTGGTTGATTCATTTGAAAAGAGTGAAGTGGTGTGTAAGTATGTGAGTAGATGTGTGAGTGTGAATATCAGAAGATCAGTTTAGCAAATTTTACTTATGCAAAAAAGGATTCTTATGAAAGTGAATAAGGGCAGAGCAGAGTGAAGTGCAAAATTAGCTAGTAGGATCAAAATCTGTTCAATGAGCTTAAACACAATTGTACCTAGGCATTTGTAGATGCTATCTTCTTAGTTCAACCTTTTGTTGCAATCCAATCATTTTGTAAGTGAGCTTTTTGAGTAGTGAGTTCTAGGTAGTGTGCTTGAATGCATGTGCATTCCCTATTTTCTCATACTTTTAACAGAGTATAAATTATGGATTAATCTCCACCGTGGTTTTTCCCCTAATAGGGTTTCCAGGTAAACATCTTGGTGTTATGGTGTTTTGATTGTCTCCTTAATGTGCTTGCATATTACTTCTATTTATGTGCTATAAATGGTTTAAAATCTAAAGGAAAGTTAAATATTTTTTCACACTAATTCACCCACACCTCTCAGTGTTCTCTTGAGTCTAGCATACAAGGGGCCAAGACCTAATGTGAATGTGTTAAATACATTACAATACTAAATCAAGGTAACATTACTCTCAATTTAATAGGGATGGATTAAACAAGTGTAAAAATGTAAAGGGATACATTTTCCATGATTAAATTTAGGCACCACTTTAGTGAGAGGATTAACATGCTTCAAACATACACTAAACTAGACAAGCTAGGATGAAGAGGGGTTCAAGTGTACCAATGCAAGTGGCATAGGATGGAAAATATCAAAGGAGATGGCCAAGCCCCTATGATCAAGATCCTATAGTGAACTAACATAGGCGCAAGATGACAAACATGAAAAGGATATAAGGAGAAACATCAAGGCACAAGAATACACTACCAAAGACATAAAGAACTATAAAAACCAAAAACAAAAAGGGTGGATCATGTTTTGATTATTTTTCTTGCACATGGTGGATCAGCTCTAGGATGTTTCTCCAAGAGATGTTTACAAGTGGAATGCAATCTTCACTATGCAAAGAAATGCACATTCACAAGGCATAGTGGAATATGATATATACTAGGTGAACCCCTAGTGAGATGCATACACATGTGGTGGTATGCGCTCACACAAGCAAGCAAGTAGCTACGTGAAAAACATGCCTAGGTTCAATTGCCATATAATAACCATACCAAAATTATACCTCCTAATAACTTAGATAAGGTGCCACAAAAAAAGAACTTCGCGCTTCATGAGGAAAGAAAAGATCTGTATTCTTGACACCCATGAACAAGAAGCTTTGCTAGGGAATGTGGGTGTTACCTAAGGTTGAGGAATTCACATGGAAAACCATCTACAATAGAATTCTAATAGAAGATAGATAGAGAACAATTGGAATTGAAGGGTTGACCTAGTGTGTAATATACCATAAGTGTGAAGAAAATATGAAACACCTACTTCTAAGTTGTCCCTATGTAAAGGAATATTGTGACTAGTTACAAAACAAGCTTGGGTGGGAGACCCAAAGAAGCAACAACATATGGCATCTTCTAATCAGCTAGCCTAATTGCAAAAAAGAACCATCCTGGGGACAAATATGACAAGCAGTGCCCTCAATCTTGATGTGGAAATGTAACAATAGAAATAGAGTTCCCAACCTTTTAGGAGATGGATCACGAGGATATGGTTCCTATTTCACACTTGTTTCATTTAAGGAAACCTTAGAGATCTCATTCTGAAGGTAGCAAGGGGGAAATAGATCTTGCAATAAGGTATCGTAGAGTGTGATTAAGTACTAAAATTGAGTTCACCACTAAGCAAGGGATTGGGAAGACAAGTAACATGAAAATCCTAATGATCAAACCTAGTGATATGCATGACTTGAATAGATGAACTAGAAATGAATGCAATATAGAACAATAAACTGGAAAAGTACAAAGGGGCACCTGGAAACCTGTTGAAGCTTGAATGAAGAACTAAAATGCTGAAAATATTGAATTTATTACACACTATGACTCCTATGCTAGGTTAGGTGATTTAGTCCTAGATTAGAGTTTCTGGGTAGGAACATAAATCTAGCAGTGAGAATTCTAGAACTCCTAAAATCTAGAAAATATTTTGTGCTAGAACTCATACACTAGAAATAGTGTATCAATCCTACTTAGCTTTTTTCGATGATCAAGATCTAAATCTGCTCTTTAATCTCTTCTCTTTCTTCTCAACCTAATTTCTAGATCTAAAATGTTGAATTCTTCTCTATAGATTCCTTTTAATAGTGATCTTGTAGAAAATGTGAACCATCAATTTTATGGTGTGTTCTTTGTACTTCTCTTGCACTCTTAGGGTTTTCACCTAAAAGGAGAGATAAAACCCTAAAATTTATGTGGTTCACTCAAACTATGATATGAAAGATGGAATTAAGAATAAATTCCATGATCTAAATGCAACTAAGTGATGATATTGATTGATTATGAATGCAAAACCAATGAAATATGCAATGTTTGAAAACACAATGTGATATGCAAAAAATGAACTAAATGTTCATGTAATTAAATAATTATTACACTAGCATAAGTTAACTTAGGTCATGCATCATTTATTCCTAGGTTAGATTTTAATAAATCATTTAATAAATAAGGAAATATTCCCTTCCTAGTTTGTGGGATAAGATTCCTTCTAGAAGATGAGTTGTCCTTCTAGAACTTATCTCAACATTTAATAATCATCTAGATAGGGTTCACATGTTGTCACATGTTGTTAGATCATGACACATGGAAAAATATCTTGCATCTTAGGTTTTCATTCTTGCCTATATAATCAGGCATCTTGTTCATTTGTAACATATCAATCATATCATATCATATTATCAATATAGAATCTTTATTCAACATTCCATAGTTGCAACACTTTCCTTTGTGGTTGATTATCTTTCATGGCTAAGGTCCTACATTGAAGATTCTGGAGCTTCAGGGCCTCCATCCATAATCGCAACATGGTATCAAAGCTAGTCCATTGAAACATCAACCCTTGATCCAGGAAGTTGGAGTGCAAGATTCTTGTAGGCTTGGAGTTTTATGTTGTAGGCTAGTTGGTTCTACCCGGGAGGCAAGCTGATTTTTGGTGCACATCAGGCTCTCTCTCACCTCTCCATTACGTCCATAAGGCCTCAAAACCCATAGATCACCTATTCATTTTCCAAAATTAGAGCTGTATCGACTGGGAGCCTCTGAGGTACAATCTAGGGTTTGCTTTTTTTGTACTATCCATACAATTTTGCAGAAAAAAAATCCCCCTTTCAGTCCTCCATCAAGGAAATTTTTTTGGCTATTTTTGGGAAATTTTTCCTATTGTTCTGGCAAAAATTTCACTTTCAGAGCGACCTACAATTTAATTGACAGTCTGCTTAATTATTTTTTTTGTGGTTATAGGCTATTCTTCGATCGACATTTATATTTTATTCTGCAGGGTTTTTAAAAAAAATATATATCGGCATTTTATTTTATTTTTTGAATTGAAATTTAATTGCAATATTAAAAAAATTCTTGTTGGACTCTGTGGACACCGACTAGTGGTCGGTCCTGATGCACTGACAATCATCATCCTCATGTGATTGTTGTTGGCCCATCCCATCACTGACTCACTACCAACTTCGTTTCTCCCGTCGAACGCTCGAGCTTTGTCAGAGTTTACTTTCCTAGCCCCCGTTCGATGCCCTCTACTCTCCATTTTGGTGACCATTCCTATTGCCCACATAAGGTGCTCCATTAGCCCCAACCATTGGTCATTTGGAGGACCGAAGGCTCCACTATACTCTGAGTGGCGTCGCCTGCAACCCAACTCGCCACCCGACTCACTGCCAGTGCTTCACTCTAATGCCGCCCATCTGGCAGGCATTTTTTTTTTCCTACTCCAGCCCCACGGTCATATCAACAACCGGGGGCTTATTTTTTTTTAGCCTTGGGTGCTATAATTTTGCACCTTGTTAGCCAACACAAATCCAATCAGGCAGTTATCTTCTAGAGGTCGTATCTTTTACATACGCTATCAAAAATTCGCAAATGATATACCATTGGAAAGATCTTGGAATCTACTTTTTAGTGGTGCACTCGATTTTTCAAGATTCTGATATCATAAAAAATTCAATTCAACTAAAATCAACCCTTCATTCTAGACTCAGAAGTGCATATCTTCTCATCAAATTCTCATATTTTGTTGATTCCAACAACATTCGGGAGATATTTCAGTGCTATTTTTCATCAGTTGAGTCACCTTCTTTGGTTTCAGCTCCAGGTATTTTTTATTGGTTTTTTGCAATTTGGTGCACTTTCCTGATTCTTGAGACATCATGAAGCTTGAAGATGAATTTCTTGATCTCAGAGACATATTTTCAGTTGCATATCTATTTGGAAGTCTTTCTTTTTTGTTGAACGTTGTGGGTATGTGCAGGATCATGATGGGCAAAAAAGTGGTGATATGATGGGTATGTGGTTGACGACTTTTTTTAACCCAAAATTGATGAAACGAAAAGGATTTTTAAAGGATATTCTCAACTTTCCACCAATATAAATTATACTTTACTTTGAATTTAATAAATTATTATTATTCATTTTCTATTTGAATTACGACTAAAGTCCTAATTGATAGGTTGATTGAAAAACATCTATAGCTTTTCAACGGTATCATATTTTTTAAATCTAAAACATGTGTCACATTCTATGCTTTGCATACTATAGGATTAAAAAAAGAAAAAATGAATTTCATGAAGTTTTGACCAAGTTAAGGTGGTCAGACATATGAGTTTTTCTATTTTTTAAAAGTTGTAATAGAAAATTCATAATTAATTATTTACTTGGAAAAAAATTAAGAAAAATATGCATCACATCAGGACATGAGTTCTCTACTTATATCTAAAATCTTATAAGAAAATATTATCATTTTATTTTGGTTAGGGTGGTCAGACGACACCTACTTCTTATTTTTTCCCGAAATTTAAGTACTCTTGCATTGAAATTTCAAATTTTTCACCAAATAGATTTTTTTTTAAATAAACCTAGTAGTTTAGAAACTATATTCAATTTTATACAGATTCTATTCTTACATTTTTTTGAAATAATATAGATAACTTATTCAAATTTTTACGTCAAGTTCCCTAACTCTGATTTTTTTGAATTTTTTGCCACTTAAGGGCCTATTTTTTCCATGATGATCTTGCACATACCCTCAGTGTCTTTGTTTTTGTGGAGAAATTTCATTATGGGGCTTGCATATTATTCTTCTTCGAATATGTTGCACAAGGGAAACTATTCACAATGGCGAGATGGGATCAGCCAGCATATTTGATCACATGATTTGTTGCCACATCTTTTTGGTATAGTTCCCCATCTGAGTGAAGGTATTCATGAACTTGCTTGGAGTTGTTGTAGATACATTTTTTTGGAGATCATTTCTATGCAAGTTGATTGTGATGTTTTGAGATCTATTGATCATTGTGATTGTCCTCACATCCTTTGGATCAAGCTTTGGGAGATCTATGGAGATTCAAATACTCCACCATTCCCCGATGGTCATGATTCAAAATGTCATTCTTCAGATCAAGTTCCCCACAATGATGTCATTGTACATGAGGTTGATTGTCTTGATCTTTCTAAAGAGGATGACAAGGTTGCTTCAGGTGCTTCTTCTCCATCAGAGACAGTTGGTATCCCTTCCCAATCAGTGATTCCTTGTCTAGATTCATTGATTGAGGCTTCCACCATCATCATCCATCAAGACACATGTTGTTTTCCAGACTTGACATCATAAGATGGCTTCATTTTAGGTATCACTGACTTGGCTACTTCTACAAGTTTGGAGGACATTCTTGAGGGGGTATCACTTCTCTATTTAGATCACACCTTGGAGAGTTTTTTGAGTCTCCACATTCCTTTGTCTCAACCTTGATTGGGGATTCAGAGACTATCTTGGAGGCACTTAGTTTCTCTTTGGAGATTTCATATTTGAGACTTCTTCCCTGTCATCCTTTTAGGATTTGAGGTTTCTTCAGCATCCACCATTGGATTTGCTTCTTCCTAGTGGGAGATTTGTGGTTTGGACACCTTTGTTGCTTCAGGCTTCTTTCCATGGTTTTGAGGACACTTCATTTAGGGGGGGATATCAAGTCTCCATCACATCCATCATATCCATCACATCATTTTCTTTGGATATTCTTCAGCATCAGTTTTGCATCATTCAGGTTTGTCACCTTCTTCATTGATTGTGGCATCTTCATCTTCAGGCAAGGAGACACTTGAGCAGCTTTCAGAGACACCATCAACATCCACTTTCATCCTTCCTTCCTTTAGTTCCTATCTAGAATGGGAAGCATCATTGCACTTGCACTTGGTTTGGTTTCTTCTGAAAGGGAGACAATCTTTTTGTTGACATTGGATCATGTTTTGTCTTCAGACACTTACCATCTTTGCAAGTGATCACATCTTTTGGGGGGGCTATATAGTCTCTCTTTCCCTCTAATGGGGGGGCTATTGTATTGTATCTGTGTGACATATGGTGTACTTGGGGGGTATTTGGGAGTCCTCCATCCTTCCCATCCTATCTCACATTTTTTTGCATTTTTCATCTCCTTTTTGGGGATGGGTTTTGTTCCCACTGGGTTTCTCCTTTCCTCTAGTTGTGGGAGGTTTTCTGCATCTTCATGTACATGGGTACCTAACATGGCCTTGTAGCTAGGACCCATCATCAATCATATTCTTGCAGAATCATTGCATTTTCCTATCTAAGTTGAACTTATGGGGGGTGTTAGTGTAATTAATTAATTATTACACTAGCATAAGTTAACTTAGGTCATGCATCATTTATTCCTAGGTTATATTTTAATAAATCATTTAATAAATAGGGAAATATTCCCTTCCTAATTTGTGGGATAAGATTCCTTCTAGAAGATGAGTTGTCCTTCTAGAACTTATCTCAACATTTAATAATCATCTAGATATGGTTCACATGTTGTCACATGTTGTTAGATCATGACACATGGCAACATCTCTTGCATCTTAGGTTTTCATTCTTCCTATATAATCAGGCATCTTGTTCATTTGTAACATATCATTCATATCATATCATATTATATATATAGAATATTTATTCATAATTCCATAGTTGCAACACTTTCCTTTGTGGTTGATTATCTTTCATGGCTAAGGTCCTACATTGAATATTCCAGAGCTTCAGGGACAACATCCATAATATCAACACTAAAAGCATGAACTAATGCAAATCGAATTGAATGAGGTTTAATAGAGTGCACTAGAAAGTTGAATGCTAACCTTGGAAGGTTTTGAAAACTAGAAGAAATCATTGGTGATTATCAATGGGACTCGTTCACCACCAATAGCAAATTAGTCTTCTTACTAGTAAAAAAACCTGAAACTGCTTTCTAACTGTTGGGAACTGGATTTTGAGAAAATAAAAATTTCTAGCCTACAATTGGGACTCATTCACCACTAATGGAGAATCAATTCTCCTCCAAAAATTTGCAAATTCAAGAGTCAAGCTTGTGGGTCCAGATTTGCACGTGTCTTCTTGTCAAGTTGATGGAGTCAAATCAACAGAAAATGGGTCGTAGGTTGTCTCCAAGCTTGAATTAGGGTTTGGTTGACTTGAAACCATTTGGTGACTTGTTTACAACATTTAAACACCTATTTTCTTGAAAAATATTCCCACAAGAGGGTATGTGCAAGATCATCATTGAAAAAGTAGGCCCTTAAGTGGCAAAAAAATTAGAAAAATCAGAGTTAGTCAACTTGACGTAAAAATTTGAATAAGTTATCTATATTATTTCAAAAATATGTAAGAATAGAATCTATAGCAAATTAAATGTAGTTTCTAGACTACTAGGTTTATTTAAAAAAACTAAAAATCTATTTGGTGAAAATTTGAAATTTCAATGCAGTAGTACTTAAATTTCAGGGAAAAAATAAGAAGTAGGTGTTTGTCTGACCACCCTAACCACAATGAAATGATAATATTTTTTTATAATATTTTATATATAAGTAGAGGACTCATGTCCGGATGTGATGCATATTTTTTTGTAATTTTTTTCCTAGTAAATAATTCATTATGAATTTTTTATTACAACTCTTTAAAAATATAAAAAATTGTATGTCTGACCACCTTAACTTGGTCAAAACTTCATGAAATTCAATTATTTATTTTTTTATCCTATAGTATGAAAAGCATATAATGTGATGAATATTTCCCATTAAAAAAATATGATACCATTTGAAAGCTATAGATCTTTTTCAATCAGCATATCAATCAAGACTTTAGTTGTAATTAAAATAGAAAATGAATAATAATTATTTATTAAATTCAAAGTAAAGAATAATTTATATTGATGGAAAGCTAAGAATCTCCTTTAAAAACCCTTTTTGTTTCATCAATTTTGGGTGAAAAAAAAGTCGTCAGCCACATGGGCCATCATATCACTTACATATTGCCACTTTTTGGCCCATCATGATCCTACACATACCCAACACCTGAAAACACACATGCCAAGTTGGAGAAAATGGTTAAGGGTTAGAGTATAGGGATTTTCCTTGGTGAAATCCCACTTTGGTAATAAAACCCTTGATAAAGAAATGAAATGGAAATTAGAAAGGAATGATGAATAAGCAACATGCAAGTTTCCTCAACTCACGAAATCCTTGTTGAAGAAGTTTGAAGATATGTCAATGATTGATCCAAATGCTTGATGATTTATTGATTGAATGATGCTTTAAGTGGATGGATGGGATTGAATGCAATGATGAATACTTTGATGAATTAGGTTTAAAATGAATAGACAAACACTTATTTATACACAATTATTCTATAATAACCCAATAATACAACATCACAGGTTGACATAAGGTCTTTTTGAATAAAAACCTAAAGGAAATTTTAAATTATTTTGAATTTGGAGCCAAGAGGGACTCATTCTCCACCCATAGAAAATGGGTCCCACTTTAGGCTTGTAAGTGGGTGTTAGGAATAAAGTTGCATTTAGTGTTGTTTTTCAGGTTTAGATTAAAAAATACACTTAATTATGACTTGTAAATGCATAAAGTGGCCAAATAAAGCATAAAAAAGGTGTAAATAGTGATAAAAAGCCTAAAAAAAAGTGAAATCTTGTTACAAGACTTTACAACACATTAAAATAGGAATCGATAAGGGATAAAAAAGTGATTTTTACATGAATTATAATGAGATGATTCTAGAAAAGTGTAGAAATGCATTACAACACTTCACAACACCTTCACAAGACATCATAATTTAAATATTTAGGACCTAATGTTAATGCATAAATTACATTGCAAAATTAAATCAAACAAGATAAGTCAAACATCATAGGAAAAAGGTCTAAATAACCATGAAAATGTCGATGATCCATTTTTCTATGGTAGATTTAGCCCCCACTTTAGTGAGAGGATGAAATTGCTTCAAACTTACACTAAAGTAGCCATGCATATTGAGAGGGATCCACATATAGTTATGCTATCAAGATGGAATAAAAAAAATCAAGAGGGATGATGAAGCCCCCAAGATGAAGATCCCATGGTAAACTAAACATAAGAACAAAGGAACAAACATGTGAAAAATAAGAAGAGAATAAAGAGAAAAATGAAATGTTAGATCAAGCTTCGATCATTTGTCCAACTCATTGGCTATTTGTCTAAAAAGGAAAAATGCATACTCACTCCCAGGTGATGGAACTCATGGTGATCCATTAGGTGAGAAGGCCCAAAAAGAGAGAAACATACACTCGAGTAGTATGTACTCACAAACACGTAGGTGGCTATGGGGAAATTCATGTCATGGAATGGGCTTCCCACTCAACCATACCAAAGTTATACCTCCTGATAACTTTAATAAGGCAGCGCAAAGGAAAATTTTGGTTCATGCTTCATGAGACAAGTAAAGATTTGAATGCTTAGAAGTCATGAAAAATAGGGTGTTGCCACTGGCATGCAAGCTGTGTTATGCAAGGTGACAAAGATGTAAAATGTAAAATGAAAAAATGTAAAATGTAAAATATGTTCAAATGAGTCTTGTTAAGTTCATGTAAGGTCTATCACTTAGGGAACATTGTTTCTAATATCTCCAAGAGAGGACCAATAAAATAATAGAATATTCACAACTTAGGCAATGCAATGCATCACATCAGGCCACTAAGAGGAATGTAATATGCTAAGATAGATCACACTTATGAAGGACATAACATCCAATGTCATCCAAAAAGTGACAAACACATTGTATGAAGCGACAAGGTTGTAGTAAGAACCAAGAATGAAAATGAATAATTCTAATGTATTCCCCAACTTTAAAGGAATTGCTACACACCATTTTGTGAGAAATTACTTTAAAGTAGCAAAGGAAGGATGCAACAAGAAAAACAATACATGAGAGCCAACTTGGAAAGCCCTTATTCCAAGTGATATGTTTCCAAGTAAAGATACTTCATGTAAATGAAAAAGAAAAAAAAAGAAAGGGGAGTTTCCCCCCATAAAGGAACACACCAAACACATAAAGGATATATGGATTTTGGGTCAGTATGTTTATTGTTGCAATGTTTTGTTTAAAGAGCTTAGAATTTTCATCATTCCTTGACTACATAGAATTGGAAGAATTACACAAAGAGAGTGAAAATAAAAGAAAAAGAAGATCTATTTTGGGTCAACATGGAAGAGACATTAGGGTCTCAATGCTTTGCATCATCCCAAAAAGGAAAACACAAGAAAAAAGAAAATAAAAATGCCAAAAAAAAGGAAAAGCTTTTCGGTCAACATGAAAGAGACATTTTGGTCTCAATGCCTTGTGTCATCCCCAAAAGGAAAACACAAAACAAAAGAAAAAAAGAGAAGGACCTTTTGGGTCAACATGGAAGTGACATAGGAAGTATCAATACTTTGTGTCATACACAAAAGGAAAACACAAAACAAAAGACAAAATGGTAAATAAAATGTACAACAAATAGAAGAATGGAGGTACAAATAGAGGAAGTGCACAAAGAAAGAGAGAACATCAAACACACATTACGAGGGAACACGATACACATATAAAATTGCAAAAGAGAAAGAAAAAAGGAAAATGAAAAAAGGCTAGCAAGGTGAATGCAAGTAAACCATCTAACAAGTCATTTGACTCCCAATCATGTTTAATGTGAGGGAGGTTGACTATCCAAAGGAAGAATTGCAAGTCTCGAACTAGGAGAAGTGCTAGGTTCTTCACTTTGTTTGAGATATTTATCATTTAAGATCATGGAAGAGGAAAATAAAGAATTCAAATTGTTATGTACCTCTTCATCTGTTTTAGAGATCTCCTAATCATCATCATCATCCAGATTAATCATGATGAGAGGTGAAGGGTAATTTCCAATGAAGGATGGATTAGAAGTTGTGGTTGTTGTATCATTTTTTTGTGATAGTTGTAATGTATTATCTTGTGGCGATTCAGGAGGCTGGTGGTCATGTATGTCTTCTATAGAATGCAAAGGTTAATTTTTTTTGTTATTTTTGGTTTTCATTTGATGAGCAAGGAGATGACGATGACGCATATGCTCCCTCGCACCGTGGTTTATTTTAATTTTATTTTTAAGTTGTTGAGGTGTAAGAGTGGGTTGATCCACCATAGGCTCCTTTTCTTCCTAAGGATAAATGGAAGGAACCAAATAATATGGGTTAATCACTTTCTCTTTGGCTTTATAAACTTGTTTAATGTGAGGAGGTATGACAAGGTTGGTTTCATTATCTTATGGGTGTTTAGACGATGAAGGTGAAGTACTTATTGTTGGTTGCTCATGAGGTTGCATTGTTTGTTTAGGGTCAGATTCAGGTTGAAGCATTGTCTCATCTAGGAAAGGAGTAGCGAAAGTGGATGGGGACATGTAGTGAAGAGACAGTTTAGCTATTCATTTGGCTTTTGAAATTTTGATAGGAAATGAAAAATAAGTCTTTGCAAGGGGTTATGGGTTCCATATATTTAGTCCAAAAGGCCTCTAAGGAAAAATTACCTTTGGAGGAAAATGGATTAAAGCCACTATGGTGTATGGTAAATATCTCATTTTCATGTGGAAACTTCAAACATTTGTGAACCACTAAAGGAACAACTTTCATCTAGCAAAGCCAAGGATGACCTAGCCGCAAAGAAAACTAATCTGATTGTTGAATGATAGAAAATTTTACATCCAATGTCTTAGGTCCTATATGTAATGGGAGTACAATTGATCTGATCATAGGGAATGAAAAAATAGTATGTTTTTTAATCCATATTGTTGGTTTGTCATAATCATCTTGATAAAGATCATGTAATACTAAAAAATCTTCCATGATCACATTCTCTCCATAGGTGAGATCTATTAATATCCCATTGGTGGGATTATCATAGATGCAATTAGTTATGTAAAGAGGACCATTGGGAATTTTTTTAGTATATCTTGAGAAGAAAAAGTAATAGAAAGATATTTGGCAGTTGGTCCCTTAGGAGGGATAATGTCTATCATACTGAAAATTTCATCCATAGGATTAACATGGGTAAAATTTGGAGTAGAATCATGTTGTTCAAGATTTGTATTAATATTCATCAATGAGTGTTTGAAGGTTCACTAGCTTTGACAAATGAAACATTGTGTTTAGGAATGGGGTTGGTAAATATTTGTAAGTTCCGATTGAGGGGTGCAACAAACTTATTTCCTTGATCATTGACACCTACAATGGACAAATGATCAAAACCAGTGAGGTCTTGAACTAAGTGTTTGAGATGCGTACATTGTTCTATGTAATGTCCATTTTGGAAATGAAAATGAGAATAAACATTTGGTTTAAAGGTGGGGGCTAAATACTTGGTAGTATCAAGTGGTTTAACAATAGGAAAAGTTATCATATGTTGTTATAGCAGTTGATTCATTGTGTTATGGAGAGTAGCAGGTAAAGGGGTAAATTGTCTCTTCAGGTCCCCATAGGTTAAGGGAACGACTACTTTAACAATGGCCACTTGATTAGGAATAAGTCGAGTTGGTTGTAGAGGAGGGGGATTGAACTATAAGAATCCTCTATTTGGTTTTCTAAAGTTTTGTGCATTGTTTTTGTTGTTTGGTTCAAACTTCTTAGCTCAGTTAGAAGCGGACTTTAAATTACGACTAATAACTAAGTTGTGACAGTCACAAAGGGTTGTACAGAAATGCATGCATGAAGGAAATTTCATCATAGTCAACTTATCCTAAAGGTGAGTGTGCATGTTTTCGATAAACATCTTTTGAAGATGTTAATAAAAAATCTTGACATCTACTTGAGCATACAATGACTGATAACGTGAAATGAAATTGGTTACTTTTTCATTTCCATTTTTTTTACATCTCATTAAATAAACCATTGTCTTTTTGGGAGTCATATGAACTTGGAAATGACTTACAAAGGCATTAAAAAGTTCATTGAATGATCTAATTGAGTGATTAGGTAAGTTTGAAAACCACTCCAATGTAGTGTCCTTTAAGGTCCTAAGAAATAGTTTAGCTAATAGTTTATCGTCAAGGACAAAATCAATGCACAAGGCTGTATAGGCATTAACAAGATTAGTAGGGTCCCCTTTACCTCTATACTTCTCAAATCTAGGCATCTCAATTCCTTGTGGCATCAATGTTCTTAACATCTCTAAAGATAATGGGCTACTATGGATGTAGGATGTGGGTGGAGCATTTTGACTTTGGCTCATGGTGGATATTTGTTGTTGCATGGAGGAAATAGTGTTAAAGAGTTGTGTAATGATGGGATCAATGTAAGTGGAATGAGGAGGAAGGGAAAATGGTGATGGAGTGTGTTAGCTCTCAAAAACATAGGCAAAATGCCTCAAGAGGCTTCCAATCTCTTGATACGCTTAAGGGTAACAGACAAGGTCAAAAAATATTTTAACCTTCTACTCTTCAGGTGTTGCCAGACCTAGGTGGGTGTACCTATCTGAATGAAGCAGACTTGACTTATGATTATCTTTCTTGCACAATGATTTGTCCACAATGGCAGATGGATGTGAACAAATGAAACCAAACTTGATAGCAATAGCAAAAGCAATCTTCTAATCTAAATCCTAAAATGCTCAACTAATAGATGTAGAGAAACTGAATGAATCAAATGATGAAATGCAGACACGAGTGCCTTATTGGGTATGTGGAGTCTAATGAAAAAGAAATGGGCAACTTATTCTAGAAGAAACTCAAATTGCTAGCATATGTTCTATTTATATTTGTATAAGCATGCAACATTGTGACTACTAAGCTCTACTCTAATAATCCAGATGAATCTCCCTGATTACTGTGATCAACCAAAAGGATTTAATCTCTTCTTGAGAGAACCAGTTAATTAACCACACAGATACAACAAATGTGCACTGATAAACTAAAAATAAACTTGTTATATCAATTTAAACAACCAGAAAGAATCAACTTGGAGACAGCTTAGCAGTGCTTTTCAATAAACTCAACAAAAAATTGACACTAGA
The DNA here is from genome assembly GCA_007258455.2 of Sequoia sempervirens. Taxonomy (NCBI): domain Eukaryota; kingdom Viridiplantae; phylum Streptophyta; class Pinopsida; order Cupressales; family Cupressaceae; genus Sequoia; species Sequoia sempervirens. The sequence continues at coordinate 201,056,197 of VDFB02281492.1, forward strand.
AATAACCTACCACATCAACTAACTTTCATTGAAATCACGATTTGAAAACATGCAACATAGCCTCTATTCTGAGAAATCTATTCTATTGTATCCATCTCTACCTATTGTATCTAATCTAAAATCCCCTATGATATTACATTTGGAAGTGCATATTTATACACTAGCATTAGAACAGACATATCACTTCCAAATCCATGTCGGCCAAAAAACCATGTCAACCAACTATTACAATCAGGCATTCATGTCATCCTGCAAATGTCTTTAGAAATTTACATGTTGGCCACAGTAACCGAGTTGTTAATCATTCACTGAGACATCCCTATAAGTATGCCAAAGGAAATTATATCATTGTTATCCCATGCTCTTTGTGTTTTGCCCTAACTCTGTGATGTCAGTGAGACATCTCACAAATTATAGAATGTTATATCAATATGCTTCTCTTAGTGTATAACTCATTCACAGAGACACAAGCAAGCTTCTCATCAAGATGCCCTTTTCATTTGATTCACTGTTGCTGTAACCTATTGATATCGGAAAGACCTTATGTCAATCACATTATGTTTTACCGAAAGTCTTCATCTATCATGTATGTCGCCATGACATAAGGGTCATCTCACCGAAATGTAACCTTCGCTTCATTCGCTTTGCTGTGACTTTCATATATCAAGGAAACATTATATAGATCACTTTATGTTTCCCCGAGATGATCCTTCATCCAACCTAAGTCGTTGAGACAAGAGCAAACTCTCGCCGAGAAGCATCTCCCATTCACTTTCACCAAGACAATTCAAAATCAGGGAGAGGTCCCAAAGAAACCACCGAGTCATACCAAAACAACCTGAGCACATTTAGATCGCCAAGAGAATACAATTCTCATACCGACAAAAAGCTTTTTCCTTTTATATCAGTGAGACCCAATGAAGTCGCTAAGACCTCCCTCCAAAAGTCAGTAACTCTTATCGATAAGTCAGTCCTTCCACCATTGGTCGGCAAGACAAGAAGACCTCACCAAGACACAATGCCGAATAGTATGACACTTACTGATATGAATCCTTCCTGTCGCCAAAACAAAAAAATTGTTATGTCGATAACTGCCAAAAGATGAAATCCAATCGCCATGATATCAAAAACATCTTGCTGATAGGCAACACAGATGTTTTCCAGCAGAAAACGCAACATGGATTGGGGAGATATACACCACGATGTGAATTATGCAAGACTCAATGGAATTTATGGGGCTATATGGGAAAAATGTGAGAAAAAAGTGTTCGAGGTGGGACTTATTTGGAAAATTATGAATGTGAACAACATGTGAAACCATAAAAAATTAACAGTTCCAATAGTGGCTCCATTTGGAGATGAATGATAGTAAGATCATTGCAAGGATCCAGATCTTTAGGTGAGTAGACTACACTAGACACAAAATGATGAGCAGTAAGCAAAAATGGAATGAATGGAAATCAAAATCAATGCAAAATGGAGATGAACCAAAAACCTAAACTACTGTGCATGGAAAAGAATTTTAAAGAGGATAAGCAAGAGTTTTCCATGCACTAGCAACCCTTAATCCTTTGTGTTTCAACTTCACCTATTCTGAGCTATTACAATCTAAAACTCAAACCATACTTTGCCCTATCAAATACCTGGTTTTGTCTTGAGTTCATCAGATTCTTCTTGAAGATACTCGTGTAATCTTTCATGTCATTGTTATTGCAAGTTTTTAGAAAATCATCATGCTCAGCTTGGCCTCAATTCCCTACACCATTCAACAATTCAAATTCTTCATCATGGGACAAGCCCCTATTATCTTCAACATACAAAATGCATGCATATTCAATGCAAAATTCCTCATTATCTTTCTCACTGTTGTGTAGTATGAAACACTCTCTCAGCTGTATCAAAAATTCATCATCAAAGTGCTTTTCTTGAGAAACAAAAAGCTCTGTCATATCAACATTGTCTGAAACAAAAAAATCTAAAACCTTTTGCACCTCTTCAGTATCTCTATTTGGAGACAACACTAGATCATGACTCATATCCTCAATATCATGCATATATGAATCAATCAAAGCTGGAATTCTATCATCCTGGGCATGCAAATAAAAGTCTTCTCCATATGAGCTCAGAATTCTAAAATCACATATCTCATCCTGAATGGACATAGACGTTTGATCAACTTTGAAGGTTTCACCATCATTCCAAGAAATGCACTGGGAGTCATAAAAATCTTTACACAAAGATCTTTCACTATCAAAACAAATGTAAGATGGACACAAATCTTCAAGATCACCCTCATGTGCACATCCCTAGTATTTAGGAATTAACAAATCTAAAATCTGTCCACTGCTAAGCAAACAAGTCTCAACATTTTCATCACTACAATTGTATTTTTCATTTTTATCATCATCAAAGAGAAGTCCAAAATCATCAGAGAAAGAAAAATTAGAAACATTACCAACGCAATCATTTATTCCATCATTTTGCTTGTCTGAAATTATCTCCTCTTTATCGTAAAGTGGATTTGAAAATACTTGAAGTTCATTCATGGGCATACCTCCACAAAATATCATCTAATCCTCTTTTAAAACTTCATCATACAATGGGTTTGAAAATTTTTGGAAACTATTATCAAATGCACAAACCTCTTTTTCATCAACTATATCTTCATAATAGGTAGAAGAATCCATTTATTGCAAATCGGAATCCTCTGGTTCATCATCAGAATCTGAATATTCACTGGATTCCTCACAACATGCACTGCTTTCCCTGTCACAATCTATTATGCAAGAGAAATATTTTGTACCTTCATCTTCCTCATGCAAGCTATCACATGAATAATCTTGACTTGCACATGTCTCATCTTCTATTGGATGCATTGTTTGATCAATGTCCTAATGCTCATCCATGATATCACCATCATCTTCATACCTCTTCCCTTGGGATAACGCTTGAATGAGGTCAATAGAGGAACCTCCTTCCTCAATCCTTTTCTTCTGCTCCAATGTTTCTCCATTGTTTTCTTCCTTCTGATCAGTCTCTTGCATTTCTTTACACAACTCTTTAACTTTCTCCTTTTGGACAAGCTTCTGTTTACTCTTATCATGTTGTCTATCTTCTGCTTTCTTCTCAGTCCCCTATGTCTCCTTCTGATCTTTCATAAAGATTCCTCTGGGGACACCTTCATTCTCATTTACTGTCCTATTTCTTAGCCAGTGTTTACTCTTTGCTTCCTCATCTACAGCAACAATCAGTCTCTCTATCTCCTCTTTTGTGAGTCTCCTCATACTGCATTGAGCAGGCACCACAACAGAATGGGGCTCTGTATAATTTTCTTTAGATTCAAAAAGGACCTATTGTTCAGCCATATGAACATTGTATTTATGATTTGAAACATCATGCTAATAACCTTCATCCTCCAAAGATGAGTACCTCTCCACAACATGGTGAAAAGTGTTTGAAGTCAAATATATTGTGTGATCTTCTCTATTGTTTCCCATCAACATTCCCTCTTCCTGCATTCTTTGGGCTACAAAACAATAATCTAGGGAATGTGGCCTATCACAAAATTCATAGAAGTAATTGTTACTTACCATATAGGTTCCCCTCTTGCTCAATGGACCAGGAGCTTCTTTGTTTCTAGGCCTAGCTATTATAGGTTTCTCATCCTTCCAGTCTGTATTATAAGGCATTCCATGCAACCTTGGCCTCTCTTTTCTGTAAGTATTCTCCTATCTGTACTGATAATTTCTGCTTTGCTAAGGAACCTTAGGATTGTCTCTTTTATCCATTATCCCTTTGGCCCTCCTATTGTTTTGAATTGTCTATGGCATCTTCTGAGCCTCAGCCAAATCTCTTGGGAATCTATTCCTTAGTTCATACCCTGTTTTAGGATCAAACACATTCAAATAAACGCTCAGTGCTATAGAATCTGGCAACTTTGATCCAGAAGGTATTTTATTCTGCAACTTATTGAATCTCCGATTAAAATCATAAATTGTGTCATTTTGATCTTTCTAAATCCATATTAATTCATGAAGAGCAACATCTAGTGCACTTGGATTCCCATATTGCTCGAGGAATCGATCTTGAAACCCTTGGAGAGAATCAATAGAGATTGCTGGTAGGCTATTGAACCAATCCCTAGCGTCTTCAATAAGTGATATCATGAATAGCCTCATGTGTAAATTTTCATATGGCACATCCAAATCTTGGATGAAAGCATTGAAGCACCTCAAATGCTCCTTAGGAGTAATTGCAATACTCCCTGTAAACTTTGGAATAAGACTTCTCCAACTGCCATCCATTGGATAAGGGGATAATTGAATCCCTGCCAAATCAAACTGTCTGATCATTGTTATGTATTGATGGGGGGGCGCTAGGTGGGTACTAATGCTGGTACTGTGGCATATACTATTGACCATGAGGTGGTTGTGGTGAGTATATATTTTTTTTGCATGATATGCACTGCCTCCATTGTGAGAATTTCTAATTGTATTATTAGGCATTTGAGGAATCCAATGCCTACCTACATTTGTGTATCCATTCATTCCATACAAAAATTCCATTCTTCATCAAGTTTTTTCAGAGTTGCCACCTACTTTTCCAAAAGTAGGAAAAATGATTCTTTTTTATCTTCTCCCCAGCAGAATCACTCTTTTTGAACCTTCTCAAATTACATATTCTTCTTCAATGACTCTATATGATGGTCTTCAACAGAATTTTCTGACGTAATCCCCAGCGGAGTCACCAATTTGTTAGCTCTCAAAAACACAGGTGGAATGCCTCAAGAGGCTGCCAATCTCTTGATACGCTTAAGGGTAACAAACAAGGTCAAAAAAGCTTTTAACCTTCTACTCTTCAGGTGCTGCAAGACCTAGGCAGGTGTACCTATCTGAATGAAATAGACTTGACTTATGATTATCTTTCTTGCACAATGATTTTTCCACAATGGCAGATGGAAGTGAACAAATGAAACCAAACTTGATAGAAATAGCAAAAGCAATCTTCTAATCTAAATCCTAAAATTCTCAATTAACAGATGTACAAAAATTGAATGAATCAAATGATGAAATGCAGAGACCAGTGCCTTATTGGGTATCTAGAGTCTAATGAAACAGAAATGGGCAACTTATTCTGGCAGAAACTCAAATTGTTGGCATATGTTTTATTTATACTTGTATAAACATGCAAGATTGTGACTACTAAGCTCTACTTTAATAATCTGGATGAATCTCCCTGATTACTGTGATCAACCAAAAGGATTTAATCTCTTCTTTAGAGAACCAGTTAATTAACCACACAAATATAGCAAATGTGCACTGATAAACTAAAAATAAACTTGTTATATCAATTTAAACAACCAGAAAGAATCAACTTGGAGATAGCTTAGCAATGCTTTTCAATAAACTCAACAGATAATTGACACTAGAAATAACCTGCCACATCAACTGACTTTCATTGAAATTGCCATTTGAAAACATGCAACATAGCCTCTATTATGAGAAATTTATTCTATTGTATCCATCTCTACCTACTGTATCTAATCTAAAATACCCTATGATATTACATTCTAAAGTGCATATTTATACACCAGCATTAGAACAAACATATCGCTTCCAAATCAATGTCGGCCAAAAAACTATTTCAGCCAACTGTTACAATCAAGCATTCATGTCCGCCTGTAAATGTATTTATAAATTTACATGTTGGCCACAGTAACCGAGTTGTTGTTAATCATTCGTTGAGACATCCCTGTAAGTATGCCAAAGGAAATTATATTGCTTTTATCTCGCGCTCTTTGTGTTTCACCCTAACTCTGTGATGTCGGTGAGACATATCGCAGATTACAAAATGTTATATCGATATGCTTCTCTTAGTGTATAACTCATTCATAGAGACACAAGCAAGCTTCTCACTGAGATTCCCTTTTTGTTTGATTCACTGTTGTTGTGACCTATTGATATCGGAAAGACCTTATGTCAATCACATTATGTTTTACTGAAATTCTTCATCTATCATGTATGTCACCGTGACATAAGGGTCATCTCACCGAAATGTAACCTTCACTTCATTCGCTTCGCTGTGACTTTCAGATATTGGGGAAACATTATATAGATCACTTTATGTTTCCCTGAGACGAGAAAACTCTCACCGAGAAGCATCTCCCATTTGCTTTTGCCAAGACAATTCAAAATTGGGAAGAGGTCCCAAAGAAACCACTGAGTCATACTGAAACATCCCGAGCACATTTATATAGCCAAGAGAATACAATTATCATACTGACAGAGACCTTTTTCCTTTTATATCAGTGAGACCCAACGAAGTCACTAAGACCTCCCTTCGAAAGTCAGTAACTCTTATTGATAAGTAAGTCCTTCGACCGTCAGTTGGCAAGACAAGAAGAACTTGCCAAGACACAATGCCGAATACTATGACACTTACCGATATGAATCCTTCCTATCGCCGAAACAAAGAAACTGTCATGCCGATAACTGCCAAAAGATGAAATCCAATTGCCATGATATCAAAAATGTCTTGCCGATAGGCAACACAGATGTTTACCAGCAGAAAACACAACATGGATTGGGGAGATATAGACCATGATGTGAATTATGCAAGACTCGATGGAATTTATGGGGCTATATGGGAAAAATGTGAGCAAAAAGTGTTTGAGGTGGGACTTATTTTAAAAATTATGAATGTGAACAACATGTGAAACCATCAGAAATTAACAGTTCCAACAGAGTGTAGGTAATATTAGGAGAAGTGAAGGGGACACTAAGAGGGGTGAAGGTGGTGGAAGATGGGATATTTGATGCCACAAAAGAACTAGAAATGAGAGTTGGAATTGAAAAAGAATGAGTCACATGACTAACCTGTTGCATGGTTGTTGTAACTTGAGGTGTGGTGTATGTAGGTATGGATGCTACAATTGAAGGACGAGAAATGTGAGATCCTCTTTAGCTAACCACAATGTTTGTTGGTTGGGAAGTGGAAGTAAAATGTTTGTTTTCTATCTCAATGTTTATTTTCATAACTTGTAAGCCATTGTCACTTTCAATCAAGTGATGCAGGTTTTCTATGGAAGGTATGGCAGTGGTGGAAATGGTTTCAAGACATAAACATTGTTGCAAATGTGCAAAATCCTCATGAATACTAATGACTTTATCTTGTGAAAGTTGATTGGTTTGTGTGTCAACATGCATCATTTGTGAAGGTAAAGGTATGCTAGTGGTAGTGTGCATGCTTAATGTAGCATTGTCCATACCAAGAGTAGGAACTCTTGAGATACCAAGGTCCACAACGAAAGTGCTATTATGGGAAGATTTGAGTCTACAACTTTGTCTCACTAAAAGATTATCAATAGGGCACCAAACACTCATACAAGTACCACAAAATATGGGGTGAATGGAAATGTAAACTAGGAATAATAAAATTCTAATGACAAAAAATCTATAAACTAAAGGAAGAAGGTAGTAAAAGGAAACAAAAATGTAGAAAATACTGTAAAAATGCCAAAAAAATTAAAGCAAAAAATGTAGCTGGACTGATTCACCCAGGGTAGCAAATGAGTCTAGGTATGATATTTTTTGGTGTTTTTTAGAAAATTTAAAATGATTTTAATTATTTTCAGATGCAAACTAAAGATGAAAATGCAAATTTTTAGTTTTTTAATGATTTGATATGCAAATATGAAATCTATATGATTATTTAACTAATACAATATTAGAAACCCTAGGATGCAAACAAAAAAACAAAACCTGATTGAATATTGATGAAAAGGAAACCTAGGATGCAATATGCAATTGAAATCAAATTTATTTTTTTTAAATGTAGATTCACCAAAATGAACCATCAATTTTATGGTGTGTTCTATGTACTTCTCTTACAATCTTAGGGTTTTCACCTAAAAGGAGAGCGATAGAACCCTAAAATTGAGATGGTTCACTCAAAATAAGATATGTACAAGATGGAATTAAGACTAAATGAAATTATATAAATGCAGCTAAGTGATGAAATTTATTGATTATGAATGAAAAACTAATGAAATAATCAATGTTTGAAAACATAATGTGATATGCAAAAAATGAACTAATGGAAATAGAATTGAATGAGGTTTAACAGAGTGCACATGGAAGTTGAATGATAATCTTGGAAGGTTCTAAAAACTGGTAGAAATCACTATTGATCACTAGTGGGACACATTCACCATTGATGGTGAATCAGTCCTCCTAATAGTAAAAACACCTTAAACTACTTTCTGACTATCAGGAATTGGATTTTAACAAAATAAAATTTTGCAACCTATAGGTGGGACTCATTTTCCATTGATGGAAAATTAGTCCTTCTTCAAAAATCTGCAAATTCAATAGTCAAGCTTGTGGGTCCAAATCTGCACTTATCTTCTTGTTAGGTTGACAAAGTCAAATCTATGGAAAACAGGTTGTATGTTATCTCCAAGCTTGAATTAGGGTTTGGTTGACTTGAAACACTTTGATGACTTGTTGAATACCTTTCAATACCTAATTGCTTGACAAATCTTCCTACAAAACCTACAAACACACATTCCTCTAAATGTGATTTTATGGACTTATCAACATAGGCAATGCATAGGTGCATCACCTCTTTTGAAAGACAATATTCCACAATCAAATTGCAGAACAATATATCAAGGTCTCTAATGTAAGGTCTTGAAAGTGTTTGGAATATCTCAGTTGATTCATGTGATTTACTGGAATCACAAGGAAAACTTACTGATGAGTTACAAAGCGTGGAAAGTTGGTTCCAAAAATGGAGTTCTTAAGAAGTAGAAATTGATGTGTAGTTGTTGTGAGTTCAAAACAATAGTAAATATCTCCTATTCCAACTTCAGAAATGGCTTTACAATGTGCAATGAACCTTAGCATAGGTTGCTTCTAACAAAAAATGAAAAAAAGTAGTGAAGAGAGAAGGATACTAGACTTGAAACTATGAATGAAAAGTGATCATGGAGGCTGCTACAGTAGAAAAACTCCCTAAAATTGGGTTTTTCTTTGCCAAGAGGAACCTATAGTTACACAAAACTAGTGTAATCTTCTAAGGACTGCAGATTTTCAGATTGCGTACACACATCATGAAAATGCAATTGAACTAAGTTGCAGCAATAAAGTAAGGAAGCTCATACTAGCTTTACAAAGTGATTCATCGTCAACAAACTACAAGAAGAATGAGTTGGAAATTCATCAAATATCATAACAAAAAATACCATCATCACTTCCATTCAAGAAACTAGCAACTAAACTAATAGGGAAGTAGAACCATGCATGTATAATGAAAAACACAAGAGAAACACCCATAAATCATGCAATGTAGCTCTCTATTGCTATAGAATACCTTTACACTAGCTCTCCAACCCTTTACAAATGAGGGGGAGACCCTTATTTATAGTTTTATAAATCCCAAATGAATGGCTAGGATTGAATTAGATTGTGTGGCTCAGATTTGATTACATTTGGGTTTCACCTACTCCACAATATTCAACAATTTAAAATACAATTTTGTCTCATTCCTATTTTGTCATATAGTGCCTTGTTACTATAGCAATTTTGTCCTCTTGCTAATTGCCCTTTTGCTATAGCTGAAACTATTCAAAAACTACCTTTTACTTGATGTGTTCACAACATCCCTCAATCAATCAAGTACACCTTGTTTGTAGATATGCATCATTGTTAAATGGATTAGGATGATCTGATGAGACAACTCCTAACAGATCATGATCACTTGTTGAAAGATAAAACAACTCCCCCTTCTAGTGCTAGCTTTGTTGATGGGTGATAGGAGGACAGGTGAGCATAAAATGAAATGTGACAGGAGATATCTTCTTTTCCTTGTTCAACTTTCTCAATGGGCCTCCTCAACAGACCCACGGTAGGTTTCATAAATCCTTCATACACGAAACATAGTAAGTGCTTTCATACATAAATAAAGGAAAATGTTAGTCAGATCTTGTAAACGCATCATGAGATCCATCCATGCATCATTAAAAGATCATCATATTCATATTTGGAGCTCAATTGGACCTCAAACATAAATGCGGGTTCAAGGGTGTTGGTGCCACAAGGTAGAAGGATGGTAGATGGTGGATGGAAGGCAACCGATGAACAATGGACAACACACAGAAGGTAGGAGGTAGATAATAGAAAAAAGGTAGATGAAAGGCAGACTGATGGACAATGGACAACCTTTCGTAGAGGTGAACCTGTAAGTGCAAAAGGACATCAAGCGGAAGGCAGACAAAAGGAATACAAAAGGTATATGGAAGACAGTGGAGAGAAGGTGGACAAAAGATAGATAGAAGGTGGAACATGGAATTAAGATGGAAGGTGGAAGAAAGGTAGATGGTGGACAATAAACAACCTTTAGTAGGGGTAGACTCACAAGTGAGAAAGGATGGCGAACAGAGGATGGATGAAAGGCATAAGGTGAAAGGTAGACAAAAGACAGATGGAAGGTGGATGGGAGGAAAACAATAGACAATAGACAACCTTCCATAGGGGTGGACCTGCAAGCGTAGAAGGATGGAAGACAAAAGGTGGATGGAAGGCAGATGGCAGGTAGACAATGAATGGTGAACAAAAGATGGACAATGAAAAAAGGGGAAATGAAAGGTTGATGGAAGGCAGAAGGCAGAAGGTAGATGAAAGGTGGATGGAAGGAAAAAGATAGAAGGAAAATAGAAGGTAGATGGAAGATGAATGATGGATGGTGGATAGAAGGTGAACGACGAATGGCTGATAGAAGGCAGACGAAATTTAGATGGAAGGTGAATGATGGATAGAAGGAAAACAAAAGGTGGAAGGAAGAAGGTAGATGGAAGGTGGATGGAAGGCAGATGGCAGACAATAGATAGAAGGTGAATGGAAGGTGGATGGAAGGTAGAAGGTTGAAGGAGGAGGGTAGATGAAAGGTGGATGGAAGGTGAATGGAAGATTCCAGACATAAGGGAAATGGAAGGAAAAAGGTAGACGAAAAATAGAAGGCAAACAAAAGGTGAAAGGTAGAAGGTAGATGGAAAGCAGATAGAAGGAGGATGGAAGGCAGACGACGGATGGTGAAAAACCTTCTATAGGGACATACCTGCAAGTGTGGAAGGATGGAGGATGGAGCATGAATGGAAGGAAAATGGCGGATGGAAGATAGAAGGTGGAAAAAAGGTGGATGGTGGACAGAGGATAGAAGGCAGATAGAAGGCAGAAGGAAGAAGGCAGATGGAAGACAACCTTCTATAGGGGTAGACCCGCAAGCATGGAAGGATGATAGATGGAAGGTAGATGAAAGATGGTGGACAAAAATTTGATGAAAGGTAGATGGAAGGAAAAAGGCGAAAGGTAAAAAAAAGCTAGCCAAAAGGTGGATGGAAGGCAGAAGGTGACCAGCGATGAAAATAAGGTAGACAGAAGGAAGACGGAAGGCAGACAGTGGATGGCAGACAACCTTCCATCGGGGCTAACCCGCAAGTGCTTGACCTAATGGTTTTACCATCTTGAACCTCATGTTCAGGATTAGTGATAACATCTTCAAAATGCACAACTCAGGATGGTCATGAAGGCTTCATTTTTGGTTGAAAGTGAAAAGGGTGCAATGGGTGTGGAGTTCACAATGTGGTGGGAAGTTAAGGGCTAGCTGCTACTTAGCAGTGAAACATAAACAAAAAACTACATGAGGTGATCCACAACTATGAGTTTGTAGTGCCCGATTGACGCAAGGGCGAAGGTGGATGCGGAATCCACCATGCGGGAAAAAGCTAAAGCCTGGCTATAGATGAGTGATGAAAAGTAGGTAGAAGCCCACATAAGGTGACCCATAGACGAAAACCCATAGCTAGCAACCCACGGACAGAAACCCACAACAAAACTTCTGCAAAGGAAAAAGTCTTAGTGAAATTCAAGTAGGTGAATTTGGTCAAAGGGAATTTTATCATTTTAAGGTAGGTGACTAATTTGGACATAGGTATAGGAGCACACAAAATGAGGAAAGGGTGAAAATTACCCATTGGGAGAAAAATCAAGATGACAGGAGTAAAAGAAAGGGGGTCCCTGCCTTCCACGGGGCATGTGTGCAAAATATTCACAAGAATGCCAAGTGGGGAAAAATGGTTAAGGGTTAGAGTATAGGGATTTGACTTGGTCAAATCCTACTTTGGTAATCAAACCCTTGATAAAGAAATGCAATGGAAATAAGAAAGGTATGATGATTAAACAACATGCAAGTGTCCTAAACTCATGAAATCCTTATTGAAGAAGCCTAAAGATATGTCAATGGCTGCTCAAAGATGGTTGATGATTGCTTCATTGAATGTTTCTTTAAGTGGATGAATGAGAATGAATGCAAGGATGTATACTTTGATGAATTAGGTGTAAAATGAATAGAAAAACACTTATTTATAAACACTTATTCCCTAGAACCCAATAATAGATCACAGGATGAAATAAGGTCTTTTTGAATAAAAAACTAAAGGAAATATTTAATTATTTTGAATTTCGAGACAAGAGGGACTCATTCGCCACCCATGGTGAATGGGTCCCACTCTAGGCTTGTAAGTGGGTGTCAGGAATTAAGTTACATTTAATGTTGTTTGTCAGGTTTACATTCAAAAATACACTTAATTATGACTTGTAAGTGCATAAGGGGGCCAAATAATGCATAAGAAAGGTGTAAATAGTGACAGCCTAGAAAAGTGTGGAATCTTGTTAGAAGACTTTACAACACTTTAAAATAGGACTTGAAAAGGGATAAAAAGGTGATTTTTAGATGAATTATAATGAGACGAGTCTAAAAAAGTGTAGAAATGTGTTACAACACTTCACAACACCTTCAAAAGACATCATAATTTGAATATTTAGGACCTAATGTGAATGCATAAGTTACATTGCAGCATTAAATAAAATCAAGATAAGTCAAACATCATAGCAAAGAGATCTAAATAACCATAAAAAATTTAGTGATCAATTTTTCTATGGTACACAAGGTGACAACTTTGAAAACTTAAAAAAAAATCTCCAACCTTTCTCTTCAATGTGTCTTCAACCTAGGTCTGTAAATCACACACCAAAGAGAGTGGAAAATGTTGATTTGTTAGTAGAAAGGGGTTTTCCTTGGTCAAACCAAATTTTGGTAATGAAACATTGAAATGAAATTAAAGGGAAAGGAGGAATGATGAATGAAAAAAAATGATATGTTGCAACTCACCAAAACCTAGAAATAAAGTGTTACAAACATGTATGAAATCGCTCCAAAGGATGTAGATCTTGGCTCTTGCTTGAATCATATGGATCTTGACTTGAATGCTCACTTCAATCATGAAACCCTACATCAAAAATGTTAGCTTAAAAGCAAAAATGATGCATGATGAATTTGACATGATGCTTGACACTTGAATAATGCTCTAAAACACTTGATAATCAGCTCTTGAATGCTCTTGAATGCTCTTCTAAACACTTTTATTCACCAATTTTCTATTAAGAATTCTCTCATAAAAGTCAAGTGAAAATGAGTGAAATAACCTTGTATTTATACTTGTTTATGGAAAATTCCTCAAAATTACAACACTACAAGCTGACATCAAATCTAGGAGAATAAAATAGTGACAAGAATTTGAATTTAATTTAGGTTTAGGCCACACAAGGCTCATATACCATAAGTGGCATATGAGTCCCATTAGAATAAGCTTTGGGACACATTTTTCAATAAATTCTTAGATTAATGTGAAATTGGGATCGTGTCCCCGAAGCATAGGTGGGACTCATACTCCCAAGGTGGTGTATGGGTACCAAATCACTAAATTTGGGCCATACAATTAAAAAACATTAATTTATGATTGGTCATTAGATATGTTTTGGGATTAATCTTGAAAAGATTCATTAATTAATGTTTGTGGATGTAAAATAGGATTAAATAAGGCATAAATACACTCAATTTATTAATGAGTCCCTAGTTTAGTGTGAAACTATAAAGGTACACTTTACAACACCCTAAATAAGGCATAATTAAGTTCATTTAGTTTACAAGGGCCCAAGACCTAGTTTGAATGTGTTAAATACATTACAACACTAAATCAAGGTAAAATTATGCTCAATTTAATAGGGAGGGACTAAACAAGTGTGAAAATGTAAGGGAACACATTTTCCATGATTACATTTAGGCCTCACTTTATTGAGAGGATGAACCTACTTCAAAATTACACTAAACTAGAAAAAATTGCATCAAGAGGGGTCCAAGTGTACTGATGTGGGTGGAATAGGATGACAAAGATCAAAGTAGATGGCCAAGCCCCTATGATCAAGATCCTATAGAATGAGACTGTTAATGTTTTTCATCCCAACTTTAAAGGGAGATCTATCAAGCCTATCGCAGGGAAAGAAAATACGTTATGTGTCTCGATCCATGCTTTTGGGTTATGATATGTTTCTTTATATAACCAATGCACATATAAGAATTATTTTGTGATCACATTATCTCCATAAATGGGATCAATCAATATCCCATTAGTGGGCTTATTATTGATTCAGCCAAATATATAAAGAGCACCATCAGGTGCATGTTTAGGTATGTCATTTCGTGGGAAAGCAATGTCAAGAGGCTATCTAGTCAAAACATTATAAGGTCTAGCTTTGATAAATTATATCATTTCATTTGTGGTATTTTGTTTAATTTTATTCATATTGTCATCATTTTTGTTAACATTCATAACATGAATCTTCATTTCACTTGCTTTAACAATTGAAATATTATGCTTGGGCATGGGATTTGTAAACATTTTTAAATTTTTATTAGGAGGAGCTATAGAATTATTACCTTGATCATTCATTCCTCTAATTTGTAAATGATTAGAATTAATAATGTCTTGCACAAGAAGTTTAAGATTCTTACAGTATTTTGTACTATGTCCATTTGTTGGATAATAATGACGATACACTTTTTTTTGAAAGCCTTTAGGAAATTGTACAATAGGTTCACGTTCTCTAACAAGAGGCATGGTAAGCATATTTTTGTCAATAAGTTGCAACATGATATTATTAAGGGTATCAGATAAAGGAGTGTGTTCTCTCTCCCAATCCCTGAAAGGAGTTGTCATTTTTATAGTAGCAACATGATTATTGTTTTGTTAACTTGTTTGAGGAGGATTTAATTATAAGAAGCCCTTATTTTGTTTCTTGAATGGTTGATAATTTTTTAGAGTTGTGGATTCAATTTTTTTATGATGACTAGGGGGATTTTTCACATCACAACCATCAGTCAAGTTTTTATGGTCACGAAGGGTTGTACATAACTATTTGAAGGATGGAAAACTCATCATTTCAAGTTTTCTTTGGAGTTTATCTTATAATTTGGTGATGAAAATCCTTTGGAGTTCAACATCAGGAATATTAATGTTCACTTGTAAATAAAGTGTTTGGTATCTTCCTATGAAATCAAACACTTTCTCATCCTCTTTTTTGCATGTGAATACAATAGTGGTTGTGAAAAGAATTGATGATTTCATTGAATGAACCAATTGAATTGTTCGGTAAAGATGAAAACTAATCTAGAGAAATATCCTTCAAGGATATAGGAAATAGCTTAGCGAATAGTTTATCCTCAAAGATGGAATCAGTACACAAGGTTGTGAAGGTGGAAACATGGATTACAAGATCTCCTTTCCCACCATATTTCTCAAAGTGAGGGACCTAGATACCTTGTTCCATTTTTTCTCTTAATATGTCAAGGGAGAATAGGTTGGACATGATGTATTAGAAAGGTTAACCATTATTGTTCTATTGTAATGTTTCCACTTTTTGTTGAAGGGATGTAATGGTTTGTAAAAGTGAATTAATGAGAGGGTCATTTTGGTTATAAGGTTGAGGGGAATAAGGTTGTGTAGTGTATGTATGTGGAGGGATAGTGAATTGTAGGTTAATGAAGGTTGATTGTTGAGGTATTATTGTGTTTGAAGTATTTCCTATGGGAATACTTATGGAAGTGTATACAGTGTGACAAGGTGTGACTATTGTGGTTGGTTGTGTTGGAACTATTAAAAATTGATGATTTTTTGCATATTTTCATGCCCCTTGAGTCTCCATATGAGTCTTTCCTTATGCATTTTTACTTCATTTCATAATTATTTGCTCACATTTTGGCTCATGTTTGGCCCATAGATCATATATCTATGCATTTTCCAGCTTTTGGTCTCTATCAGCATAGGTCTCCCATTGTCTCCCCGACCAACTATGTTTTTTTCTGCTAATACTTTCTATTTCATGTGTGTTGACGTGACTGCAGTGAGGTCTCCCTGATCCATTTTTCGGTTGGCAAACGTCTATTTCCTATCAAAAAGACATTTCTATTCTTTCGGTGACCATGGAGGCTTCTATCGGCAAGGGCATGTGTTTGCGGTGGGAGGTCATGGCAATAAGGTTGGGTCTTGCCGATAGTGTTCAAAACGGTTTTCATATCGGCGTGAGATTGGTCCTCGGGATGAGCTCTTACCGAACTCACTATGTCTTGCCGACTGGTGCAAAAAATACTTTTCGGTGAGAGGCTTTGTCATCGAGGAGAGCTCATAGCAAAGGGGTGTGTGTCATACCAACTTTTCATGTCGATGTTTCTCTGTCGGCATAAGGTTTGTAAGTGTCTTGTTGAATGACATATGGTTTTTGCTTTGGCTAGATAGGGTGCTTTCGGCGCAGTGTCACAGTGAGTTTCCATTGTCATGCCAACCGGTGGTGGAAGAATTGGTCTATTGGTGTGACTTATGTTGCTTCAGTATATGTTACAGTGAGCCGTCGAGTCTTGCTGAAAATATCTTACAATTGGCTTTCGGTGTAGGTGTTACCATCGATTGGCGATCAAAAGTTATCTTAGGGCCTTTTGGTGAAACAAAGAACTCTCTACATGAGGTCTCCCCGATTGTTGGGTGTTGTAGCGACATTCTTGGTGGGCGCTCATCGGTGGGAGATACATAGTGTCACAGTGACACATATATGGGCAATGGACTATCAGTATAGGTTGGGGCGATCGCCATAAGGTCTCGGTGAGTGACCTTTGGTCTCACCGATGGAAAACATGAGGATCTTTGTCGGCGTAGGAATGGCTTTGTCTTGGCAAACTGAAAAGTAGCACAATGTGAGACCTTCGGTATAATGATGTATAGTCTACATGAGGTCCCCTCGACATCATTTTGTCTTACCGATAGCTCAAGGAGTATTCTTTTTGGTGAGAGAATCTTGTGGTCCTGGCGAAGTTGAATACTATAAAAGATAGCTCGGTGTGACCTATGTGTTTCGGTGTGTGGTCTTGGTGAGGAGCCTGGGGTCTTGCCAAATGGAGTGCAGTGTTGGTTTTGTCGACAGCACAATTGGGTGGTCACAACGACATGAGGTTTTATGAGGACCTTCAGTGAGAGATAAGGTAATCGGTATTGGGTCTCCCCGAGTGTGATGGGCTATAGCGACTATGAAGGAAACAAAGGTGCTTTTCGATGAGAGTCTTCCCATGTCTTGGTGACTGGGAAAACAATATGGGTTTCCGATGAAACATATTTTGGTCTACGGGAGGTCTCCCCGATGGTCGACAGTTATGGAGAAAGCAGAATACACACGGGATCATAGCATTTGAATTGCCTTCGGCAGGATGATATGTTTTGTCTCACCGACTATGCATAGGTGAATAACAGAAAGCAAAACACTGTGGCCAACATGAATTTTCTATGATGACCGTTGCTTTCCAGCTCAATTGGAGCCCAAATTTTGTGCTGGGCTGACATGAGGTCTCATTTTAATATTTTCTTCAAATACTTGTGTATAAATAGTCATTTTTGCAATTGTAATAAGGCTAATTTACTAGTTATCAGTTATTCGATACAGTAGGAAAATTGTATGGATACAGAATAGTAAATTTACCAAATCAGAGGCTATGATGCATGTTCTAAAAATGGAGGTATTTATGAATGTCAATTGATGTTATTGCACATGTCTGGTATCTATTATCTGTTGAATCTAACAAAAAGATTGCTAACTTGTCTCCATGATGGTTTCTTTCTGATTGTTTAAATTGATATGACAAGTTTGTATTCAATTTATCAGTGCACATTTGCTGCATTTGTGTGATCGATTGATTGGATCTTTCAAGTAAAGACTAAATCCTTTTAGTCAATCACAGTAATTAGTGAGATTTGATTGGATTATTCAAGTAGAACTTAGTAATCACATTCTTGCATGTTTATACAAGTTATAAGCATAATATATGCTAGATAATTTAAATTTTCTCAGAGAAGTGTTGCTCATCTTGATTTCATTTGACTCCACATACCCAACAAGGCACTGGTATCTGCATTTCATCATTTTTGAATTCACTTAATCTCTTTACATCTGTTATTTGAGTATTCTAGGATTTAGATTAGAAGATTGTTGTTTCTATTTAGATCAAGTTAGATTTCATTTGTTCACTCTGATTTTCCATTGCGAACAAATTGTTTTAAGAAGATAATCACAAGTTAAGTTTGCACATTTCAAAGAGGTACACCCGCCCAGGTTTAGCAGCACCTAAAGAGCAGAAGGTTGAATTCATTTAACCTTGTCTGTTACCCTAAAGCATATCAAGAGATTGGCATCCTCTTGAGGCATTTGGCCTACATTTTTGAGAGCTAAAAAATTGGCGAATCTACTAGGGAACAATCAGAATCAAAGCCTTAATCATAGAGTCAGAAATATTGTACAGACTCTGCTGGGAATTAGATACATCAAGTATTTTCTCATTTTTTGATAAAAGTGAGTGGCGACTCTAACAAAAATTTTGCAGCTGTTCATCATGAATGGAAGATGTCAATATAGGGGAGGTCATACAAGAGCTCTTGCTAACAGTAGCAAGTTGACTCATAAGGATGACAACATTGATAAAGGAAAAGGGAAATGTGAGGACATGTATATGATAGGTAAAGACAAAGCAGATCACTATGATACATGGAAGGATAACTCAAGTGTAGAAATTTGTACCCCTGAAGAACAAATTAATCCATTTTATAATCCTCAGAAACAAGCTGAGTTTGAAGCTGCATTTGAGGTTGAATGAATTAGAATTCAACATGAATATGATCAGAAAATGGAAGGTAATGATGAAAACCCTAAAAGAAACTTTGAGCTCTCGATTCCTGATGAAGTAAAAGTACAATTGGAACTGAAAGAGAAGAAGATAAAGGAGCTAGAGGATAAATTGTAGAAATCCCAAGTTACTGATCAAACGGCTGGTGGCCCAAAGTATGTCCCACCTCACAAGTAGGGTGATCATGGTGCAGGGTCCTCCAATCAACAAAATGCTCCTCACAATCAGATAGGGAATCACTACAAGCAGCCAAATCGTCCACCTCACATTCCCACACAACATACAGGTATGTATCCACCTCTTGGTTAGCATTATATTCCACATCATAATGCACAGTACAATAATCACATGCATTAGTATTAACATCCACCTATTCCTCCCCCTCACCAACATGCAACCATGATCAGACAGTTTGATTTAGTTGGTTTTCAGTTATATCCTTACCCTATGGATGGCAATTGGAGGAATATGGCACCCAAATTTATAGGGAGTAATGCAATCATAGTTGAGGAACATCTAAGGAGTTTTAATGTTTTTGTCCAACACATAGATGTGCCTTATGAAGATTTACATATGAAGTTGTTCATGATGTCACTTCTTGAAGATGCCAAGGATTGGTTCAATAGCCTACCAACATTCTCAATTAATTCTCTCCAAACATTTCAAGAAAAATTCTTAGAGAAATATGGGAATTAAAATACTCCAGATGTAGCTCTTCATGAATTAATGAGAATTCAAAAAAATCAGAATGATTCAATTTATGATTTCAACCAAAAATTCAACAAGTTGCATACTAAAGTACCTCTTGGATCAAGGTTGCCAGATTCTACTGCATTGAGTGTTTATTTAAATGCTTTTGATCCTAAGATAGGGTATGAGCTGAGAAGTAGATCCCCAAGAGATTTGGCTGAAGCACAGAAGATAGCACTGAAAATTGAAAACAACAAAAAGGTTGCTAGTATAACTAATAAAAGAGACAACCCAAGGCCTCCTCAGCAAAACAATAATTATCAGTACAGACAAGAGAATACATATAGGAATGAGAATAGAAATAAAAGCCAAGGTTGCATGATATGCCTTACAATACAGACTGGAAAGATGGGAAACCTATAACAGTCAGGCCTAGAGGCAAAGAGACTCCTCATCCACTGAGCAAGAAAGGAACTTACATCGCAAGTAACAATTACTTTTGTGAAGTTTGTAATCAGCCACATTCCCTAGATTATTGTGTTGTAGCCCAAAGAATGCAAGAGGAAGGAATGTTGATGGAAAACAATGGAGAAGAACACAAAGTATATCTGACTTCAAGCAATTTTTACCATGTGGAGGAAGGGTACTCATTTTTAGAGGATGAAGGCTATGAGTATGATGTTACTAATCAGAAGTATAATGTCCATATGGCTGAATAGCAGATCTTTTATGATTCTGACGAAGATTACATAGAGCCACATTCTGTTGAGGCACCTGTTCAGTGTGGTGTTAGAAGACCCACCAAGGAAGAAATAGAAAGAATAACTGTTGCAGTAGTTGAAGAAGCAAGGAGTAAGTATTGGTTGAGAAACAGAAAGGTAAATGAGCTAGATGGAGTTCCTGGGGGAATTTTTTATCAAAGATCAGAAAGCAACACAAGGAACTGTGAAGAAGACAGAAAAGAGATAGCCTGATAAGAGTGAACAAAAGCCTATCCAGAAGCAGGAAGTTGAAGAATTAAATAGAGAGATACAAAAACTTGACCAGCCTAGTAAAAATGAGGAAGAAGACAAAGGAAAAATGCCAGAACAGAAGAAAATTGTTAAGGTGGAAGGCTCTTCTTTTGACTTCACACAGGTGTTATCCCAAGTAAAAATATATGTTCCACTACTTGAAATGATGAAAATAAAAGAATACAGAGATATTGTTGTTCAAATGATAATGAATTATGAAAAGAAACTTGTTATTCAAGTAGTCAATAGGCAGGAGAAGATAGATATCCTAGATGTCTGCTTGAATGATGTATTAGAAATCTCCCCACAAGTGGATCCTTTTTTCACCACATTGCTTATAAATAATAAATTGTTGAGGAATTGCATGGTAGAATCTGGTGCTGCTATAAATATTATGCCAGTGGGTGTAATGAAACAGCTTGGCTTGTGTGTTGATACATATGAAGGGAAATGCTATGCAATGGATAATAGACCTATTCTTGTGTTAGGCATTATGAGAAATGTTGAAGTCAAATTGGCTACTTATCCACAAGTGGCTTATAATATAGACATAACAGTCATTGATACTCCTCCCCAATTCAGGATGCTTTTTTCAAGCTAGTGGATAGCTGCTGTTGGTGGAAATATACAGTTTGATTTGTCTTATGCAACTATTCCAGTGAATGGTCAAGAATTCAAGTTGTATAGAGAGCCAAGAATGAACCAGCTTGTTGACTTTGTGCCTCAGGATCAGATTAATTGTTTCTGTGATATAAATCTTGGCAATTTTAAGATAGAATCAGCCCAACACGAATTAGTCAGCACTGATGCTATTAAAAAATATGTTGTGTCTGATTGCAATGGTATGTACTCTGGTGGAGCATGGGAGCCTGAATCATTGTATTGGCTAGAGACATCAAAACAATATACCTCTAATCCAGTAAATAAATTTATTGATACCTCACAAGAGAAGAGGTATGAAGACAATGATGATATCATGGATGAGCATTAGGAGATCAATTATACACTGTAGCCAATAGAAGATGAGGCAGGTGCAAGTCAATATGATTCATATGATAGCCTACATGAGGAAGACGAGGATGATGAATTTCTTTCTTGCATAACAGATTATGACATAGATGGCAGTGTATGTTATGAAGAATCCAGTGAATATATAGATTATGAAGATGAATTTGTGGATTTTGATCTACAACAATGTGATTCTTGTAGTTCTTGTGATGATCAAGAGGAAGATGCAATGGACAGTGTGTGTCTATTTGATAATGAGTATATAATACCTCCTGCTACAGTTGAAAGCTATGAAGATGCATTTGATGATAAGGAAAAGATATTTTTAGACAAACAAAGTGATGTGTCAAATTATGGAACAAGTGACTATGCTAGTAATGTTCTTGTTTTATCATTCTATTATGATCTTGGGCCTCTTTTTGATGATGACAGAAGTGATGAGTACAACTATAGTGATGAAAATGTGAAACTTGTTCACTTAGCAGTGAGAAAATCTATGATTTGCCGACTCTTGAACATCAGAGATATACACATGAAGGTGATCCTGAAGTTCTTTTTCCAATTTGCATTTGTTTTGACAGTGAAAGTTTTTTGTGCAATGATTCATATGACTCTCAGTGCATTTCTCGAGTTGATGGTGAAAACTTTGAAGTTGGCCAAATGTCAATGTCCATTCAAGATAAGGTATGCGACTTTGAAATTTCTAACTCATGTGATGAAGACATTTGTTGGCATACCAAGTATGATAGAGGTCAAGATTTGAATGAGTCATATATGCTTGATATTGAAGATATAGGTCAGAATCCAATATTGTATCCAAATGGTAGTATCAAAGAGGTGCAAAAGGTTTCAAATTTGTTTATCTCAGATAGTGTTGATATGACAGAATTTTTTGTTTCTCAAAAGAAGCACTTTGATTATGAATTTTAAATATAGCTGGGAGAGTGTTTTATAATACATAACAGTGAGAAAGATAATGAGAAATGTTATATTTCATGTGCAAGCATTCTGAATGTTGAAAATAATAGGGGTTTGTCTCGAGATGTTGAAGAATTTGAACTATAGGATGGTGTAGGGATTTTGGGGCAAACCAAGCATGATGATACTCTGAGAACTTGAAATAACAGTGACAGGAAAGATTGTATGATTGTCTTCAGGGGGAATCTGATGAACTCAAGACAAAACTAGGTATTTGATAGGGGAAGGCGTGGTTGGAGTTTTAGATTGTAATAGCTCAGAACAGGTGAATTGGAAACATAGAGGATTAAGGGTTGCCAGTGCATGGACAACTCTTGTGCATCCTCTAAAATTATTTTCCATGCACAGTAGTTTAGGTTTTCATCCATCTCCATCACTATCATTTTTCATTCATCTCCATCTTGCATTCACCTTCCATTCATTTCCATTTCCTTTCACTTTATTTCTGCTCATTGGTTCATCATTTTGTGTCTGGTCTACTCACCTAAAGATTCTGGATCCTTGCAATGATCTTACTATCATTCATCCCTAGACGGAGCCACTATTGGAACTATTAAATATGATGATTTTTTGCATATTTTCAATACCCCTGAGTCTCCATATTTGTCTTTCCTTATACATTTTTCCTTCATTTCGTAATTATTTGCTCAAATTTTGGCTCATGTTTGGCCCCTAGATCATCTATGTATGCATTTTCCACCTTTTGGTCTCTATCAGCATAGGTCTCCCATTGTCTCCCCGACCAACTATGTTTTTTTTTGCTAATACTTTTTGTTTCAGGTGTGTTGGTGTGACAGTAGTGAGGTCTCCACAATCTATTTTTCTGTTGGTAAATGTCTGTTTCCTATCGACAAGACATTTCTATTGTTTCGGTGACCGTGGAGGCTTCTATCAGAAGTGGCATGTGTTTGCGGTGGGAGGTCATGGCGATAGGGTCGGGTCTTGCCGATAGTGTTCAAAATGGTATCGGTGTGAGATTGGTCCTCGAGATGAGCTCTTATCAAACTCACTATGTCTCACCGACTGGTGCAAAAAAGACTTTTCGATGAGAGGCTTTGTCATTGAGGAGAGGTCATAGCGAAGGGGTGTCTGTCATACCGACTTTTCATGCGGATGTTTCTCTGTCGACATAAGGTTTGTAAGTGTCTTGCCGAATGACATATGGTTTTTGCTTCGGCTAGATGGGGTGCTTTCGGCACAGTGTCACAGCGAGTTTCCATTGACACACCAACCGGTGGTGAAAGAATTTGTCTATCGGTGTGACTTATGTCGCTTCGGTATATGTTACATCGAGCCATCGGGTCTTGCCAACAATATCTTATGATTGGCTTTCGGTGTAGGCGTTACCATCGATTGGCGATCAAAAGTTATCTTAGGGCCTTTTGGTGAAACAAAGAACTCTCTACATGAGGTCTGCCCGATCGTTGGGTGTTGTAGTGACATTCTTGGTGGGCACTCATCAGTGGGAGATACATAGTGTCACAGTGACACATATATGGGCAATGGACTATCGGTATAGGTTGGGGCGATCGCCATAAGGTCTCGGTGAGTGACCTTCGGTCTCGTCAATGGAAAACATGAAGATCTTTGTCGGCGTAGGAATGGCTTTGTCTTGGCGAACTGAAAAGTAGCACAATGTGGGACCTTGTGTATAATGATGTATAGTCTACATGAGGTCCCCCCAACATCATTTTGTCTTGCCGATAGCTTGAGGAGTATTCTTTTCGATGAGAGAATCTTGTGGTCCTGGCGAAGTTGAATACTATAAAAGATAGCTCGATGTGACCTATGTGTTTCGGTGTGTGGTCTTGGCGAGGAGCCTAGGGTCTTGTTGAATGGAGTGTAGTGTTGGTTTTGTCGGCAAGACAATTGGGTGGTCACAACGACATGAAGTTTTATGAGGACCTTCGGTGAGAGATAAGGTAATCGATTTGGGTCTCCTCGAGTGAGATGGGCTATAGCGACTGTGAAGGAAACAAAGGTGCTTTTCGATGAGATTCTTCCCATGTCTTGGCGACTGGGAAAGCAATATGGGCTTCCGATGAAAAATATTTTGGTCTACAGGAGGTCTCCTCGACGATTGACAGTCACGACGAAAGCATAATACATACATGATCATAGTGTTTGAATTTCCTTCGGCAGGACAATATGTTTTGTCTCGCCAACTGTGCACAGGGGAATAACAAAAAGCAAAACACTGTGGCCAACATGAATTTTCTTGGATGATCATTGCTTGCCAGCTCGATTACAGCTCGAATTTTGTGCTGGGCCGACATGAGGTCTCATTTTAATATTTTCTTCAAATGCTTGTGTATAAATAGGCATTTTGGAAATTGTAATAAGGCCAATTTACCAGTTATTAGTTATTCGATACAGTAGGAAAATTGTATGGATACAAAACAATAAATTTACCAAATCAGAGGCTATGATGCATGCTCTAAAAATGGAGGTATTTATGAATGTCAATTGATGTTGCTGCACATGTCTGGTATCAGTTATCTGTTGAATCTAATAAAAGGATTGCTAAGTTGTCTCCAAGATGGTTTCTTTCTGATTGTTTAAATTGATATGACAAGTTTGTATTCAATTTATCAATGCACATTTGCTGCATTTGTGTGATCGATTGAATGGCTCTTTCAAGTAAAGACTAAATCCTTTTAGTCAATCATAGTAATCAGTGAGATTTGATTGGATTATTCAAGTAGAACTTAGTAATCACATTCTTGCATGTTTATACAAGTTATAAGCATAATATATGCCAGATAATTTGAATTTTCTCAGAGAAGTGTTGCTCATCTTGATTTCATTTGACTCCGCATACCCAACAAGGAACTGGTCTCTGCATTTCATCATTTTTGAATTCACTTAATCTCTTTACATCTATTACTTGAGTATTCTAGGATTTAGATTAGAAGATTGTTGTTGGTATTTAGATCAAGTTGGATTTCATTTGTTCACTTCAATCTGCCATTGTGAACAAGTTGTTTGAAGAAGATAATCACAAGTTAAGTCTACACAATTCAAAGAGGTACACCCGCCCAGGTTTAGTAGCACCTAAAGAGCAGAAGGTTGAATTCATTTAACCTTGTCTGTTACCCTAAAGTGTATCAAGAGATTGGCATCCTCTTGAGGCATTCGACCTGCATTTTTGAGAGCTAACAGTTTGAATGGTAGTTGTGGGCTGAAATGTTTTTGTAGGTTGGAATGTTGTTTTAGGTTGGAATGTTGTTGTAGTTTGTGTAGTGGTGTATGTAGGAATGTATATTGGTATCATGGAGGAATGGATTTTAATTCCACCTTGGTTTTGAGTAGACCCCAAAGCTTGAGCAGAAGTGGTAATGGTAGGGAAGGTGTTGGTAACATTAGGGACATTGGTTATAGGAGGTGAAGTTATAGGAAATGAAGTATGCAAACTTTGAGTCATGGAGAGTTGATTCTCAACACTATCAGACAGAGAGTTAGGAAACCCAAGATCCACAATGAGTGAGATATTGTAGGATGACATGATCCTTGAACTATGTCTTATAATAGTATTGTGAATAAGACACCAAATTGTAAAGCTCATGCAAGTTTTACAGCCCTAGTGTGCAAACCCTAGAATAGCAAAGAGGCAATGCAATAACCTAGAATGAAATATAGTTTTCAAAGTCTAAGCAATGCAATTTACTGATCAAGTAATGCATTAAGATGAAAATGAAATGTTTTGATGCAATTTTGAACTTTTAACAATGCATTAAAATGAAGCAATTTAAGCTAAATGCAATGAAACTGATTAAACAACAAATTAGGAAACTGAATCAAAAAGATAATAGCACCAAATAGAAGCTAAATTCTAAAATTTTAGTGTCTTAAAAATGTAGAGTAGTACCTAACATGGAATCATTTGCTAGTAAGGGAGAATGGGTCCTAGTTAAGTGTTTCTAATATCTTTTTATGGATTTCAGAGTGCATTTTGATGCTTTTTAAGTTGCTAAAAGGTTTAGATCAAACATGATAAAGGACTTATTCACTAGTAAAGGTGAATGAGTATTGGTTAGGTATTTTTAAACTATTTTTTAATTATTTGTAAGTTCTCAGTTATATCTTTCAGTTTCAAATTTGAGACAGTGAGCTTTAGCTTCAAATTTTCCAAAAATTTAATGTAAAATGCAATGAAAAGGTGAAATGCAAGGCCTAATTTGAAATGCATTTTTTTTTTAATTTTAAAATGAGATTGTATGAGGTCTAAATTAGATGCAAAATGAATGATTTTTTTGTTGTAATTTTTAGATTTAGAAAGATGCAAAACAATGCCAATCTAAACCCTATATGATATGCAATGTTTCAATGCAAAAGAATTAACCCTAAATGAGATCTTAATTCAATGCAATATCTAACTTAAGATGCAATAAGAGACTCAAAAAATCAGAAAATTCCAATGTTAAATTGTTGGAAGTGGAATTACTCTAAGAGGGGGGGGGGCTGAATCAAAATAATGTATAAATTTTTTTTACGACTTGAAATGCAGATTGGATCGATTTGATCTTGAACAAATGAGTGACTTTATATATGCAATGTGAATACTGAGCTTTGAATTATTGTTTTCCAATGACTTAACCAAACATAACATGAATAATTAACAACTCATAACAAATCATGATATGCATTGTTCATATAAAGTTGAATGAACAACCTTTTGATGCTTTCTTTTACACAAGATACCAACTCACTTATGGTAGAATTTAACATTCATATAATGAACATGAAAAATTGAACATTGATCTTAAAGAAAAATTGAAAATAGGATAAAGTATCAGAGCATTGCATGAACCACTTTCACAAATGACTGAATGAGAGATTAAGCAAGATAAGCACAAATCACACAAAAGAGAAACACAGAGCTTTGACGAGTGGAAAACCCTCTTCGGGTAGAAAAACCACTCCAAAATTCCTTACAAGCTTAATAATAAACTGATTACAATATTTTTCAGAGCACCAACTTCAGTAGGAGTACCAACTCCCTTACAAAGTTTCTCAATAACCATGCAAACTGTTAAGACCTTATAACTACATTATTTTTGCAATTAAAAAATCTCAATAGAGTACATATAAAAGATATACAATATGCCCATTATAATATGTATTGAATGAAATAGTACCAATATAATCTCACTAAAATATGCAAGCTCTCTAATAAGGACCAGAGATATAAATACTTAAGCTATCTTTTTCAATTTTTCAAAATACAAAAATATCACTGTAAAAACCCTTATTCTCTCTTCAACAACACTCTATTTTATCACATAAGCCCTCATCACTAAGTTATGGTTTTGAGTCATATATTCATACAAAGCAAAAACTGTGTAAATATCAAAACCCTCGAGTTTGAACTCAAGTTCAAAATAGTTATACTTACAAAAACCTTAAGCAGATTCATTTAAAATTAATGAAAAAATAAGATGTTTTTAAAACTAAAACCAAATATGAAGTAATCTATTCAAAACTGAATCAATATCAACTTTCACTTTTTTTTTTCCATTCACCAAATTTTTGTTCAAAGATCAAAGAAATGTATGGATATTACCTTTGTTATAGTGGTTCAAACTATAAACAAAATCCCATAAAATCCTCTATTACCTTCACTTACAACTTGTGGAGAGTCCACCAACTAACTCACCACCCTTCATAAACTATCATACCTAAAAACCAGATAAGAAAACCACCATAATCTTGCTCAACTTGTAACTACAATTTCATCATGGTGGCACTAGGGTTCAGTTGAAATGTGAAATGAAAAAATCACTTTTTTTTTCCCTCTCTTTTCATTACATCAAACCCCCAAAAAATAATAGATAACTTTTGAAATCCGTGAGTCAAAATGTAATGATTTTGAGATCCAAGGAACCAACATTATGATGTGCCATATAAAAGTCCACATGACACACCAAGAACCTGATATAGGCCAATAGTCTAAGAAATGAGTACGCCAATAACCACATGCATGGTAAAGATCAAAGTCTTCAAATTAAATGATAACAACCGATTATCAATAAGCCGACAATAGAATAAAATGACATAAGCTTGAAATGAACATTTAAAATCATGTTAAGTGCTATGTAACATGCACTTCCAAACAACAATGTAATGTATCAATAAATCTGATAATAACCATTTTCAAGTGCAAGTTGAATGCACTTTAAAACCAAAAACAATGTGCTATGCCATGAACCTAATAATAATATCGTTGATGGAAACTAATGGAGTTCAAAAACAAATTTAATGACCAATATGCATATCAATGAAACCTGAGTCTACAAAGATGTTGAATCATAGATTTTTGCAAAAGATATGTCATGAAGGCCAAGCACAAATGAGTTAATGAAACAATATCCATTTCCATGTAAAAGATTAATAAAATGTCACCCTGTAATCAAGATGTCTTTTAATTTGCACAAGGAGCCAAAAGATCAGTACCATCAAAACTGGATATAAACCAACATCACAATGTTGTCATTGAATAGGATACTAAATGCCAAAACCAAGTATGCCAAAACTTAATATGAACAAGAGTGCCAATATCGTGATAAAGAATGCCAATGTCATGTGTCAATAGGAGCCACTATCCATGAAGTCAATATTTCTTGATAAAAAACAAAGGATATCCTATAGAATGCTATCATGAAGTTTCTTGAATGTTGAAAATTGTTAGATCCACTATAAATCAAGAGTATCGAGAATCCACAACAAGATGGATGATGAAATCACCAAGTCATATGCCAACCAAATTGAAACATGATGTGTGAACTTGTGAGCTTGTCCTTATCAACATTGAAACATCAAGAGCCAATATATCATTGAAATACTAAATCACCATAACATAAATATGAAAGAGCGTGCCAATAGATTTTTTCATCAAGGACAACCAAAGATAACTGATAAGTCAACAAACTCCCCCTTTTCCCTTGATGGAAAAACACAAGTTACTCTGCCCCTTTTTGCCTCAATGAAAGAACAATAGTGAAGTTCCATGAAAACAACTAAGAAGTCAACCAACCATTCAACACAATCACCATCTCCAAATAGAGAAATATAGTAGAAAAATATAATAGAGCTATAAAAGAGAAACCAAAGAACCAAGCTCCCCCTAAAACACAACAATGAAATGTCACTAAGCCAATAAGAAAACAAGACTTTCCAACCAGTTGAATTCACTTCACACTGTCTAAGAACGTTAATAGGAATTGTTCATTGTGACATAAAAATAAGCTTGAAAGCATGTTTGAAATCATACTACGGTCATGGTCTAAACATATTGTCCAAAACAACCAAGTCCACTACCAAATTGTGAATCAAGATAATACTATGAAACAATTTTTGAAGCAATGCCAATAGTACCAAGCTAAAACACATATATAAGCATGAAAATCTCTTCCAAAAAATCCTTATGAAAGATGGTATACATCATATACCAAGTACCAATGCCAATACTAATCCATATCACCGTGTACTTGTTACCTATTCATAAACCTGAAATGCCAAGGTCAAGAATATAACACAAATGCCACTATCAAAATATTGTCAATGTTAGGATCATAAGATTTAACAAGTAGTCATATCATACTTCTATATGATTTATCAATCAAATATCACTACCAAACTGATTTTAACGGGAATGATTTTTTCAAAGTGCTCTTCATTCACCACTTAGAACTTTATATGCAACAAGTCATTAACAAATGACCCAGTATCAACTCCTATCAATTTTGACAACTTTGAAAATCATCAAGTAATTAACCAACACTTTGCAATGGTCACACACAAAAAAAAACTAAATTTGACATCAACATAGTTCTTACTGCCTCAATATATGAGTAGCCAAAGTAATGCATACTTGTGTCAAGTCCATACTAGACTCCCCTTGAGTCTTTGCTTATTTTCAAGACTTGGATGACATCACATGTGCAAGGAGTGCACAGTGCACTTTCATGGATTCATCTTGATTATGCATTCTTCTCCAAATGATACATGATCCTTTCTCTTTCTTGTCATCTTGATTGCTCTTTCTTCTCCACACCATTGTAATTTTTTTCATTTGTTTATTTGAAATGTTAAATTTGCATTGTTTTACTTTATACCCAGTGTTATTACATCTGAAAAAAATGACCTTATGACTTATTTGAGGAACATAGAACTTCCTAAAGACATTTCAAACTTTGTTCCCATCATAATTTTCACTTGTATTCATTCTACAATCTTTTCTAGAATGAACAAAGTTGTTACAATTGTAACACACCACATTTTCATTTCTAGAGACATTAGAATAATTCTTATTTGACCATCTCATGCAATCAATTTCCTTATGACCAAAATCATTACAACCATAACAATATCCTTGAAAATAATGATTATAACTAAATGAATGATCATGCCAAGGATGTGAAGATCTGAAGACATTTCTCCTTCCTTTGTGAATACCCTTAGATTGTCTTCTAGCATCAATGTTATCCTTCAGTGTAGTAATATGGTAACCAAGATCAATATTCATTCTTGGTGTTTCCTTGGCTGTAAACTTCTTTCCATCTACAGTAGAAAACACTATTTCTTGTTTAGATTCTTCTGCAGAGCTTTGTCCAACCTCATATCCCACTCTTGTAGGATCTTTAGAATGCTTTTGTCTGCCAATCATCTCATTCAATATATTAGTACTATGATCAAATTTCTGACTTTTATCTAATTGAGCCTTGACATTTTCAAGGTCTTTTCTTAATGCAACTACTTCTCCTTCAAGTTTTAGACATTCAATATTTTTAACCTCTAAATCAGACCTTACAACATCTGTTATCCTCTTACATTCTTCAATTTCATTTTTTTGACTAATAATCATATCATCTTTATGAGTTAGTTCTTTTAACAAGGATTCATTAACTGAACATTTCCTTAAAGAAGTAATCTCATTTTATAGTTTAATACACAACTCATCCTTTTCTTTTAACTTGGCTTCCAATCCTTCTTCAATTTTTTTCTTATCAACCATTTGGGCTTTCGGAAATTCAATAATCTTTTTATCACCATTATGATCTTGTATTACAACTTTATTAACATTGACACTTTCTTGTAGTTGTACCTTAAGATCCTGATTTTCTTTTCTAAGCCTCTTAAGTTCATCTAAGGCATCAAGCAGTTCTTCCTCCAAATCAACCTCAAATTCATAATTTTCATATTCTTTTTCACTTACTAAGTGAATTTCTTCTTCTCCAACTATAGGATCACATTTAGTTTTAACTAGTAGAGGTATTACTTGAGACAAAACTTCAGTAGACTTGACACTAGTGTTTTTCTTCTGACTTTTGTTTGTTTTGCACTTACCTATAGTAATCCTCTTATCAAGAACTTGTTTGAACTTAATCTAGTTAGGTTTATGAATGGATCTAACTTTTTATACCAACATTAATCAAAATCAGATATTTTTTTAGAAAACATATAGACTGTACAAACAAATAGAAATACCTTCTTGAACTTGTGACATATTTGACAAAATTCCAAGACCAAAATCAATCCTAGGTATCAAAGCTAATGCAAGAACCTATGCTATTATACCAATTGTTGGAAGTGGAATTACTCTGAGAGGGGGGGTGAATCAGAGTAATGTATAAATTTTTTTTTCTTTGACTTGAAATGTAGATTTGATCTATTTGATCTTGAACAAAGGAGTGACTTTATATATGGAATATGAATGTTGAGTTTTGAATGATTGTTTTCCAATGCTTAACCAAACATAACATGAATAATTAACAACTCATATCAAAGCATGATATACATTGTTCATTTAAAGTTGAATGAACAACCTTTTGATGCTTTCTTTCACACAAGACACCAACTCACTTATGGCAGAATTTAACATTCATACAATGAACATGAACAATTGAACATTGATCTTAAAGACAACTTGAAATTGTGATAAATTATCAGAGTATTGCATGAACCACTTTCACTGATGACTAAATGAGAGATTAATAAAGATAAGAACAAATCACACAAAAGAGAAACACAAAGCTTTGATGAGTGGAAAAACCTCTTGTGGTAGAAAAACCACTCCAAAATGCCTTACATGCTTAATACCAAACTGATTACAATATTCTTCAGAGCACCAACTCCACCTAAATTCAGAAGCACCAACTTCAGTAGGAGCACCAACTCCTTTACAAAGTTTCTCAATAACCATGCAAGCTGTCAGGACCTTATAACTACATTATTTTTGCAATTACAAAATCTCAACAACGTACATATAAAAGATATACAATATACCCATTATAATTTTTACTAAATGAAATAGTACCAATATAATCTCACTGAAATATGCAATCTATGTAATAAGGATCAAAGATATAAATACTTTAAGCTCTCTTTTTCAAAATTTCAAAATAAAAAAAAATCACCGTAAAAACCATTATTCTCTTTTCAACAACACCCTATTCTGTCTCGTAAACCCTCATCATTGAGTTACAGTTTTGATTCATGTATTTATACAAAGAAAAAATTGTGTAAACATGAAAACCCTCGAATTTGAACTCAAGTTCAAAATAGTTATACTTACAAAAACCTTAAGGAAATTTGGTTAAGATTAATGAAAACACGAGATATTTTTAAAATTGAAACCAGAAATGAAGTAATCTATTCAAAACTGAATCAATATCAACTTTCCCTTTTTTACTTTTCCATTCACCAAATTTACCTTTGAAAGATCAAAGCAATGTATGGATGATGCCTCTATTATGGTGGTTCAAACTATAAACAGAATCCCGTAAAATCCTCTATTACCTTCTCTTCCAACTCATGGAGAGTCCACCAAATAACTTGCCACCCTTCATAAAATACCATACCTGAAAACTAGATCAGAAACCACCACAATCTTGCTCAACGTGTAACTAGAATTTCATCATGGAAACACTAGGGTTCGATTGAAATGTGAAATGAAACAATCACTTTTTTTTTTCTCTATCTTTTCTTTACATCAAACCCTAAAAACATAATACATAAATTTTGAAATTTGTAAGTCAAAATGTAATGATTTTGAGATCTAAGGAACCAAAATTATGATGTGCCATATCAAAGTCCATGTGACACATCAAGAACCCAATATAAGCCGATAGTCCAAGAAATGAGTATGTCGATAACCACATGCATGGTAAAGATCAAAGTATTCAAATTAAATGATAACAACCGACTGTCAATAAGCCGACAATAGAATAAAATGACATGAGCCTAAAATGAACATTTAAAATCAGCTTAAGTGCTATGTAACATACACTTCCAAACAAAAATGTAATGTATCAATAAATCTAATAGTAACCATTTTCAAGTGCAAGGTGAATGCACTTTTAAACCAAAAACAATGTGCTCTACCATGAACCTAATAATAATATCATTGATGGCAACTAATGGAGTTCAAAAAAAATGCAATGACCAATATGCATATCAATGAAACCTAAGTCTACACAAATGTTGAATCGTAGATTTTTGCAATAGATATTTCATGAAGCCTGAGGAAAAATGAGTTAATGAAACAATAACCATTTCCATGATATAAATTCCATGTAAAAGATCAATGAAATGTAACCCTGTAATCGAGATGTCTTTTAATCTGCACAAGGAGCGAAATGATTAGTACCATGAAAACAGGATATAAACCAACGTCACAATGTTGTCACTGAACAAGATACTGAATACCAAAACCAAGTATGCCAAAATTGAATATGAACAAGAGTTCCAATATCATGATCAAGAATGCCAATGTCATATGTCAATAGGAGCCACTATCCATGAAGTCGGGATTGGCTAATAAAAAAAAAAGGATATCCTGTAGAATGCTATCGTGAAGTTTCCTGAAAGGTTAACATTGTTAGATGCACTATAAATCAAGAGTATCAAGAACCCATAGCAAGATGGATGATGAAATCACCAATTCATATGCCAACCACATTGAAACATGATGTGTGAACTTCTTAGCTTGTCCTTATCAACATTGAAACATCAAGAGACAATATATCATTGAAATCTTGAATCACCATAAGCATGAATACCAAAGAGTATGCCAATAGATTTTGTCATCAAGGACAACCAAAGATAACTAAGAAGTCAACATGAATGAGTTGGGTTCACCAAATATGTTTAGGGGAAAAATAAGGTAGACCCAAATGTATGAACAAGAGGATCTACAACTAATTTTTCTAAGATGGTCCTAAACACTCAAATTATGTAAAATAAGATGTCAATAACAATTAGAAATGTTACATAACTATTATAGAAACTATGGAAAATTTTTTTAGAGAATAAAATGTTGTGTACCTAACTAAAAAGTAGTTTTTTAGCTAAAGAGGAGTCATTCACCTTGAATGGAGAATGGGTCCTTTTAGGGTTTTGGAAAACTAATTTCAGGGTCTTTTTGCTTGATGTTTGCACTCTTAAATTTCCTTTTATGAAGTTCTAGAAGCCTGCAATTAATTGTGTACATCTTTTCTTGTGATCTTGCAATGTATGTGACAACTTTTTCAACTTTGCAACTTTGACAAATTTTCTCCAAATTAGATCCACTTGATCTCCAACTTGTACATTTGCAATCACACACTCAAGGGAAGAAATTTTTATTTATTTATTAGTGAATGGGGGTTGGAATTAATTAAACCCCTTGTAGGTAATCAAACCAAATGATGAAATGAAGGAATGAAGCATTTACATGAAATAATGTAATTGATATCACCTTGGATGATGTCTTCTGAAGAAAATCTACATACTAACATGTAGTTTCCATGAAGAATGTAGATCTTGGATGTGAAGTGATGCTTGTAAATAGACCCTCAATGAAACATTAGCTATCTTAGCTCAACCACAAGCATGAATGCATTAAACCCTTGACATGATGATATGATCTTGAATTGCTGCAATAGACTCTTGAAATATACCTTGAAATTCCTTGAAAATTCTCTTGTAATTCTCTATAATTCTCTCTTGAAATTTCTAGAATGCTTCATAAACTTGCTAGAAGAAACAATGTGAATTAACCCCTTATTTATATGAAATCAGTATATTAACACCGAAATTCATATAATTAAGGTTTAGACGAGATCTAGAAAGAAACATTATTAAATTCGCACCAAAATGAAAAAAAAGGGGGGTCTCATTAAGGGAGGACCCATTGGCCACCTTGGGCGAATGGGTCCTGGCTCAGTTTACTAGGACCTAACCCAAGGGGGTTAAAAGAGGGTTAAGAACCCATTTTGGATCAATTGAAAAAAGGGGGGTCATGTTAAGGGAGGACACATTCGCCATCAAGAGTGAATGGGTCCTGGATCAACTTACTAGGACCAAACTTTTCCAAATAAAATATTTTATTAGATAATTTATAAGTGTTAGGATAGATCTTTGGAAGGTGTCAAAATTAAGGCCTAAATTTTAATTAAAATGGTGTTAATTACTCAATTAATCACAATTAATTAAGACCACCTAGATAAATGTGAAAGTGCTTTACAACACTTTAACAAGATACACACTATGTACATTTTATTAGAAAGGGGCCTATTAGGCTTAATTAAGCAAATACATCTTAGAAAAGTGTGAAAGCATGTTACAACACTTTACAACACCTTTGGAAAGGATCAAGTAAGACATATTTTAGTCAAACAAAGGTCCTAGGATATTGTGAATGTGTACAACACATTACAACACCACTCCAAGACACCATTAGTTCAGTTCTAATGTCAATTATCAAACCAACTAAGGAAAAAGGCTACTTTTCCCATTACTACATCTCCATACTCTGAAAGATTTCTCAGATCACCTAGATCCTTCCTCATAGACCAAAAGTTAGTAATTTTTTATCATGAACAATTTTTAGTTGTAACTTCCTTATCTAGAGAATTTGGCATTTTTACTCTACCAGATGGATAATCACTATTTTCAAAAAAATTGTTGTACCTCCTGATTATATTTCAATGCAATGCCATAATTTCTACTAACAATTGTTCAATAGAAATACCTTTCTCAATAGTACTTTTCTCTATTTCTATTTTGACCTCATCCCAAGAATCCTTGTTTCTCAATTTTTCAAGCAATGGCTTACTTTGATGTTGAATTCTACTTGCAACATTCCTATTGGCCACAATCATTGATTTCATAATGTCACATGGATCATATTGCCAGTGACATACAACATCAAAATTCAAAAAATTCAAAATATCATGTGACACACTAATTTATTTTCTCTTGAATGGGAACCCTCCACATGAAAAAAGTAAAGAATTAAATAAGGTCATCTTTTGCTGACCAACAAAGTGTAGTTCATCAGTATTCTACATCTACCTTACATATTCCAAAGCAAAAGCCCTTTTTGTCACATGTATTAGAATTTTGTATGGCTCTACTCCTAATCCATAAAATATTAGCACAGTATATTCTTCCATTAAGTATCAATCATCCAATTCTATTTCTTTTCCTAGTTGAATGCAAATTTTGACATGACATAGGCAATATAGGCATTGGAATATTTATAATTGCTTGATGCAATGGAGAAAAAAATTAGTCTAATTGTAGCCCCTTCGAGAATCATGTATTCTTATCTTAGTGCTCCAATCATATACTAGAGCCATTTTCTTTTCCTTAACATTACTATAGGGCTAAATATGAAGCTTGTTGGTCTAAAACATTCAACTAGCCATTTTTTTTTCCTTAACATTACTATAGGGCTAAATCTGAAGCTTGTTGGTCTAAAACATTCAACTAGATTTAAATAGAAAAAAATAGCACAAGTAGGTTGTGAACCTAAATGTCTTAGTGGAACCTCCTTGAATCATTAAAAAATGTTTATGCATGGATTCTAAAATGTGCTCAGTAAAGTTATATTTGATATGTGGAAAACCATAATGGATATTTTAAAATATTTCAAGGAGGCTTGCACCCACTTCTGAATTGTTGTCGATTCTAAGGAAAAATGTGAGCATGGAAATAATATCTTGAACCCATGGTCTAAAATATAAAAATCATAAGGAGGCTCATGATTACCTTTCAATTTGTTTCTAACTTGTATGTTATCCTAAACTATTTTATTCATGAAAGAATTTTTCTCCCTTTCATCCACTGCTTCATAATCACTAACAAGATTTCCTAGGTCAATGTGGATGTTTCCAAATTCTTTAGTTGTAAACCCCAACACTTTTCTAAGTTCTTCAGGATTAATGGGTAATAATTCTTCTTTTCTATCATTATTAACAATTTCTCTTTTGTTATCATCATAATTTTGGGCACAAACCATGATAAATTCTAGGCAAGGGAAAACCTCATGTAACATCATGTGCCCTAATCCACTTACCCATAGTGCACTGTAAATATTAAATTTCATTTTATTCATAGCCTTATTCTAAGATGAAAATATAATTTCTAAGGAATTCCTACCATAGATTTCAAGATCATAAATACCATGGTATTCATCGGTAAAACCTGGGGTTTTAAACAATCTAACATAATGTGTTTTTTTATGCAATTTTTCTCTAGTGGTACTGGTGGTAGACATGCTTATACAATGTAAAATTGTGAATTCCCTCTTAGTCCTCAAATTTTCTTAATTATTAAGTATCACAACCCTAAAAAAAAAATTCAATGTTTGACAAAATAAGATTTTAAGAAAGGGTATGTGCAGGATCATCATGGAAAAAATAGGCCCTTAAGTGGCAAAAAAGTTAGAAAATTAGAGCTAGACAACTTGACATAAAAATTTGAATAAGTTATCTGTATTATTTAAAAAATATGTAAGAGTAGAATTTGTAGAAAATTTAGTGTAGTTTCTAAACCACTAGGTTTATTTAAAAAATATATATATTTTGTGAAAATTTGAAATTTCAATGCAGTAGTACTTAAATTTCAGGGAAAAAATAAGTAGGTGTTTGTCTAACCACCATAACCATGTAATAAAATGATAATATTTTTTATAATATTTTAGATATAAGTAGAGGACTCATGTCCCAATGTGATGCATATTTTTTTGTAATTTTTTCCATGTAAATAATTAATTAAGAATTTTTTATTACAACTTTTAAAAAATATATAAACTTGTATGTCTGACCACCTTAACTTGGTCAAAAATTCATGAAATTCAATTTTTTTTTTAATCCTATAGTATTCAAAACATAGAATGTGATCAATGTTTCAAATTCAAAAAGTGTGAGATCGTTTGAAAGCTATAGATGTTTTCAATCAACCTATCAATCAGGACTTTAGTCATAATTCAAATAGAAAATGAATAATAATTATTTATTAAATTCAAAGTAAAACATAATTTATATTGGTGGAAATATGAGAATATCTTTTAAAAACCCTTTTCATTTCATCAATTTTGGGTAAAAAAAAAAGTTTTCAGCCACATACCCATCATATCACCACTTTTTGGCCCATCATCATCCTGCACATACCCGAAATGATGAAAGTTGAAACATAGTTGTAGGAGTTCCATCTTTTAGTTAACCATATTTTGATTCTTGAGAATATTAAAAGATAGGCATGGACTGGCTTTGTTGGATGTGGAACCCATAATCTCCTTGGTGCACTGCAATGAGCAATCTGAAATCTCCCTATGTACTGACCCTCTCACTTAAAAATAAAATCACTTAGAACTTAGTAGTAGAAAGTTTACTTATTAGTTTTTTTTTTTTTTAATATTAAAGTGAATGAAACTTCAAGGTGTTGCTACAAGACTACACAATTAGTACATTACATTTCCATAGTGACACTTAGAAATAAATTCTCAAAAAAATTATGAACCATTGATATTTGTAAGTCTAACAATTATAGGATAATTTATGAGGTTTGAGTTCACAAGCCTACCACTCTATGCATTTCATTTGGAATGTAACTACAAGCATCCATCAAATGTTCATATAATGGTTGAGTAATTTATGATATAAACAATAAACATGTGTTTTAAAGTTGTTTTGAACTTTAGTGCATTAGGATTGACATGAAGGCCAAGGGGCCAGTAACTTAACATTGCAAAGGAGTTAATACAATGAATAATGATACTGATAATTTATGGAGAAGGTCAACAAAAAATTAGAAATCAATATTTTAGTAAACCCTAGCAAGAGTGACAACATTTAATGTTATATTTTTTTTGTCAATTTGATGAGAATTTTATTTTTTCATTTGTATTGCAGCATTGCTTTATGTTTTAAATCTGCATGTGAATATTTCATAAATAGATAAAACTTAATTTCTTAAAGGAAAGAAAGCTCATTTGAATACTCAATAGAGAGATAGACACTAAAATTAGAAAATAAATCTTTATTATACATGAATACTAAGAATAACAC
The DNA here is from genome assembly GCA_007258455.2 of Sequoia sempervirens. Lineage (NCBI taxonomy): Eukaryota > Viridiplantae > Streptophyta > Pinopsida > Cupressales > Cupressaceae > Sequoia > Sequoia sempervirens. The sequence continues at coordinate 201,096,332 of VDFB02281492.1, forward strand.
AACCAAATTACAATGTTACATTGTTGATATTTCATATTTTTTTAAAGATGAGTAGTTGTAAAGCATGCAAGCTCCTATTTTATATAAATTACATATGTCAGTTTACATAGACACAATTGATTCCAAGCTAATGCTCATGACAATGGATTAAAAATTGATTTCAAGATTCTACTAGTGACAACATAATACAAATATGGCTCTAAAAGTAAATGTATAGGGTTTTCCTTTCAAACAATGGTAGGGAAATAAGAGCTATGAACATACAAAATGCACTTATTTTGATTGAAAACTAGATTCATGCAAAAGATGAGGGGTAGTAAATTTTCTCTCATCCTTTACATGTATCCTCCATGCACTAGGAAAGTAATTATCTCCATTAGAGCTCCACATCCTAGTTTGAAACATGCCTTAGAAGTTAGGTGAACCATATCAACTTCTTTCCAATTCCACCCATTATGAACTTGAAGGAAATTTTCCTTTTACTCTATAACTACATAACTGGAGGCAGGTGAATTTAGAGTATCCCTAATAATACCACATCATCTTCTTCCCAAATCTTTATTAACCCTACAAAATGAAAACCCTTATGAAAATTCACAACATTGCATCAATATTAAAGCCTTTAGCCTTCAATTAATGATTTTAGTTGTGCTCACTACTCTATTTATGGGCCACTGGTGCCATTACCAGCCTGATCCCTATTTACTTCTAGTTCATTCCATGTGTGAGTTTTGGTATAAAAACCAGCTTAATTGATTCATGTAACTTAAGCCCTACATTTACAATTGAAATGATTAATTTGATCGACGTCTAGAAACATGCAATTTGTACCTCAAGCTAACAAGCTATCAAAATCACCACTCAAATGATATGAAATCATTACAAATCTTGTTTCACTTGATCACTAGATTATTTACATCATCATCTAAAATACATCATGCAGTTTTAAATTTAAAGCTATCTAATTAGTCACTTTGGAGGTACATATGGCATTAATCTCTGTCGCCGCCTGCAGTACCATAGCCACACTTCCTTCAAAAATATTGATAATTTCATTTAAATGAAATGTAGACTACTCTGAGGCATTGAAAAGAGAGAATTAAATGGATTTTTTTACCTTAATCATTATCAATGTCCAGTAATAAGTCACAATAAATTTTTCTCACTTATGATTATAATTATATGTTGATAATTACTATTAGTTTTAAAATCCACATTTTTACATAAAAAAATAAAAAATTATTTACAAGAACAAAACCACGAAAAAGTATTTTAATTTAAGTAGCTAAAGACTGAAGTACATGCTACATAGCCATCCTGGCCAAAAAGCCACTAATCGTGATAAAAAACCTATCAAAAAATACATATTACAATTTTTTTTATGATGTACAATAAAATATAGACATGTGACATGTCACATAATTCATTACTAATTTTTTTTGTAACAATAGTTGAGGCCATCAACCCACAACTAGGTGTTTGAGTAGAAGGTGAATCAAATTTAACAAAGTAACAACAAAGAAGAAAATTGAATCACCCAAAATGTTCCTCCAAAACTATAGAATCCTTAATGATTCATTTTTCATATCACACAATAGACCACATCTCATATTAAGCAGGGCAAGAGCTTGCACTGTACAAGAATGCAATTGCACTTTCTGGAAGACTCCACCAATAGGCACTAACCCACTTTCAAAATTGTAATGCTACAGTGCCAACTCCAACAACAAAATAGAGTAAATGAAAGGCTTCAAATAATGTATTACTAGCATCTTCACCAAATCTTTATCAAGAAAAATGTTCATGCAATTGGACAAGAAAGGAAAAGCTACCTCAGAATATAGAGCACAAGCATTGTTATGTTGTCATTCCCTACCCACAATTATTCTCATAGCATCCTCAACTTGCACATAAGGAATTGTAAAAACCATACCCAACTTTCACTTGGCATATGCATTGTCACTTCTTTTCTCCAAAAACCATTTTTGTAGCATGACACACCATGAAAACTCCATAATATCATAGCTAAACTGAGAATAGACAAGAAAGAAATCAGAGCCAAATATATTTTAAATGATATGAGGAACATCAAGTTGGTGAAGTATATATAGCAGTTAGAACAAAGGCAATGACATCAAATACTCACACTTAACATTTAATTCACCACTTGATCATTGATGGGATAATATTATTTTAAACAAATTGTGACAATATTATTCCAAGTTACCTACGAGCCCCATCATCTTCATGAATGCTAAGAAAATCCACATGTCGGACCCCCCTCTTCCACATTAGGTTTAACCCATGTGCAACTTTCAGCAGTAGGGAGGTGAGGTGCAGCCCAAAGTAAATCTAGCGCTTCACATATGTGTGCTCTTTACCTTAATACCATTCACTTGTGTATAACCCTAAGACTAGATGTACAACCTAGATTACAATTTCTTTCTTACCTTTAAAACTTGTGCTTAAAAGGCTCCTTTAATAGTGCAAGATTTAACACTACTCAACCTTATGTCAAAATATTTCCTTAATATATCACACCATGCTATAATTCATTTGATGGTTATAATCATTCCACATGGCACTTCCTCACCTCCCCATTGAGGTATGAGAGATGTAGGTGGGTCCTCCATGGGTTGGAAAGGAGCAGCCTAGATTAAATTTGTCACTTCACAAATGTGTATTGTTTACCTTAAGACCATTCACCTGTGCATAACCCTTAGACTAGATGGATGTCCCATGTTAAGATGTCTTTCTTACCTTTAAAAAATGTGCTTAAAAGGCTCCTTTAGTAGTGCAGAATTTAAAACTAGTTCCATAATATTTCCTTAACATTTTTCAACTTGCTATAGTTCCTTCGATGACTATGATTGTTCCACATAGTACTTCCTGCCTCCTTGTTGAGGGATGAAAGATGTAGGTGGGCCCCCCCATTGGCTAGTGAGGAGCAGTCAAGTTTGACCCACATCACCCTATCTCAACCTTTCATTTCTCAAACCCATCATTTTCCTAGGTCGAAGGGTCAGTCACCATGATGAATCCAAAGGCATGAGTCATAACATTGAAGTGACCTTCAACTATTGGTAGCCAATCAACGATAAAATATTATTTTGGTTTTCATGAATTTAAGTGATTTAATAAGTAATAAAATGTCAACCATTGATTTTTTCAAATCTAATGGATCTAGTATTATTCTAGAGGTTTCAATTCGCAAGTCCAATGCTTCAAAGATTTTCTTCTAGAATGCAACTATAGTTGTCCATCAAAAATTCATCGAATGGTCATGGGTTATATTAATTTGAACTAACATTTGGCTTTAGACATAATAAATATGTTGACACTTGTCCCCATTCTGGACACTTTATGGAAGAATTTGAGTGTGCAGAAAATTTTTCCCAGAATAGAATAGTATGCAATTCTAGCATTTGATATTTTCACCAACCATGCTATGATTTTTTTATTGGAATACCAATTATTTTTCCACTAAATTTGTTTTATTAGTTTGAGATTATGTTTAATTTTCCAATGTTTTTTTATTCATTTGAAATAGGTTTAATTTTCCAATCAAAATATTTTTTTGGTTTGAAAAAAAGTTTGAACCACCAAAAAACTATTTTTTGTTTTGAAAACAAGTTTAATTACTAATGGAAATATTTTATTTGTTTGAAAAAAGGTTTGAATTTCCAATGAATATATATATATATTCCAATTCACCAGAATTTTCCACAAACATCTAGTGATTATTAAAGATTAGCCAATTGAGATTTTTTTTTATCCCAAAAAACAAAAAAATGCTAATAAAATTATTATTTTATTAAGAAGTATACAAGATTCATCAAGATTTTACACCTTCACTAAGGGGGGGTTCTTAAAATTATCCATGTCTTGGATACTAATTTTCATTATATCTTATATCATACCATTAATCATATTTTATTATTTATTATCACACAATATTTTTTTTTTAAATATAAGGCTATAAGCCGACTAATTATATTTATATGATAACATAAAATGTTACAATAACATTTTTCATGACTAGAAATATAATTTCAAGTCCATCATATATGGAGTAGACACAAAAGTTAATAATTAATCCATTTGATAAATACTATTTTATTATTTGTTTAATATGAGTTAGTTATACATTTTTGAAAAATATGATTTCTAGCTATCCTCACAAGATATCTTGTAATTATAAATAGTAACTTATTCATCTCATTATCAATATAATGAACTAATTTATTTAATTATTATGCTCCTAAAATTTATAAATGGTAACATTCCATAATTTGTCAAGTCATCTTATTCGCCATCTTGAGTTCACTCCAAATTTTAAATTTAGCTAGGTAAAGTATTTTTATCATATCTACATCATTCATTTAATGTCTTTAAATATCTATAAATACCACATTTCTCTCTTAAATTTCATGGAATTTAGTCTTCCATGCTTGTTTACTCTTGATCTTAAGGTTTGTAATCTAATTTGGTTAGTATGAAACATCTATTTGTGGTTTGAATTCTTTACTTATATATATATATATTTAGTGTATTTATTCTAGTGAACTGAACATTAACATACTAACAAATTTGATAGATATGTTTTTTGTAAGATTTGTATTTTTTTTCCTTAGGTTTTTGTCTCTTTTTTTGACTTTCGATATATTAAAATTTTCTCACAACCACTTGGTGTTAAATAAATATCATGGTTATGTTTTGAGGGGCTAAAAATGAATTTTGACATATAACACCTTATAATTTTGTTGCAATATTTTTTTATTTTTTGAAACCTATCATTCACCTTTTGGTGGTATGAAATCTCATAGAGCCATACCATCTATCTTATATAGATTATTTAGCATACTCTAAGAAATGGTAGGAAAGAGATAAAAAGGTGTAAATATTGGCTTTGAACCTTAATTAGACCTATGTTTTTGTTCCTTAGGATAATAGGTAAGGTCTATAATCAAATTGAAATGATATGCAATTCTTAAAATGAATTAACTATAAGACCTAGATCATGAAATACAAACTCCTAAAAGTATAGAAACTAAAACCATAGTTTACAAGTAGATTTGAGAAGGTTTAGGATACATGTACTAGTAACCAAAAGTAGGTTTTGAGGTTTATTTAAGGATAGGTTTTCCTAGGATGAATGGTTCCTAGTTAGGGGTCCTAAAAATTCTTTTTATAGTCCCTTGAGGCAAGATCTTAGCTTCTATTTTGTGCATGTTCCGCTATAAGAATGTTGGAAATAAAATATGAATCTAAGTTTCTATATCTTGGCAACAATAATGAAAACTTATGGAAGATTTCAAAATTTCTCTTCAATATCTTCAATCCTTCTTCAACCTATAACCTAAACATACAAAGAGGGATTTCTTTTTTGTTTGAATGGGGGTTTTCCTTAGTCAAACCCCATCATTGGTAATTAGACCTTGATATAAAGAGAATGACAATGGAGAAGGAAATGATGAATGAACACTAGCTTTCTACAACTCACCAAACCTTCAATGGCTTCCCTTAGATGATAAAGCCAAACACATCACTCCAAGGAACTTGATCTTGATTTTTATTGACTTTTTGGATCAACAATGCATATTAGCCTTAACAAGATGACATGAACACACATAATCTTGAACATCATGTTAGGACCTTGATTTTTGCAACAAATGATGGATGAATATGTTCTTCAATACTCTTAAAAATAATATTTTCTCATATGAAGTCTCAAAAATGTGTTAGCTTTGAATTAATAGAAATATTATGTATTTATAGGTGTTTATAAAATTTCCCAATAATTAAATTTCAAAACCTGATAATTGTATAAGAAATTTGAATCATTAAAATAATACCAAAAATATATTTAAAAATGTGTCCTAGGACTTGAAGGGGACACATTTTCCCTTGGTTGAATGGGTCTTGGCCTTAAAATCTAGGACACTCATTCTCTAATGTGATTAAAATATTAATTGCATTAATTAAATATTAGTTTCCCTTTCAGAAAATTGGAATAATAAGGCTTTAGAATGCATAATATGATAAATTAGAAGTTTAATCAAGTCCAATTAATTAAGGGACCCAAACAAAGTGTGAAATTGTAAATAGTATACAATTTCCTACACTACATTTAGCCCTAATCTTTAGTGAGAGTATGAAATCATGCTCAAATTCACACTAAAGTAGAAAAATATGTGTCAAGAGGGGCCCAAGTGTTCAAATGTTAGAAAGATATGATGAAAAAGATCAAGAAGGATGATCAAGCCCTAAGGATCAAAGATCTTGTGGAAAACCAACATAAGGAAAAAGGGACACACAGGATGTGTAATCTATATGTGTAGCAAGAAAAGATACACAAGCATATAGTGTTAAAGCTAATGTGAAATAGATGGAAAATAAAGTTGTTTTATGTCACGTCTATCAAATATACTCACAAGGAGGTAAAATCACTTATTTAACACATGGCTTCACTAGTGATCAATTTGTCCTATGCTAGGTGGCCATGAAACATGCTCATTAGGGATAGTGTAATCTAGTATACAATAGGTGAGCCCTAAAGATAGGATGAGAAAAATGCACTAGGTCTACAAGGTTTGAACTCATTACAAAGGTGGCACATGGGTAAAGTCATCACAAAAATTGTGTAACCATAAGTCATTGCCAAAATAATCAATGTTATACCAATTCTATAGTATGGACAACCTCTTTGAACAAAACTAAAGCAAGAATATCAATATGTTAATGAAAAAATGAGAATTCCAGTCTCCATGTCATAATAATGACAATCTATGCCATCACTTTAAAGGAATTGCTAAAAAACATACTATGATAAATTACTTTAAAGTAGATTTGATAAATTCCAATTGAAAAGAGAGGCATGATAGATAATTTGGAAATCTCAATGTCAATCATATGTTTTCAAATAAAGCTACATCATGAAAAATGAAGGTTTTACCCCACATGCAATCTCAAAAGATGACACATAAGGGATCCATAGATTTTTGGTTAGCACATGTATTTTCTATAGTGGTAGAATAGAGCTTGGAAGCATCATCATTCCCAAAATACTTCATGGAAGAGAAAACACAAAGGCGGAATGACACATAGAGAGATAGAAGACAAAAAAACCTTTTGGGTCAACATGGAAAAGACCTAAATGTCTCAACACTTTGCATTTTCCCTAAAAGGAGAACACAAGACACAATAAAATACAATGTTTATAGCATATATAATAATATAGACACAAATAAAAGAATGTCATGATAGATTCTCTTTCATTGTATTCTTGCACCAACAAAGAAACATTCATCATCCAAAGAAAAATCAAAAACATAAAGGCATGCTAGGTACCACAAAATAGAGGATCACATTATACACATGTAATAACAAATAATATAAAGAGAGCATAAAATTACTATGTAACATGTGAGTCAATCTATAGTAGATAATCTACATCCTAATCTTATTCATCATATAAGGAAGGTAAGTAAGTAGCCAAAGGGGCAACAACAAGTTCAATATTAGGTCAATCACCAAGTTCAACATGTGGTGATTCACTCCTTTTAGGAGGATCATAATGGTTGCACCAATATAATTTTATAAAAGTGGAAAACAATAAATTCAATTCATTATGCGCTTATTCATCAATTTTAGCAATCTCATCATAATCATCCAAATTAATCACAATAGGAGATCTAATGACAATGTCCATTATATGTACTTGTTTTTGTTTTGGTTTAGAAGTTTGATGTTGTGGAAAAGGTTGAGAATTATCATTCTTTTTGTGAATTGGTTTGTTCTTTTCTTCTAACTGACAAGTAATACCCTAAAGTCTATGCTTACTCTCTTTAGCATTTCACTTCATTATTGTATAGTTTTTAACTTGTGATGGTGTAGGAGTGGGTTTATCAACCATCAATCTATTTTCTTCCCATAAGGGAGGAATAGTAGGGACCTCAATGGGTTTAAAAACCATCTTTTCTTTAGGCTTATAAACTTACTTAGTTTTAGGAGACACAAAGGGAATTGTATGGTTATCTCATGGTCTCTTTTAGGATATAAGTGGTGGAATAACATCATCATGTTTTGTTTCTTTTGGTTCAAGCATGGGGTCACCCTCAACGTTTAGAGTGAGAGAAAAAACTATGGGTATTTCATTTTTAGGTAGTATATTTGAAAGGGATAACTCTACTATATGCTTCACTTTGAACTTTTTATAGGATTTGAAAAAAAAATCTTCTCACTGTTTTTTAGATTCTACAAGCTCAGACCAAATGAAATCCAATGTAAAGTACCCTCAGTAAGACAAAGGTTTAAATCCACTATGATGCACTATAAATTTTTTGTTATCAAATGGAAATTTCAAGATGACCAATGGGAAAAAATTAATGGAGCATAGCCATTGATAGCCTAAATTCACATGAAATTGATCCATCATCACAATAATGGAGAATGATACATATAATTGCTTTATTCCAAGTTTTAATGGAAGAGTGATCAAACCTATGATAGAGAAAGAAAAACCATGATGTACTTCAATCCATAATTATTATTTTTCATAAGAATCTTAGTAAAGTTCATTCAAAAATAAGAATTCCTCAGTGATCAAATTCTCTACACACACAGGATGAATTAATATCTTATATGTAGGCTTTCCATTGATTCTTTTGGATATTTGAAGATGGCCATTGTGTGCATGTTTAATTATATCATTGTTTGAGAATACAATGTAAAGAGACAATTTACTTTTTCCCTTATGAGGTTTAATGTCAATGAATCCAATCGTATCTTTATCACTCTTATTATCATCAGTTATATCTTGTATGTTATCAAAATTCTTTACACCATTCTTTTTACCACATATTTTTACAAAGGAGACATAATGGTTTGATGTGGGATTGGTAAAGATTTTAAAATTTTGGTTAGGTGGGGAAAAAAAATCATTTCCTTAATCATTAACACCACCCAAAGAATGTGATTCGAATCAATGAAGACTTCCACTATATGTTTAAGATGCCTACAATGTTTTGTATCATGTCCAACTTATGGATGATATTGACAAAAGTAATTTGTATTATCGTTGAGAGATAAAGGCTTGGTTTTATCAAGAGGTCTAATGGTAGATGTTGATCACCAAAGCTTGTGCCTCAGAAAATATTATGGGAAATTTAGTGAGTGGGGTACCAATTTTCACCTCACTAAATAACCTCCAAGATTTTTATAGAAAGTCAACCCTTCTTAGTGTTGGGAGAAAAAGGTAGAAATAAATGTGAATAAAAACTGAAAAGGGAAATGCGCTAAAACATTTACAACATTTCAAACCTCAACTTAATTTCTTTGAATGATATTGTAGTGTAGTAAAATGCATACCCTTGCATTTTCACACTTGTTTGGTCCCACCTTGCTTTACTTATGCTTATTTATGTCTTAATTGGTCCTCTTTTGCATCCACAAGCGTAATCAACTATATCATTTTATGGAAAATCTTGACAAACATCAAAAGATAAATGATTGTTTAATGATTTTGTCTCTGTGTCCCTAATTTGTAGACTGGGAATAAATTGCCACCTAGGGCTTCTTTGTCCTCCATGGGTATTGGGACCCTGATTTTGAATGTGCCTAAATAGGTCCCTTTTTGGAGTCTATGCCCCAAGATTTGAGCCTTGGGACTAAGACACCACCTAGGGAATATTAGTCCTCCTCGACACATTTTTAGGATTTAATTTCAAATTCTGGTAGGATTTAGCCTCCTTTATTCAATGAATTCATATGTTAGCTTAGTGTGATGTAATTTTGAGATATTAAACATAGATAAGTATAAATACAAGGTTCCTTCATTCATTCTAATCCAAGTGTTTTCTGAGAGCATTCCTAATATAAAATTGAGATCACAAGAGCATTCAAGAGAAATTATATCAAGCATTTGGAGCCATCATCAAGATTCAAGCATCATTTCAAATATATTCTTGCATCATGTGGGTTGTTGTGCTAACATTTGTGATGTAGGGTTTTGATTCAAGTAAGAAATTCAATTCCATATTCATTGAGCATTCATTTAGTTCAAGATCCATATCCATTGCAAAAATTTCACACAAGCTTGCAAACTTTACAAGAAGGGTTTGGTGAGTTGTAGAATTGCATGTTGTTCATTCATCATTTCCCTTCATTATTCTATTTCATTTCAAGGTTTAATTACCTACAAGGGGTTTGACCAAAGAAGACCCCCATTCACTAACAATCAACAATTTTTTCCCCTCTTGCATATTTGTGATTACAGATCTAGGTCGAAGACTTGAAGATCATTTGGAGTGAAAAGTTGCAAAGTTGTATACAAAGTTGTCATTTTCACGGAAACACCCCTACAAGCCAAATATGAAGGTTTCAGAATCTAAGATCAGAGAAGAAGGAACGACATACATCAAGCCTTAGGACCATATTCAATTTTTTTAGAAATTCCAAATAGAAAAAAGACAATGGTAAAGGTTTTTTAATCCTCCAAAGGATATTTTTTTAGAGATTCTTCCAGATCTGATTTTGTCTAGTGAAGATTGCGCATTTTCCTTGAAAAATAGCGGTGAGACTAGGACAATAGTAAGGGAATCTTAGTCCTCCATAGAATATTTTGGTAGCTTCTTTGCATTTTTGGAATCCTCACAACATCTCCAGAATTCCCAGGTACATACATCCTAACTCGTTTTTGCATAATTTTATCATTTGCATCCTTCATTTATCTTGCATTGTTAGATTTTATGAGTTGAACATTTGTTTGTCTTTTCCAAGCATTTGCTTAGTGGTGAACCCATAAAATATGAAAAACCACCCTCCTTGGTCTTCCTTGTTGTGAATTGAATCACCTTGTGAGGTTGATATTCAATCCAATTGTAGCATAGATTTTGGCATCCAAGGTCTTTCTAGCACTCTTAGGGTTTTCCACCTAGAAGGAGAAAGATGGGCCAAAATGCAATGTTAAACTAAAAATCAATGCAATATGGATGGAATATGGATGCAATATACCTATATTCAATGTTTGAATGTAGGAAACTAATAATATTAATTGATTAATGAATGTAAATTATGGAAATGAAGAATGTTTGAAAACACATTATGTAATGCAAAAATAGTTAGAAATGAGTGCAAAATGAAACAAAAATGCACGAAACTAGAAGTGTGCAACTGAGATCTTTAAGGAGGCTGGAAATTTATCTTGTTGGCACACATTTGCAATTCTAGGTGAATTAGTCCTAGTTCTGTGAAATTGAGTTGGGACCCGTTTTAGACAAAAGGGTATCCAGAAATACATAAAACTCAGTTCAGGCCTGGAAATGGGACTCATTCACCACTGATGCTGAATGAGTCCACATTTGAATTTTTGAAGATCGAAAAGATGAAATAGGAGCTCTCAGTCTGTACTTTGACTTTCTATAGGTGTCCACTTTTGAAACTCTGATTTCCAAACCTGAAAGTGAGTTTTTGTTGATATTTTGAATTGTTCAATGAAGAGAAGACTTAAAAAACTTTGCAATGCAATCTTCAATAATTTCTAAGCTTTGAAGATGCTTAAATTTGTAAACACAAAAGACCTTGAGAGAGAGAAATGTTGAATGTTAGGGCATGGGGGTTTGCCTTGGTCAAACCCCTTTTAGGTAATTAAACCAAAATGATGAAAGAATGTAATGAAACATGTAGTAATGGAGTTGATTACCTTTCCATTATGATTTATCTTGAATTTCTACAACAAAACATGAAGAATCTACCCTTGAATGTCTAAAAATTGTGATCTTAATGACTCGAAATGATGAAACCCTAACTTGCCTGACTTAAGATGGAAGAATGATGGATGAATAATGAAGAATGAATATGATTTAGGTTTGATAGGTTTGATTTTATAGTAAATTCATCTTACTAGCCCATAAATTGGATCCCCAAGGCCGACAAATAAAAATAATAAACTTAAATTTCAATTTTTCCCACTCAAAGGTCAAAATTGAGCCAAATGGAACTCATTCACCACCCATGGTGATTGGATCCCACCTAGATGGTATTGATTCTCCATGGATGGAAAATGGGTCCCACAAGGGCCGCTTTTCTAGCTAAGATGCCAGGAAATAAGGAAATAAGGTTTCTATTGTGACTTTGTATGGTATTTCATCACATATTGCCTTGGGATCCACAATATGGGGTAATAGGGGCCTATTAGTGATGATGTAAAGGTCAATTAGGTCTTGGTACACATAATTCAATGTGAAAGTGTGATTAGATACACTTTACAACAGTAAAATGAGGTCCACATAACCTAGGAAAGCATAAGAACCAATGTGAATGTGCAAGACACATCGCAACACTAGTTTAACATTAAGTTTAATTCAAAAAAATTCTATATTGATGTGATAATGTTATTAAACACATTTTATAATGTTCATTTAAAGGAAAATGGGTTCATTAAGTCTAGAAAAGAGTGAAAGTCCTTTACAACACTTTACAACACTTTTACAAGACATCGTTAAATGCACTTGAAAGGGTCCAAGACCTAGTGTTGATGTGAAAAATACCTCACAACACCAAATCAAGGCCTAACTAATTCCAATTTGTCATCAAATCAAGCAAGTTTCCTTTTTTCTATGGTACACCAATTAGGACTCCTAGGACACAATCAAATGATAATTGGAGAATAGTGGTGTTCTATGACCTAGATTTTAAAGCACCCATTTTCCTATTATTCATTTTGGTGAACCCGACGAGAGAATAGGCTAGTGGTCTTGTTTATTGTCCCTTGAAAGAAAAAAACAAGCCTTCACTTAATATCAACACTATCACAAAATATCCTTCTAAGCCAACTTTAATAGTACTACATCCTAACCTGATAGACGCTAGTGGTCTTTATCGTTTGCATGAAATGAAACAAACAAATAAATATTCACTTAATTCCAATTTCATCATGCAAAAAACTAATGATTTGAATTCATTAGATTTTACACCCTCCTTTAGAGGAGAGAACAAAATCTCACAATCTAAAGAGTCTTGTGTAAGTATGACATCTTGTACTAAGCAAAAGATATCTTTGTTGCAAACTTCAGGAACACCTTCTACCATTGATCAAGAGGGTATCCTGTTGAGACTCCTTCAAGATTACTTTATATCAATTCCTCAAAGAACACAAAATTGTTTTTATTACAAGACATCATTTTGTGCATATCATAGAGTTCATGGTCATTTTACTAATCAATGTAAGGATTTTCATAACAAAATTCAACATCTTAATGATTGTGGTGCTCTTCCTTGGATTGAAGAACCTATTTTCTCCAAATGATACTTCCTTTCATCTTATTTGGCTTACCCTTGGCTTGCACTAAGTGGGGTCAAGGGGTTAGGTAGCCTTGTCCTCGTATGTCACCTATTGTTGCCTCTTTTGGCTAGGTGTTCACATTTCATGTACATATACGAGAAAGCTTGGGATGTGGATGACATGCCTTAAGTTGGCTCACATGTGACATACTTTAAAGCAATTGCTCACAACAATGGTTTTAGAAATCACTTTAAAGTGGGGCATACATCAACACTCATATTTTTTGTGATTTAATTTCTTCTTGTGATGTTTCCTTTTCTTGGTGGTGTCATTGGGTTTGATTTCCTTCGAGAGTGTGATATTTCCTTGCACTTGTCCTTTCCTGGAAACAAGATGAGGCCTTTTTTGCTTGTCCTCTCTTGGAAGCATTGGGTATGATGTTCCCCAGAATGATACCTTGTATTTATCATCTCTTGGGAATGTTAAGCATGATGTACCTTAAGATTAAGACCTCACCTGAATTAAACAATGTCCCTTTGAGAATCCCTCTTTCTTGTTGCATTTTCATTTTTTTCCCTTATTAAATTCATGGAGGTATGGTTTTTATATGGTCCCCTAGGGCTCACCTAGTGAAGTTGTAGCTTCAATAGCCCTTGTGAGTGTGCATTTTTCTTTTTGTACCTTATTAAAGTAATGGAGGTATGACTTTGATATAGTCTATTGGGGCTCACCTAGTGAGCACCTAGCTTCACTAGCCCTTGTGAGTGTGCCTTTTCCTTTTTGTACTTTATTAAAGCCATGGAGGTATGGCTTTGATATGGTCCCCTTGGGCTCACCTAGTGAACACCTAGCTTTACTAGCCCTTGTGAGTGTGCATTTCCTTTTGTATTTATCATAGTCATGAAGGAATGAATTTGATATGGACCTCTTGGGGCTCACCTAGTGGACATAGATTCACTAGACCTTGTGAGTGTGCGTTTTGTTTGCATAGTGGAAAAATCATTCCACTTGTAAAACTTTTTGGTTAAACAACCTAGAACTAGTCCACCTCATTGGATGGCTAGTCAAAGCTTGATCCATTGCATTTTCCCTTTTTCTTTTTCTATCTTTGATGGTGTATGTTTGTGATCTTATTATGGCTTCATATATCATCCAAAAGCATGTTCCTTGGTTCCTCTTTTTGTTTTCCATAGGATCTTAATCTTGGGGGCTTGGACACCAACTTGGTTATTGTCATCCTATCTTACTATAATTCATACATTTGAACCCCTCTTGATTGAGTGGTTGGTTACTTTAGTGTGAGTTTGAAGCAACTTCATCCTCTCACTAAAGTGGGGGATAAATGTAGTGTAGTAAATACATACCCTTTCATTTTCACACTTGTTTGGGCTCGGCTTGCTTTATTTATGATTTTTTATGGCTTAATTGGTCCTATTTTGCATGCACAATCCTAATAAACTATATATTTTTATGGAAAATTGTAACAAACATCAAAAGATAAATGACCATTTAATCATTTTGTTTTTGTGTCCCTAATTTGTGGACTGAGACTATAACACCACCTAGGACATCTTTGTTCTCCATGGGTCTTGGGACCTAGATTTTGAATGTACTTAAAAAGGTTCCTTTTTGGAGTTTGTGCCCCAAGATTTGAACCATGGGACTAAGATGCCACCTAGGGCATTTTAGTCCTCCTTGGATTATTTTAGGGATTTAATTCAAATCCTTTGGGATTTAGCCTCCCTTATTAAATGAATTCATATGTTGGCTTGGTGTGATGTAATTTCAGGATATTAAGTATAAATAAATATAAATACAAGGTTCCTTCATTCATTGTAGTACAATTCTTTTGTGAGAGATTTCCTAATAGAAAATTGAGTTCACAAGAGCATTCATGAGCAATTTTGTCATGAATTTGGAGCCATCATCAAGATTCAAGTATCATTTCAAAGATATTCTTGCATCATGTGTATTTTTTTTCTAGCATTTGTGATGTAGGGTTTTGATTCAAGTAAGCAATTCAAGTCCATATTGATTTGAGAATTCCTTTGGTTCAAGATCCATGTCCATTGCATCCATTTCACACAAGTTTGTAGACTTTACAACAAGGGTTTGATGAGTTGTAGCATTGTGTGTTGTTCATTCATCGTTTCCCTTTTTTATTCTATTTCATTTCAAGGTTTGATTACCTGTGAAGTGTTTTTCATTTCCTTAGTCTTCTAATCTTTGACCTCCATTTGTTTTGACTTTCTCTCATCATTTTCTTTTAAAAGGAGTGCCCAAGACACATGTCGAAATGGTGAAAGTGTACTACAAAAACATTTTTTGAAAAGCATAGGGTTTCTAACCGCGTGACATGTCATCTCTCTATCAAAGGAAGACTATGCCTCTTATAAGGTAATATCTTTTGGAGATTGTTGAAACTTGCTATTTTTTCTTTTCTTGGTTCTTGGGATGGAAGCTTCGATTCGATGCCTCAAGATGATGTGATTAGTTAGTGTAATCCTTGTTTCAAGCTGTTATTTTTAGGATTTGATCATCTATAGGCTTCTATCTTTGAAATATCTAAAAAACATTAATGCAGTCGCTAGGACTTAATAAGAAAATATCTTTTGCAGCCTAACCAAGGGTTTACAATCAGATTACAAGCTATAAAGTATCAACATATGGTAGCAATTACTTCTATAATGACGCGATGTTTCTTTCTTTTGGTGGCTATAAGAGGAGAGTGATAACATACTAAAGGGTTGGATTCCAAGTGACAGTTTCTTTATCAAAAGAGGTGTTTCTTTAGTTTTCTTAAGTTTTTTAGAATTTTTTTTAGAAACAAGTTACATAACTACTTTATTTTGGCATGTTATAACTATTAAGGTTTAAAATATTGTCAGACTGGCATCCAACCTTTGTTTCAATGTTCATTTAATAATTAAAGCATGAACATTTAAGGAGAACTTGTTGAGACTATGCATGTATGGCCTTTCTCAAGATTTCTTTCTTTATATTGTCATTCTAAATGAAACACTATGTCTTGTAAGCTAGATCCATATAGTTTAAGTAGTACCTTTCTATGCTTTATGGTTGTATGGTAGAATAGTGGCTTAGGGAAATTAGACTATGTCATTGGACTTTTCTATTTTTCTGAAAGTTGTTATTTTCTTGTGCTATGTTGTATTGGGAGATAGATTTCTTGTGATTTCTAAAATATTGTTCTTTTACTCATAAGAAATATTTATGTTTGATCAGACCTTAATGAACACTACCTATGGAAAGATCTGAAAGTCTGCATTGTGCTTGAAGTTAGCCTTTTTTGTTCATTCTCTTGCCAATAATGAGGGGTTGTGGAATTCTATGTCTATTTATATCAATCATAGGAATAATTTGGGTTTGAAATGTTGTAAAAGCTTTGGCTCATCACCTTTTATGTTTTATATTTGTATTTCGTTTCTCCCCTTATCTCAAAACCTAAAAGATGAGTTGACTTTCTATAAAAATCCTGGAGGTATTTAGTGAGGTGCAAGTTGTCCCCCACTCGCTAAATTTCCCATAAGACTATCAGAGAAGCATAAGCTTTGATGATCATCATTACCTACAAGGGGTTTGCCCAAGGAAAACCCCCATTCAGTAAAAATCAACAAGTTTTTCCCCCTCTTGCATATTTGTGATTACAGATCTAGGTTGAAGACTTGAAGATCATTCGAAGTGAAAAGTTGCAAATTTGCATTACAAAGTTGTCAAATTCACAGAAATTCACCTACATGACAAATCTAAATGTTTCAGAACATGAGACTAGAGAAGAAGGATGTGAAAACATGAAGCCTTAGGACCATATTCAAAAAATTTAGAAATTCCAAATGGGACTAAGAAAATAGTAAAGGAATCTTAGTCCTCCAAAGGCTATTTTTTAGAGATTCTACTAGATCTAGTTCTGACTCCCAAAGATTCTACATCTTCCACAAAAAATAGCAACAAAACTAAGACAACAATAAGGGCATATTAGTCCTCCATAGCATATTTTGGAAACTTCTTTGCATTTCTAGAATCCTCACAACATCTCTAGACTTTCAAGGTACATACATCCTAAGTTATTGTTGTATAATCTCATCATTTGCATCCTTCATTTATCTTGCATTGTTGGGTTTTCTGAGTTGAATGTTTTTTAATCTTTTCCAATCATTTTCTTGGTGGTGAACCCCTAAAAGTTGAAATATCCCCCTCCTAGGTCTTCCTTCTTGTGAATTGACTCACCTTGTGAGGTTGATTGTCAATCCAATTAGGACACCTAGGACATAATTGAATGATAATAGGAGAATAGTGGCGCTCTATGACATAGGTTATAAAACACACATTTTCCTATTATTCAAATATAATAGATATAGAATGTCACAAACCCTTCATTGTTGGGAAGAGAATGAACAACATAGACTATGTATAAGCACAAAGCAATATTTCAAATCCCCCCCTGGGAAGCACCTATTAAGGTCCAATCAAACATAAAAACTTTACAAGTTAACATAAATATTTATAAAATTATAGGAAAACTCTATCTCCCTTTGTTGCATAATATGGGAAACAACAACTTTTATAAAAAATGGTAAATTTCATAGACATAATCATATTATTGAAACCTATCATTCAATAGAGAAGCTTAAAAGAATGGAAATTAGCTACCCAAACTATCAAAATGAGCTTAACACAATGATTTTATCATGAATGAAAACATAAAGAAGAAATTTTACAAATGCCAATAACATGCATAGTTTCAGAGATTTCTTCTAAATATATCAAACTTTCAATATCAAATGAATTGAAAAAAAAAGGTCAGATGCCAATCCAATGATAGTTTGAGTTAAAATATAACATGCTAGAGAATAGCAGTATTCTATAAAAATAAAACTTCCTATTAGATCCATTTACTTCGAAAAGATTTTTTTAAGTAATTCTTCTGAAAGGGAAAAAAACTCTCTCTACTTATGCTGCCAACCCCTATTTGTAGCTTGGGAGAAGAGAACACTCCCACCAACATTCTAGAAGTAAAAACTACCATGTTCTTGCATCTAATATCCCACAAAACAATCATAGATCTTGATTAGATGCAACAATCTTTGCTTATTAAGTCCCGACTGCTTCATTAATGTCTTTTAGATATTTAGCAAAGATCGTAATCTCAGAACAATCATATTTTGAAAACAACCTAGAGAAAATCTAATTGATCAATCATACATATTTATAGCACTAACTTAAAGGTTCCACCCTAAATAAAAGACACCCACCATGTTTTGACAAACTCTTCTTGAAGAGGCCATTCTGTAAAAGAAAACCACTCAAACAAATAGATGATGTTTTGAGTGGGTGGGAAATAGTAGTCTTATGAGAATAGCTTTGAAGAAAATTACCGCTAGGATGACACATGTCTTGGCTCACACCCAAAAGGAAAGCCATACACAAAAGCCACACATCCACCACATGGCACATTTTGTGCTTTTTAGAGTAGTCTCTTCTTCATTAAGCGCAGAGATCTCTCAAAGCTGAAACATGTAAAAGTCAAAAACCAAAATGATTGAGAAGAAAAAATTTCTTTATAGTTCTACTGACTCACAAGGAGCCTTTTCTTATGGAGGCATGAACCTAGAGCTCGGGAAATTCTTGGATTTTAAGTAAGGCAAAGTGTTGTACTTCCAAATCTAGGTTAGTGGGTCAGATGATAGTGCAAAGAATCTCATATGAATAATCCAACTCAAAAAATTTGTAAAAGAAACACCTCCCCACCTTGATGAAACATACCCAATGTGATAATAGAAACAAGGGGAAGAATTTCCTTCTCAAATTTTTTCTATCATGGGTGATAGGCTTAAACTTGGGAGTTCTGTAGAAGTTCAAACTTTGTGTTTGATTTCATCCACAACCTACTTGATTGATAGAACTCCTCCATCTAGTGAGAAAAGGGTGGGAAAACTGAAATCAAACATAATATTGAAATCCTTTTTTATCTCATTGACCTTTCTATTCAATGTTTCTTAGCATTCTTTGCTCTTTTCCATGACCTTGTTGCAATTGAAAAATTCACTTGATTTCCTTGAGGCTGTCCTTCGATCCAGAATCTCTACACCTCCTAAAGCTTCTTCAGTAGCTTTGCATGACGTAGAAATTAGGTTTTCTAATTCCATGGACCAGGGAGCATAAATTTGTAGAACTTGGTTAGCCATCTAGCCAACCCTCTCATCTAATTCTAGAGCATCCCTTAGAAACTACAATATAGTCTTTAGAGTAGCAATGAAAACTATGATCCTTTCCTAATGTGTGAATATCATTCTTTTCAATATCAATAGGATCCTAGATCCCTGTAAGATAGTCAACTCTTGATGGAATTGTGAAATTTTTCCTTCACATTCCCCTCCATCTGGTTCTTCTACTAGAGGGATTTTTTTAGTTTGAAGTTCAACCTTCTAACCTCTTGATCGTGAACCTACAAAATGGACTCAATCTCCTGCCTCTCTTGCTTTTCGCATTTTTTTTCTACCTAGGCCTTTCTTAGACTGTCGGAAGCCTGAGATCAAACACTATCAAATTATTATTGCATGTTTTCTTGGATATGCTAATATTCTTCAATTGTCTATCATTCACTGGCAAGCTAAACCCTTAACTTTTCTATCTCAACATAAAGTTGAATTTGTTCATTTTAAGCCTCTTTGAGCAACTTAGTTGCTTCTACCTGTTGATCCTGTATTTTCCTTATGCGAGCCATTTCCACCTCTCCACCCTTAATTTCTACCTATATCCTACTCACTTTGTCCTTTATGTTGACTAACTCTATCTCATCCTCCTTCAAATTTGTGTCCATCTTCTCGTAGACAATATATACCACTTTCTAGGTGGCTTGGCTAGAACCACTTTGTCACGTGGGATATTTTCACTTAAATCCAGGCCCATCACTCTGATGTCATAATCTTCCATGATCTGTATTTCTCCCTCTAGCTTTTATACTGGTGGCTTCATGGTAGCAATCAATAGAGGATTCTACTCTTCGATGAAACAAGCCCCAATCTTCGTAATAGTTGGTTGTGCAACAAATTTCATCTATCACTTCTATTTTCTAGCCTGTCGAGCCTCCTTCATCACATCAAAATGACCTAGGAGACACTATGGGGTGTTAATTCTCTAGGCGGCAATGGAAGAACATGTAGGGAGACTAAATAGACTAATAAATGGAGAAGTCTTAGTTTTATGATATTGTGGGGAGGTGAAGGGGAGTGTTATCAATGAAAATGATGGGATACCATATGGGGACTGTGGAGGAGGAATTCCCATTATAGTGAAAGGGGAAGTGGGTGGAAAAAGTGACATTTTCCTATAAGTCTACCTTCTTTCTCTCTGACCACACTAGGTGCTTTAATTGTGTACTTAAAGACTTTCCGATCAGAAGGCTTGGATAGTACTCCATCATCTTGAAATAAAAGTCAAGCCATGGTGGTCGATCAAATGGTATGTAGGCTAAGTCAAAGTAAAGTTCTGACCTCTCTTCAATCGGGTTCTTTCTTGATTCGAAATACTCCTAATTGTTATGCCTCAAAGTTGGGATGTGCCTTATCAAGTTGTAGTTCCATGCTTTGCAAATGAGAACCAAGCCCAAATACACCAATGTATTCATAGGCATCTCTTATGCCTTCCTCTTTATTAGTGTTACCTAGTTGTTGGTGATGACAAGGGGAGTAGGATAAATCCCTATCTTGTGTCTTCTAGTGCGATAGGCATTGTCAATGATAGTTAACTGTTGACATGCCTACAAAGAAAAACCCCTATACATTATAAATTTACAGAGCCTGAAAGGATCCTTAATGAAACCATAAAATTTGATGAATGTGAATTCATCTCCTAGGAAATAATTAGGCAGGGTTTGTGAGCCTCTTATCCATTGTAAGACTTCAGGAGAGAAATGCCCTAGAGGGTGTGAGGAAAAGTCTACAAGTACTAGCCTCATAAGATAATCTACAAACGAGTAATAATCCCATGTTTTCGAAAGCACATGATCCAAACATATTTTTTTTGGTATGATCCCTTTACATCAAACCTAAACAATGACAAATATCTCTCAAGGAACTTAGAGTTCTAGTGTAAAATAAAATGCACCAGAAAAGAAGAGTAGCTAAACTTGCATTTAGTGTCATAATTCTTGAAATCTTCAAGCATCTTTTCACCTATTATTTATGTGAAATTAGAACATTTCTTTCTGTTTTCCCTCTTGAGCATGGAGGGCATGCCCATCTGAAAAGGGTAAGCCTTTTTATCACCATCGTAGCCATAGATAAGGGCCAACATTGTGAAAATGACCTCAAGATCCATTTTGAATTTCTGATGTGGTAAATAGAAGAGGAGTCGACTTTCTTCTAGGTTTTCCTCAATTTGATCTTCATAAAAAATCCAATTTTCTAGTTCTAGTGTTCTAGAATCTTCCATTACTTCTTTGTTGAAGGTCTCATTGCCCTTGTTTCAAGAGCTACATAAAATATCTTAGATGGTTGCTGCATTGATGGTAACCCTTATTTTGTTTCTAATTATAACTCCTATTTCCATGTTGAACTTCCCAACACATGCTTCTACCAGCTCAAGACATGGGTTCGCAATAGCCAACATGAATTGTAGAAAACCATAATTTTAGAGTTGTGAAGGAAACCCTTTATCTCCCCCATGCTTTATTATTCTTTGAAAAGCCCCTTCCCCAAGGATTTTAGGGTTCACCACCAGCTTTGGGTTGAAAATGTTATCTGCAAATTCTAGCACGATGTTCTTCTTCATAGGGTCACCTACCTATATTGGTGCATTTGTGAATGACTCTCTCCTAAAGACAATTACATAGCCTAGTTTTTTAGATGAGGATTCAACCCTTCTTCTAGAAGTTGATGCTTCCACCATTGTTGTACTTAAAAATTTGTAGAGAGCTTCCTAAGAGAAACAACTACTTGCATTTTACTACTCAACAAAAATTGCTTTTGGGTGCATTCAATACTTCTTGCATGTACATACATTAAGGCACAACCATTACCTTTGGCTTACTAAATACTGCCACTCATGCGATACATGTGGATTTTGGATCTGTATCCCTCAGGAATTCCAAAATCATCACAAGAATGGAATTAGTATATTCTCCTTGACACCTCTTTCACCAATAAGCTTTATGTTCTTGGAAAGCATGCTTTCAGCCATGGGACGTGTGCTTAAGTGGTGTAATGTACTCCAAAAATACGTGCTCATTTAATTTGTTAGAACTTAGCATGTTAATTAACATATTTTCCCACAAACAAGTAAGTTGGTGTTGATGAAGACAACAAACATATGGTAGTGACAGGCATACACGAGCATTTACTCCTAATGCCCAGATATATTTCTCCAGGATTGTTGAAAAAAAATTCATACAATTCATCTCTCACTTGCTGGTTTCTTTGATATTTTTTTGTTGCAATCTAGTGGGTGATGGGTTGATCTATTTTATGAATCTATGAAAATTACTTTAAGAATGCTTAATGATTACAATTTTAAATCCAACTTAATTCAATAGAATTAACACACAAATGTAAATAAAAATAATGGAATCAAAAAAGTGATGAAAACAAAATGAGAGAAAGAGAGAGAGAGAGAGATCCAAAAAAAGTTGATAATAGAGTTCATCGTAAAAATGATGACATCTTTGGGGCCCTCTCCAATGAGTGGACCAATCCAATTACTTCTCTAGAAAATTAGTACATGTCGACATAATCTCCCCTTGGTTTACAAATAAATTTGACAAGCCCTCCTTCAAAATGTGCAAGAGTAACCTCTTGAATAGCATGGAAATCAAGCAAATTTTCTCCAAGGAATTTTATTCTCTCATCACCACTTAGTCCTCATCCTACCCTTCTACCCCTTTTTATTTTACAAATTTACCCAAATTGGTTACTAACCAATTGATTTTACAATATCTCCTTATCCATCCACCCATTAATTCCCTTAAAAATCTAAATTATTCTTCCTAGGTGGTCCATATTATTTTGGCTAAAAATAATCTTCCCCTTTTTGAATGGTTTATAATTTTAATAATCTTCCCCTTTTTGAATGGTTTATAATTTTAATTACTCAGAAAGTAAGTGAGGTTAAAGTTCCCTCACTTTACTAAAATTATAAACCATTAGTCCGTTAGTCTGTGGATGGAAGGTTGTACTCTTCTTCAATTTGGTGTCCATGAGTCCCCACAAAACTGACCAAAATTCCCCCAAGAATTGAACCCAAAATGAACCCATACAAATTGAAAGTAAATCTAAGTAGTGAGTTCAGTAGTGACCTATTTTTTAAAAGGCATTAGAATACACATTTTTCTAAAGTGGTCAACTACTACAAACAAGTAATCATGTCCCTTCGTAGATATTGGTAACCCCCCAAAAAATTCCACTGACACACTTTCCCATGGATGGGATGGTACACGTAGAGGTTTGTACAACCCCAATTTTCTATTACTAGGTTTACTTGTTGCACACAAGACACAACCTCTAATATATTGAGTTATAGTTTCCTCCATACGAGGCTAGTAACAATACTTCTACAACTAAGTGATTTTTTTGCTTACCCCAAAATGTCCTACAGTCAATGAGGTGTGTGCTTCTTTGATTACTTGCACTTTTTCATCTTTTGGAATACATAACTTTCCCAAGTGATACAACAGTTTATCCTGCACATAGTAATATTTTTCTTCTACATGTTTTCCTTGAATTAGAGCTGAATAGATTTCCATAAAGTCTCCATCATTATCATATTGTTCTTGAAAACTTTCATGTACTGTGGAACTACCTTTAAGGATAATCATAGCATTCATAATCGGAGGCCTAGACAACATATCTGCTACTTTTTTATGTCCACTTTTCTTGTACTTATTTACCAAATGAAACTATTGAAGAAAAAAAATCCACCTAAAGTGTCTTCTTTGTTGTAGTTTAGACTGCGAATTCAAGTATTGAAGTGGCTGGTGATTACTGTGGATTACAGTTTCTTTCCCCATTAAGTAGTGTTTCCATTTTTTAACACTTTGATCTAATGCATAGAGTTCCCTATCATAAATAGGATAGTTAATTACTGCACTTGAAAAGGTCTTAGAGTGATAGTAGATTGGTTTACCTCCTTGCATTAGCATTGCTCCCATGGAAAATCCAGTTGCATCTAGCTCAATCTCAAATGATTGGTGCAAATCTGGTAAAGCCAGAACTAGTGTAGTGCTCAACTTTTCCTTCAAAGTGTTGAAGACCTTTTGTTGTGGACCTCCCCATTGAAAATTTGTCTTTGTACTAGTCAATGTGTGCAATGGTGATGCAATGTAGGAGAATTTTGCAATGAACTTTCTCCAATATTGGATTGCACCTAAGAAACTTCTGACTTCAGTGACTATACTTGGCTTAGGCCATTTTACAATAACTTTGACCTTTGTAGGGTCTACTTTCAATTTACCACCACCTACAACATAGCCTAAGTAAACTAAGGATGTCTTAGTGAATTCACATTTAGACATCTTTACAAAGCGTTTTTCTTTTCTCAATACATCAAAAACTTTCTTTGCATGACCTACATGATCTTTATAAGTTTGACTGAATACAAGAACATCATCTAGATAGAATATGACAAAATAATCAATAAAAGGATGAAAGACATCATTCATGGCTGTCGTAAATGTATTTGGTGCATTGGAAATCCTAAAGGGAACGACCAACCACTCGAACAGTCCCTGTTTTGTCTTAAATATAGTTTTCCAAATGTCATCTTCTACAATTATTATCTGATGATATCTTCTATGCAAGTCTAACTTAGGGAAATAAACTGCATGTTTTAACTGATCAAGTGAATCATCACTTTAGGTAAGAGGATACCTATTCTTTACCATTATCTTGTTCAAAGCTTGATAGTCAATGCACATTCTCCAAGACCCATCCTTCTTTAGAACTAACACAATTGGAGAACCACAAGGAGATGTACTAGGATAGATGAATCCCTTTTCCACAAACTCCTAAACTTGCTTTCCGGTTTCCTCATTCTGCAAAACTTGCAAATGATACATGTTGATGTTTGGAAGAGGCACATCCTACTATAAATGGATTTCATGTTTTATCTCTCTCTTAGGTGGCAATCCCTTTGGTTCCTGAAATAAGCCATCATAAGTAAAAACTATTTTGACCATCTCAATTTTACGCTTCAGATCACACCCATTAAATGCTTCAAATTTTTCATCCTCTTGAGGTTTTACAAGTATTAATATAAATTTCTTACTAGAATTGACCAACCTTTTCATTTTACCAGCATTGACTAGTGCAAGATTAGTCTTAACTTTGTGTGCACATACAATGTATTCTATCCCATCCTTAAAGAGATGATACTTATTCTCCCCCCATAAAATATTTCTTTTGTCATATAGATAAGGACTCCCTAACACAAGCCCACAAATATCCAAAGGAACAACATCTACCTCTACCTCATCAACAAAGTTTGCAGTGATAGAAAATTTCAATTTACACTATTTCGTTACCTGCAATTGAGAATCACTCCAAACCCATCAAAGAGGATATGGATTTGGATGATGTTTTGTAGCTAGATTAAGTTTCTTTACCACCTCTTCAAATATAAAGTTGAATTTAGAACCCGTATCAAACAGTGTGTCAATCTTAGTGTGCTTAGTTACAACTCAAATATGAAACAATTCATTTCATTGTTTATTAGCTTTAGGAGGAGTATAAACTTTACTTGTACTTGCATTTTCATTAGAAAAAATTTCATGAGAAGATAGAATTATTCCTTTCCCTTTACCTTGGATCCTAGTAGCAACAATCCATGTTTCATCTCCAGAATCAAATCCAAGATCTTGTTGAATCACTGTAGTAGTCTTTTGCTTGCCTTTATTGCCTCCTTATCTTTTTGGCCTTAATTTGAGATGCAACTTGCAACACTTCAAATGATCATGCCCCTCTTTCTTGTAATGCGAGCATGTGGACTTATCACCCTCCTTCTTAACTGTAGTTTTATTTCTCCCTTTTCCTTTATCTTTTTCTTTATCCTTACCCTTAGACTTCCCCTTAGACTTAGATGGTTTATTTGAGAAATTATCACTGAAAGTGTTCTTATCCCATGACTCAAAATGAGTAGCTTGGACTAACACTTCATCCAAATTATTAGGACTCAACATTAGAATAGTATATCTTAGGTAATAATGCAAACCACCTATGTACTTAAGTAGTGTATCCTCAATATACAGTGAAACATTTAAAGAAATAGCCCATTTTCTAAACTCATGGGTGTAATATTGAATAGACTGACCCTTACCTTGCCTAAAGTTTTTCCAATTCATTGTTAATTGTTGCATATAACCCGAAGGGTAATTTTTTTTTTTAAGGGAAACAACAAATTCCATCCAAGTCATATTAACCTTACGGGTATGTGTAGGATCATGATGGGCCAAAAAGTAGCGATATGGTGGGTATTTGTAGGGTATGTGGCTAACGACTTTTTTTTACCCAAAATTAATCAAACAAAAAGGGTTTATAAAGGAGATTCTCAACTTTCCACCAATATGAATTGTGCTTTACTTTGAATTTAATAAGTAATTATTATTCATTTTCTATTTGAATTATGAGTAATGTATTGATTGATAGGCTAATTGAAAAACATCTATAGCTTTCAAATAGTGTCACATTTTTTGAATCCAAAACATGTGTCACATTTTATGCTTCATATACTATAGGATTAAAAAAAAATTAATTAATTTCATGAATTTTTACCAAGTTAAGATGGTTAGACATACAATTTTTTATATTTTTAAAAGTTGTAATAAAAAAATCATAATTAATTATTTACTTGGAAACAAATTACAAAAAAATATGCATCACATTGGGACATGAGTCCTCTACTTATATCTAAAATCTTATTAAAAACATTATCATTTTATTGTGGTTAGGGTGGTCAAATAGACACCTACTTATTTTTTCCCTAAAATTTAAGTACTACTGCATTGAAATTTCAAATTTTCACCAAATAGATTTTGTTTTTTTTAAAATAAACCTAGTAGTTTAGAAACTACATTCAATTTGCTACAAATTCTATTCTTACATATTTTTGAAATAATATAGATAACTTATTCAAATTTTCGCGTGAAGTTGCCTAACTCTGATTTTTCTAAATTTTTTGCCACTTAAGGGCCTATTTTTTCCATGATGATCTTGCACATACCCTTACCATGGTGAGCAATTTCCTCTTGAGTCCTACTCTCCTACTAGGTGAGAGCTATACCTCCCAACTGAAGAGTTGCTAAATGGATCATAGAAGCATCTTCTATTAGGCCTTGAATCCTACAATACACTTCTACCTGTTGGATCCAATCATCTTAATTTTTGGCATTTAACTCACCACAGTACTTAGGCAATTCAAATTTTACATCTAGTTTAATAATAGGCTTAGAATTTATTTTGAAAGGATTAACAGTAGTAGAAGAGGAAGAAGAAGAGGGAGAAGATGGAGAAGAAGGGGAAGATGGAGGAGATGGAGCTTTCTCTTCTTTGTCCTTTTGATCTTCCTTCTTTTCTCACTTTGAAGAATCTACATTTTTGCACTTCTTCTTTTCCACATAAATCTCTTCCACCATAGCCTTCATGTCGAGAAAGGCTCACTAAAAAGACTTATAATCAAATTCTTGCTCAATTCTTTTCCTAGCTTTAGTTTCGTCCATTGTTGGAAAAGTCCTTCGTTTGCCAATCTTAGGATTGTATTCTTCTAGTTCACCTTCACCTCATTGTTTCCTAGAACATGTTAGCATCCAATTCTGCAATGCTAGTCACACAAAGCTCTGATACCAAATTTGATCTATTTTACAAATCTATGATAATTGCTTTAAGAATTCTTAACAATTACAATTTAAAATCCAACTTAATTCAATAGAATTAACACACAAATATAAATATAAATAATGGAAATAACAAAGTAAAAAAAAAGAATGTGAGAAAGAGAGAGAGAGAGATGCAAACAAAGTTGATAATGAAGTTCGTCATAAAAATGACTACGTCTTCGGGCCCCTCTCCAATGAGTGGACCGATCTAATTACTTATCCTAAAAATCAGTACAACATGTTGGCATAATCTCCCCTTGGTTTACAAAGAAATTTGACAAGCCCTCCTTCAAACTGTGCAAGAGAAACCTCCTGAATAGCACGAAAATCCAGCAAAATTTCTCCAAGGAATTTTCTTCTCTCATCACCACTTAGTCCTCATCCTAACCTTCTACCCTTTTTTATTTTACAAATTTACCAAAATTGGTTACTAACCAATTTATTTTACAATGTCTCCTTATCCTCCATTTTTACATCAAAATATTGAAAATCCACCCATTAATCCCCTTAAAATATAAATTATTCTTCCCGGGTGGTCCATATTATTTTGGCTAAAAATAATCTCCCCCTTTCTAAATGGTTTATAATTTTAATAATCTCAATCTTATTATTTTTATCCCATTTGGTTTTCTCATAATATGGGCTTAATTTACTAGGAGATTATCTTATATTTAATAAGGATTTCTTTCCCCTTATTACTAGGGGCTTAGTTTTTAAAAATAAGGGTGGTTTCAGCCATTAAATGCTTTTAAAATACCTTATCCCCCCTATTTAGGTGCCTAAAAAGCTGCTAGTTGAATGGTCAAGAGTGCTGCTCATGGGTGAGAGGTTAGGGGTCAAATCCCATTGGCTTCATTTACATGTATAAGCTTAAACAAAATTTTAAAGTGTATAAATAAATGCGCCCACATACAATATCTCAAAGAGCATGTGGCACTCTATGATTGGGCCACATGGAAGGCATGGCTTGTAGGATGGGAGGTTATTGGTTCAAACCTAATCCCAATTTTTTTTGTAAATAGTTCAATCTAATGTTGTTGACTAAGTGCCAAGTGGCACTCTGTGATTGGGCCATGTGGCACCCCATCATTTGCTATCATCATCGTTAGGATGCCACATGTCAACTTGTAATTGATTAGTGCCAACTGTGTATGAAATGCCATGTGTCACTATTTGATTGGTCCATGTCATCATCAGGTTCTGACTATGCATCCATGTCATCATGCTGACGTCAGCATGGTCAACCCATTTTGACTTAAACTTTGACAGGCTGTATCTCACACATATAAACTTTGTTTGACATGAAACGAACATTTCTAAAAATTTCTTGATGAACTCTTCGTGCTGATGCTAAATTTGACTACTTTTGAAGACTTTGAATTTTGACCTTTCTTTGGCCTAAGTCCCTAAGTTGACTGAGGTTTGACCAAGCATATCTTGAGCACCGTAACTCCGATTGACTCCATTCGAGTTCCGTTGGAGTTACGATTCCTTTCTCTTTCTGATGATGTTGATTCTAGAGATAAATGAGAAACTTCAAATTTTGACAAAGATCGTCTGGATCATGGGTTTTTCATTGGTCAAGCTCGTCAGAAAAGTATTTTCTATAAACAAGTATCCCACCTTAGTGAAATATTCACTTGAAAATTTGTTTAAGTTAGAAAGTTTTCCTTGTTGTATCCTATTCCACTAGCCTTAGTTTATTTTTTATCATGTCATCTAGGCAGTCCCATTTAGATCTTTCCACGAATTTCACAATACTCCTTCATGTGTAGAATTACTAGTGACCTAAATAAATAATTGGTGAGGAAGAACGACCACCTTATTGTGTTGGAGTTTAAGTGGGTGCTCGGTAAGGACTATGTGAGGGAAGAGAACATGCTGTGTTGTAACTCCAATGTAGTCTCCTACTTTGTGGCCTCCCTTCTTGACATGGATATATCAAAGCCCTAGATAATTGTGTTTTACCATGGCATGTTTGACTCTCTATATTTGGTCGAGCTTGGTTAAATTGTGCAATTGTCCATCCCTGTGGCAATATTTTGAACGCTATAGACCTCCGCAAGCGCATCGACTATGGGGAAGACATGGTATGGATTCCTTTGCTTACTAATTTTCAAACTATGGACCTCGAGAGGTATCACTCATTGTCTCTTCCTATGGATACCTTCATTTTGAGGGAGTTTGATGTGGAGTACGTTCCTAGGATGGACTAGAAAAATAATTTTGAGTTTCTGGTGTACAATAGTGGGAATGAGGAATGAGGTCCTTAATATGTCGAGCTTTCCCATGCTATGTGTTGAGCCCCTTTTTCTCCCTGTTGAAGAAGAAGAAGAAGCCGATAAAATGTTATTTTGACTCCCTAGTAATGGTCTAGAGGCTTTAATTTCACTTCCTTTATTAGTGTGTCTCCTCCTTTTTTTCATTTTACACTTTGACCTTTCTTGGGTTTGCTCAAAAAAGCTTTAAGCTTCTCGAAGCCTCAAACTCATACTATACTATAAATTTTTCAATGAACATAATATATAATATGTTTCTGCTTCTTCCTACTATTCTCATGGCTTGATTCACAAAACTTAAAATTGTATTTTACAAAAAAATTACATATGGTATATAAATATGAAAATTTTAAAAGAAATTGCACACTTTAATGGAATAATTTCATATGAATATCATTTACCAATATATCCAAAATGTACCCTTCATGTCTTCTAGCTCATACGCATTATTTTCCTTGCATGTACGATTGTGGAAGTGACCCTTACATAGGGCTTCAAATTTTGCATGTTGCCTTGTTTTGCATAATGCTCATCATACTTTAGCACCAAGCTTCCTTCCCAAAAATCTATGTTAGAGGCCTCTTTGTCAAACTATCATTTGATTATTTGCTAGTGGCCAATCATCGCTTTATAGGCTTTCTCTCAATTTTCTTCAAGGTTCAAGAGTTTTTCCAAACTTACTTTTATTCCACTACTTTTTTTGAATTCCAAAGACTTTAATAGTTGTAATGCCAAAATATCTATAGAAATAGGTAAAACTACCTCCTTTCCATATACTAGCTCATAAGGAGAATTGTTCAAGATTTTTTTTGGTGTAATTTTGTTAGCTCATATAGTGGTTCATAGGTGCTTGTGCCACACACATTGTGTTTTTGATCTGATGCACCTGATTAACCTAATTAGGTTTTTGTTGGTTGATTTGGCTAGACCATTTCCATACGGGTACTAATTTGATGAGGTATTGAGTTAAAAACCTTGTTTGAGAGTGAAATATGACATTCCAAAACACACAAAATCTCATGCAGTATTAAAGGTAACATTTTTTGGTGAACTGAGCCTTGCTACTAACTCCTTGAGAAAATTCACAATTTTAAGCTCTATAGCTTTTTTCAGAGCAATGGCCTCTGTCGATCTTGTAAAATAGTCAGTTTCCATAAGTATCCACTTATGGCCAACACTAGAAATATGATTTATCCTCTTGACGAAATCCAAATCCCATTGGTTAAAGGGCTCTTCAGTTACAATTGGGTTTAGGGGCATGGTAGAATTATTTCACTTACCAACAAAATATTGGCACTGAGTGCATTTTTGCACCATATAGTGTGCCTTTAAGAACATAAAAGGCCAATAATATCCAACCCACATTATCTTCAAAGTACTATTCTTGGTGGAGAAATGTCCACACTTAGTATTGCTATGAAATTCATTCAAAACTCTTTCTTCTTGTGCCTTATCTAAGCATTAGAGTAGGACACCATCATAATTTATTTTGAACAAAATACCCTAAATTAGTACATATCTGCTACCTTAGAATCAGTAGTATCACCTTTTTGACATGTATTTTTGATTGCAGACTACCCCTTTTGTATGTATTGTGTCTGATCCATTACCCACAACTCATCAGATTCAGACTGGTTTGTTTAAGACTAGTTAGATTCTTCCTTCACCAAAGATCTTAACTCTTGCACAAGGTATTTGTTGGTAAATGGTTAGCACTCCCCTCGATATTTATGACATGGCCTAACCACCTCCCATGGATCAGTTAAATCTAGGAATTGTATTAGGCATTAACAGGTTGATTTTTTGGTGCAACGACAACTATGGGCCAACAATTGGTATCAGAGCCAAAGGTGTCACATTTGAATCCTCTCAAGTAACGATGAGGAAGAGTTTGTTGGTAGATGGCCAACGCTCCCCTCAAGATTCGTGACATGGACTAGTCGCCTCCCATGGATTAGATAATTGTAGTAGTTTTATCGGGCATTAGCAAGTCAATCTTTTGGTACAAAACCAACTGTGGGCCAATAGTATTCGTATAGACATCTTCCATGAATCAACATCGTTTGTCTAATATCCACATTGTATTCAAGGATCTTGGTGACCTAGTTGGCCCTTTTTTCTGTTATGTCACCCTTAGTGATATATACTCGAACACTTGGATGGGTGATGAGAATGGTGATTCCATCAGCCAATACCAGGTGTTAGAATTTCTTTAGGATTTTAACAATATCAAAATCTTGTTTCTCAACACAGTTGTACCTAGCCTCATATCCATTGAGAGTCTTAGAGTGGAATGGAATGGGATGCTCTCCCTTATTGTCTTTGTCTTTCTAAGTGAGCACATAAGCTATGCTATGTTGGTCGTTGTAGATGTAGAGAAATAAGTCTTCGAAGAATCCCAGGTTAGCTATCATCGAGGCCGCGAACATGGATACCTTTATTCATTCAAAAGTTTTCTTTCCTTCAAGGGTCCATTTGAGCATTAAATTATTTTTAAGCATCAGTGTGATAGGTGTAGTGATGCCCGTGACGTGTGAAATGAACTAGCTAACAAAATTAATCTTCCCCAAGAATGACTCCAACCTCTTCTAGCTGAATGGAAAAGGTAGCTCCATTATGGATCTCACCCTTTTGAGATATATTTCTATCCCTTCCTTTCATACCACAAAACTGAGTAACTTTTGTTGGGGCACCAAAACGACACATTCTTTTGGATTTAAGGAAATCTTGAACTGTTGACATTTTTGGAAAACCTTTTTCTAGATGATCAAAGTGATCATCCTTTGATTTTGAAAAGACCACGTTAGGTCATGTAGATATATTAGAATAATATGATTAATAAAACCTTTGAAAGATATATTCATCACTCACTAAAAATTTGCACCAACATTGGAGTCTAAAGGGCATCTTTGAGGATCTGAACATTCCCCATTTAGAAGTGAACATTGTTTTGTGTTGATCTCCTTATTTTCCATATACCTAATTATAACCAAAAAAACCATCGAGTAATGAGAACATTTCCAATCTGATCACACTCTACAGAATCTTCTCCATTGATGGAAAAGGGTAATGATCTTTTAGAAATGCTTTGTTCAAGTCCCTTAAATCCACATAGAGCCAAATATCACCATTCATTTTTTGAATTGGCACCCGATTAGACATCTAGGTGGAATGCTTAATCAGGTATACAATCCTTGATTCAATTAATTTTGTGAGTTCTCAGGCTATCAATGC
This sequence comes from Sequoia sempervirens, assembly GCA_007258455.2. Lineage (NCBI taxonomy): Eukaryota > Viridiplantae > Streptophyta > Pinopsida > Cupressales > Cupressaceae > Sequoia > Sequoia sempervirens. Next base: position 201,130,005 of record VDFB02281492.1, read on the forward strand.
TTCAACCTTTGGATTGATTAGCCTTTTCGTTTCAGAAATGCTTCACACCTTTGGCAAAGTAAATAGTATTCTAAGCTATGTCAAGATCGTATCCTATGAGATCTTCATAGGTCCAAGCTACGACCCCATCATATCTAGAACACAGCCCTTTTAATCTCTCGTTTTCTCTCTAAGGAAAATCCCATCTAACCTTTAATTTTATGCCATTTTTTACATCGAGATCTTCATATTCTTTCTCATTAGCAGTGACCCTTTGCTTGCCATTTCTTGTGTCCTTATAGTCAAAATGATTCTTAAGGGAGATTAAACCTTGAGGGAGTTTATTTCCATTTAACTAGATTGCTTTCACTTCAAAGGTCTCTGCTTTAGACTATGAATGGTGTGAATATTTCCTTAATTTATCTAAAAAATAAATGATTTGGACATCATCGTGAAAGACCTAAGTTAGTTTTGATCATTGTCAGGAATTTCTAGTCGGGCGATGATCTATACTGCATTCTGCTTCATTATTGAATCAAAAACTAGTTCAAACTATAAATCAATCAAATCCATCTAATCAACATCATTCTAGTAGTGTGGGATAACTTGAAAGTTAAAATCCTCAAAAATCTCAATAAGATCTCATACTATGTTTCTATACGACTTCATTCTTATATTCTTGGCAACTGCCTACCTACAAACTTGATTTACAACCAACTATGAATCTCTAAATGCTTGTATTCTCTTTATAGCCATCTATTCTATGAGGAACAAACCATGAACCATGGCTTCATATTTTGTATCATTATTTGAGCATGGGAACTAGAAACGAAAGGATTTAAGTGTCTTTGACTTTGTCGAGGATACTAGTTAGATGCCTGCTCTAGAATTGGCTTTGCATTCGGTGCCATCGAAGACTAGTTATTTTCACCTGAACCATTATGCTCCTCCTATTCCTTTAGCAACTTTTGGAAGACTCAATCATCATCAAAGATCACATAGGTGCCTAATCTGGTAGTATGAAACTTTCTTAATGGGTGAGATTCAACCAGTTGGTTAAGAAGGACCTCTTCTTCGGGGGTCCAATTACTCGTGTCTTCTTCATCTTATAACATTTATACATAATACCTCTCCCTATGTGAGAAGGAGGTATTCACTACTTCAAAGCATATGACCACATTGTCTGCTATGTGTTCCTTATGCAAGGATTCAGACAAGATCTTCATCTTTTCCCCATGTGTAGTTCACAATATTAGGTGAGACCAATTGAGCACTAAGTATCCTCCAAGATTTTCTATAAATTCCCTTGAGAGGAACATCCCGAATATTGGAGGAATGTCTTTCACAACTACTTCTTGTGTGACCATTTGGATTGGACATGAGAAGAGGGTCAAAGATAGATCCTTGATTCAGTTGATAGTTGAACTTTCTTCCCATCTAATTGCATGATTCCTTTTTCAAGGGGCTCATACTTGAGTTTTAGGGCATCAACAACTTGTTTAATGTGACCATAGTACTAGCTCTTGAATCAATCATGTTATTATAAAAAATGTTATTTCCCACAATAAGTGTTAAAAAGAAAGGCATGGGATTTGGCTTGCTTACCTATGTTTCCTTTGCATTGTCAGTGATATTCGTAAGAAGTTGTCGCTCTTGAAGTTTTGGGCTCCAACGTGACCCCCTAGTCTTTAACTTAATCATGCGATGGAATCGCATCCATTCGTGATATTTTCTCTTCCTTCTTCAAAGCTTCTTGGAGCAATATATTTTTTTTAGGAATGGATATTATGTCCCATAGAGATACATTAGTGGGTTCCTTCTTTAATTGTTCAACTATGTTGAGCATTTCAATTGATGGGGTCTTGGGTTTGAACGGTGGTATCTCTTTCATCTTCAGGAGCAGCCAATCAATGTGAGAAGACTCAACACCTTGTCCATCTCCTTTTCTGGTAATGGTTGAAATTATGACTGTTGAATATGTTAGGCAATGACTTCCACAACTTTCTTTTCTTGTAGCTATGGTTGATGTGGTTGCAGACATTATGGAGCTTGTTACACATATTCACTAGTGAGCCTTATTTTGGACCTCATGTTGTAATCCAACTATACTTGTAGGGAACTATTCATTGAAGCATCATTTGAAAATACCACATCCTCTTCCTCCATCCATAAGAAAATCACTTAGTCCAGTGCAATAGCCAACTCTTGTTCTAAATACATACCTTGTGTTTGCACTGTGAAGTCGACATTCCTTGCCTTCTCTGCTGCACAATGTTCATTTGTAGGTATCCCCTTGGAAAATATGAGGAATATGGCTATCATTACATTAGAAGCACCATGTGTTCTCATCCTCCACCAAGTTATTTTGGCCTGGGACTAAATCTTTCCTTAGACTACTCTTGATAGCTTGAAGTGACATGGTAACTGGGACTATCTGGTTTGTGGATGTTAGTTTCTAACAATCACTTAGTCCAGTGCAATATCCAACTCTTGTTCTAAATACATACCTTGTGTTTGCAGTGTGAAGTCGACATTCCTTGCCTTCTCTGCTGCACAATGTTCATTTGTAGGTATCCCCTTGGAAAATATGAGGAATATGGCTATCATTACATTAGAAGCACCATGTGTTCTCATCCTCCACCAAGTTATTTTGTCCTGGGACTAAATCTTTCCTTAGACTGCTCTTGATAGCTTGAAGTGACATGGTAACTAGGACTATCTGGTTTGTGGATGTTAGTTTCTAACCTCCTCTTTTTGAGGCTTCCTAGTAGGTATTTTTTTGATAAGATGGCCTTCCTCCTTGATAGGCCTATGTGGCTTGCTTCAGATGTGTTTCTTGTGTGTCATTTGATGAGGACTAGCTCATTAGCAAAGGACCACATGAGACTCTTCATATCATTGACACCCGCTGCTAGTGAAGAGAAAGTTGGCATGTTTGGTTGTGTAGTGCGGTATACATACATAAATGGTGGTATAGCTAATGTGGTTTCTTATGGAGTAGAGGTGCTTGAAGTAATTTCTTCCTAGGGGTTACCAGAGATTTTGGAAAACATGGGTATCGATATGCATGGTGGAAGCTTCCCAGTGTCGAGCAAAATATTCTCTAAGCGCATAAATAGATTATATGCATTGGGAAAAATATCTCCTCCCATAGAGGTTATCATGACTGTGATGTTTGAATTGAAATCCTTTAGGTAAAACATAAATTCCATCACAACTAGAGGTTGAACGGTCACAAGAATTCTTCAATAGGTTTTTTGAAACCTAGTGTTGAAATCACTCATGGCCTCTTGCAAGGCCCTTTTGATGGTGATTAATTGATGTAGCAATGAGGAGTCATCTTCCTTTTCTTAGAAACATTCAAACAAGTTCTCTCTGAGCTGATCGCAAGAGTGGATAGAATCGAAAGCCAAAGATTGATACAAATCATGAGCTTTTCCTTTCAAAGATGTGGCCAACAATCTAATAGAAATATTTTATTTTGCTATGTTATGTACTTTACATACCTCCACTAGATCTTGGAGATTTTTGTAGGGGCTTTTGAAATCCTCCCTGAAAAAATTTGGGATGGATTTGAGGGCATTGGTGGGTATGGTAGGACATACATTTTGGGGGTGTAGGTAGTTATAGCAGACTACCACTATCCCAAGTTACAAAATTCCTAGGAGTGGGGGAAATTAGATGAAGCATTAAAAATAGATTCCTATGAATAGGGTTATGGGTATTCTGATTTTAAAAGTTCAACCTCTTGGTGGAGTAGATAAAGCTCTAGATCTTCTGCTGACACTTCTTGTGTTGTTACTCCTTATAGGTGATACATAACTTGTAAGTCTTCTTCTCCTTGATACTGAGGTAGGTAACTAGGAGTACTAGAAATGGCCTCTTGAGGAAACTCTTGTTTGGATTCTAGGCATCAAATGGCCAACCTTTTTTCTTAGTTTGATTTTAGAAATATTTCTAACTTCTAATCAGGTGTTTGAAAAAAAATTGGTCCCATCAAGTGTTCTAGAAAAACAACGGTTGGTCATCAAAGCTTGCACCTCTCCGACAGTCTTATGGGAAATTCAACAAGTGAGGGACCAATTTGTGCCTCACTAAACAACCTTCAGGATTTTGATAGAAAGCCTAATTTTATTTTTGTTGGGAGAAAAAGGTAGAAATAAATACAAAAAAAAAAGAAAATGGCGATGCGCCAAAGCTTTTACAACATTTCAAACCTCAACCTAATTTCTATGAATGATATAATAGACACAAAATGCCACAAACCCTTCATTGTTGGGAAGACAATGAGCAATAGAGGCTAAATACAAGCACAATGTAGTCTTTCAATTATCCCCATGGGAAGAACCCATTAAGGTCTAATCAAACATAAAAGCACTACAAGTTAATAGAAATATCTAGATAATTATAGGAAAACTCTATCTCCCTTTATGACATAATATGGGAAACAAAAACTTTTATAGAAAATGGAAAAGTTTACAAACATAATCTAATTCCTGAAAGCTATCATTCAACATGGAAGCTTAAAATCATGGAAATTAGCTACCTAAACTATCAAAATGAGCTTAACAAAATGCATTTATCATGAACGAAACCATAAAGAAGAAATTTGACAAAGGCTAATAACATGCATAGTTTCAAAGATTTCCTCTAAATATATTGTACTTTCAATATAAAATGAACATAAAAACAAAGGTTGGATGCTAATATGATGATTTTTTGAGTTAAAATATAACATGCCAGAGAATAGTAGTACTTTATAAAACTTTCTACTTCTGAAAACAATAAAAATTCCTATTAGATCTATTTCCTTCAAAAATGTTTTTGAAGTATTTCTTCTGAAAAGGAAAAAAAATATTTGTGCTTGTGCTGCCAACCCCTATATAAAACTTGGGAGAAGAGAACACCACCACCAACATTCTAGAAGTAAAAAATTTCAGGTGCCTACATTTGACAGGGCATGATGCAATCATATATCTTGATTAGATAAAATAATCTTTGCTCATTAAGTCTGAACTACTTGATTATTGTCTTTTAGATATTTAGCAAAGATCACAATTGAAAAAAAAACACATTTTGAAAATAGCCTGGAAAAAATATGATTGATGAACCATACAAATTGATGGTACCGACTCAAAGGTTCCATCTTGAAGACAAGACACCCATCATGTTCCAAAAAACTCTGCATGAAGAGACCATTCCACAAAAAAAGTTGCTTGAATGAATAGATAACATATTGAGTGGGAAGGAAATCTCAGTCTTATGAGAATAGCTTTGAAGAAAATTCCCACTAGGCTAACATGTGTCTCAGCCCACACCCAAAAGGAAATGGATATGCAAAAGGTATGCATCCACCACATGGCACATTGTGCAGCTTTCAGAGCAATCTCTTATTTGTTAACTGTGGACATCTCCTGAATTTGAAATAGGTAAAAGATGAAAACCAAAAAGATTAAAAAGAAAAAATTTCTTTATAGTAGGTAAGATGACTAGGTTATTACCCAAGAGTTGCAACATGATTAAATGGAGGGTAACACCTATAAAAAGTTGAATTTCCTATTCCTTTCCTAATATTGGTATGGATTTGTTGTTTTTATGGTAGCCACTTGATGTTCAACATGGATGGTTGGTGAGGTGGATTTATCTATATAAATCTCGTGTTTTACTTCTTAAATTTTTTATAATTATTGTGAGGCACGGATTTAAATTTTTCAAGTCAAGTTGAAGCAGTTTTCCCTATGTATTGATTAAGCAAGTTTTGATAATCATGGAGAGACATGAATAATTGTGTAAAGGAGTGAAATTTCATCATCCAAAGATTATCTTTTACATATGTTTGTAAGTTATTAATGAAAATTCTTTGAAGATCACCATCAAGAAGTTTAATTTTAATTTGTGAGTAACGCAGTTGATAATGTACTACAAAATCAGTGACCTTTTCATCTGTATTTTATTAACATTGAATTAAATCAGGTAAGGAAATATTTGGACTAATCTCCACTCAAAAATGGTTGAGAAAGGAATTAGTTGAGCTCATTAAATAAGTGGATTGAGTTATTCAATAAGCAACAAAATAATTCCAAGGCTATATCATTCAAGGACCCAAGGAAAAGCTTAGCCAAGAGCTTATCTTCAAAAATGATGTCACTACATAAGGTTGTATATTCAGACACATGGTTGCTGAGATCTCCTTTACCATTGTATTTCTCAAATCTAGATATCTCTATTCCTTGTGGCATTTATTCTCTAAATATATCTATTGATAATGGGTTTCTTTTGACATACTGTGAAGGTTTTCTAGTTTAGTTTTGGTTCAATGTTACTATTTTTTGTTGGAGGGATGTGACATTTTAGAAAATTTAGTTTATGATGGAATCATTGGTTGTGTTTTGGGATGGAGATGAATATGGTTGAGGTGTATATGTGTTGGCTGGACAACTAAATTTTAAGTTTGTGAGAGGAAGGCAGTTTAGAGATATGATGTTTCAATTCAGAAAGCTAATAGGATTATGAGTCGAAATAACCAAAGCTGTAATGATATTGTTGGTTGGTTGCATAGTTGTAGTAATAGTTGAATTTATATATGTAGGAATAGAAGCTATGGTAAGAAGGGGAGTAATTTTACTTCCTCCTTTACTTTGAGTGTATCCCAAAGGTTTGATCATAACTAGTCATTGTAGGAAGATAATTATCAATACTCTAGGCTATGCTACACATAATCTATACTGCAAGTTTTTTATCAAGAATTCTCCTCATGTTATCTATGATAGGAATGGCATTGCTAACAATATATTCTGTACTCATAGATTCATCAAGTTTCTCAAAGTATTTATCCATTTTTTACAAGTTCTCTTAATGGACATGAGAACCATTTTTTTCTACATCCGTTGAAGTAGTAGTGGTAAGACATGTGATATCAGAGATAGAGTCCAATATTGGTTGACTAGTGTCAACACTATGAGTGAAAGAGTTTGAAAACCCAAGGTCGACAACTAATGTACTAGCACAATATGCCATGAGTCTTGAACTACATCACACTAAATTATTGGTAATATGGCACTAGGTTGTGATACTCATACAAGTTTCACCAAACCAAAATTACACCCAAACTAGACAAAAGGAACTAAACAAAGATAGTAAACATCTAGAAATAGGAGACATAATCCAAAATAAGATATTGCAATTTTTACATTTGAAATATGATAATTGACTGCTTTTAGATGTAAAGACCTAAAAATGATTACTTTTGAATGCAAAATTTGACTTCAAATAATGTGTTGTTTTTCACCATTTGCACTAGATGTAAACTACATAAATATGCAATTTATAAAATTGAAATAGATATCTACAAGTTGGAACAAACTCAAAATATAGATAAAAAATATTGCATGGATAATTTTAGAAAATCACTTGTACCATGAAAAGTTCTTCATAGGATGAATGAGTCCTAGGACAAGGATTTGAAAAAAAAAAATTGATTATTTAACTTAATATTTAAAGTCACTATTCCTAACTATAAACAAATTCCTTAGTGCCATATTTTCTAAAAATATAATGAAATACAAATGCAATTTAAATGAAATGTATGAATAAAATGATAACTTTCTTGGATGTCATTTTGAATGTAATGTTGATCTAGATGGCTGAAACAGAACTTAATGCAAACTAATATGCATAATTTTTACAATATTTCTAGATTTTTATGAGTTTCAATGATGAAAATATGCAATATGTAACCTTAAATACAATTCATAATAATATGATGTAAAACCTAGATCTAGGGTTTCAAATATCTCTAATTTAGCAAAACATATTATGCACAATTTCAAGTTCACCAAAATTAAATGGAGGGAAATATGGAAACTATATAGAGCTTTGAGGATCTACAATAGGTGTCCTTCCCTAGTGGCATTTCATTAGGAATGAGATCACAATATTTAAAGATTGAATTTCAACCTCAAAGGTTAGCTAGTTAGAATGTGATCTTAGTTCATTAGGATAAAAGGTAAGGTTTAGAATTAAATTCAAATGATATGCAATGCTTAAACTAAATAAACTACAAGACCTAGAACATGAAATGCAAATCATTGAAAGTATAGAAACTAAAACAATAGTTTGTAGGTAGATTTCATATATCTTTACTAAAGGATATCTTTTCCCTAGGGTGAATGGGTCCTACTTAGGGGTCCTAAAAATTATTTTTGCAATCCCCTAAGCCTAGATTTTAGCTTCTATTTTGTATGGGTTCCATTTTTAAGAAGCCAAAAATAAAATCTGAATCATAGTTTTTGTAGATTGACAATAATGATGATAACTTATATAACAATGTGAAATTACTCTTCAACATCTTCAATCCTTCTTCAACCTGTAATCTTCACACACAAAGATAGGGAATATTTTATTTGGTTTTAATGGAGGTTTTCCTTACTCAAATCTCATGTTTGATAGTTAAACATTTGTAGAAAGATAATGGCAATGCAAAAGGAAATGATGAATGAACACTTTCCTGCTAAAACTCTCCAAACCTTCAGTGGATTCCCTTGGAGGAATGAATTCAAAAACATCACTCCAAGGAAATTGATCTTACTTTTCTTGAATGCTTGGATTCTTTGAGGATCAACAATGCATATTAGCCTTCACAAGATGACATGAACACTCAAAATCTTGAATATGATGTTAGTACCTTGATTGTTAGAAAAAAGGACTAATGAATCTATTCTTGAATTCTCTTGATAATAATATTTTCTCATATCAAGTCTCCAAAAAGTGTGTTAGATTTGAATTGAAAAAAACCCTATGTATTTATAGGTGTTTATCTAATTTCTTAAAAAATAGATTTTGAATGCTGACAATTACATATGATATTTGAATCATTAAAAGATTGCCAAAAACATATTAAAAAATGGGTCCTAGGACATGAAGGGGACCCATTCACCCTTGGATGAATGGGTCCTGAGCTAAAAATCAAGGATGTTAATTCTCCAATGCAATTAAAATATTAATTACATTTGTCAAATATTAGTTTCCCTTTCAGTAAATGGAAATAATAAGGCTTTGGAATACATAATTTGGAAAATTAGAAGTGTAATTAAGTCTAATTAACTAAGGGACCCAAATAAAGTGTAAAGTTATAAAGGGTATATAATATCCTACACTACACTCTAATATAACTTTATTATTTTATTTTTGTGACATACATTTTGGGACCCTACAGATGCTTGCTCTTACACTTCTAGGGTTTTTCACCTAAAAGGAGAGAGATATAGGTCCCGAAATTCTTATGTTACACTCAAATTAGGATGTACACTATGTGATATGATGTAAATGAACTTAACTAAATGAAATAAAATGAATGCGAAAGTGTAATTTAAGCTATGTTTGAAAACACATTATGATATGCAAATAACTATGAAAATGAAGAAATAATGCAAAACAGAAGGTACAAGGTTAAATCTGAGTGCACCTACATGAAATATGAGTTGTTTGGAATGTCTAGAATGCTGATGAATTTTACTGGTTTTTCACAGTGGGACTCATTCGCCAAGGGTGGTGAATCATTCCTCCTACTAATGAAAAAGTGTTAGGAACTGATTTCTGATAGTCAAGATCTGAGATCTCACAAAATATAGATTTTTAGACCTTAGGTGGCACTCATTCGCCAAGAGTGGTGAATCATTCCACTCCTAGATTTCTAGAAAACTAGACAACTCTACAACACCAGATTTGGGAATGTCTGAATGTCGAATTACTAAAGTCAATTCTATAGGAAACAGACATAAAGAAACTCAATAAGCTTGAAATAATGATATGTTGACTTGAAGATCCTAGTTGACTTGATTTCAAGTTTTCAACACCTTTGAACCTGTCAAATCTGCAAAAAAAAGGCTGCAAAGACATATGCAAAGGGGAAAAATGTTGGAGTGTTAGAAAATAGGGGTTTTCCTTGGTCAAACCCCACATCGGTAATCAAACCCAATAGAAATAAATGAAATGAAAAGGAAATGTAAACTAAAAACATTCAAATTCTATTAACTCACCAAATCCTTGATCTTGTAAGTCTGAAGTAATGTCAATGGCTACTTCAAAGTGCTTCAATAGTTGCTTTTGTTGATGATGTAAGATACTTGAATGATTTTATTGTAGGAGATTATTGGAATATTGCTTGAATGACTTAGGAGATATAAAATGAGGTGAAAAACACTTATTTATACAATTCTTGTGCCTTACTATCCATTCATACCTCATCACAGGCTGACATCAAGTGACTTTTAATAAAATCCCAAAAGGAAATTTGAAATATTTTGAATTTGGGGCCAAGGGGACTCATTCGCCACCCATGGTGAATGGGTCCCACCTAGGACCTAGAAACAAGTGTCGAAAATAATGTTGTATTTAATGTTACTTGTTCAAAAAAATATGCAAACATACACTTAATTAAGCATATAAGGGGACAAAGAGAAAAATTAAAGCATGAGAAAGGTGTAAATAAGGATATGTGCCTAGAAAAGCATGAAGGATTGTTATAAGAATTTACAACACTTCAATATAGGACTTGTTGATGTGTAAAAGGTTGATTTTTAGGTAAATTGTATTAAATAGAGTCTAGAAGAATGTGGAAATATCATACAACACTTCAAAACACCTTCGCAAGACGTCGTTCTTTGAGTTTTAGTACCTAAATAAGCATTTTCAAGGAATGATACAACATAAAATCAAAGAAACATAGTTCCAACACCATGAAACAAGCCCTAAAAGGCCATGGAAATGACAAAGGACCATTTTTCTATGGTACATTTAGCCCCCACTTTAGTGAGAGGGGGAACTTGCTTCCTCACACTAAAATAGCCATGAACATCGAGGAGAGTGTTTGAATGCACTTACGTTACAAGATGGAATCCAAAAATAAAGAGGGATGATCAAGCCCATAGGATAAAGATCGCATGGGAGGTTATACATAAGGAGAAAGGAACACACAAGTGTTGAAATGAATTGAATGAAGCTTCAACCATCAATTGAACTAGTTCTGAAAAGAGATCTAGGCTGATTGTTTTGAAAAAGAGAATGTGAACTCACTCTGGGGCCAGGGTACTAGTTGTCTGTGGGGTGAGAAAGCCCAAAATGTAAGATACATACACTAGTTGGTATGCACTCACAAACACAAAATTTGCTATGGGGAAAGGTCATGCTGCTAGTTGGGCTTCCCACTCAACCATGCCAAAGTTATATTGCTTGATAACTTTAACAAGGTACCACAAAGCCAAATGTAATGTAAATGTTAGTTTAATTTTTAAGAAAAATAGGATGGCACCATAGGCATGCAAGTTGTGTTATGCAAGGGTATGTACAAGATCATCTTGGAAAAAAAAGGCCCTTAAGTGGCAAAAAATTAAGAAAATTCAAAGTTAAGCAACTTGATGTAAAAATTTGAATAAGTTATCCATATTATTTCAAAAATATGTAAGAATAGAATCTACAAAAAATTGAATGTAGTTTCTAAAATACTAGGTTTTTAAAAAAAAAAGAAAAATCTATTTGGTGAAAATTTGAAATTTCAATGCGGTAATTACTTAAATTTCAAGGAAAAAAAAAAAGTAGGTGTCTACTGACCACCCTAACCACAATAAAATGATAATATTTTTTATAATATTTTAGATATAAGTAGAGGACTCATGCCGATGTGATGCATATTTTTTTGTAATTTTTTTTCCAATTAAATAATTAATTATGAATTTTTTATTACAATTTTTTTTAAAATATAAAAAAATTGTATGTCTAACCACCTAACCTTGGTAAAAAATTCATGAAATTCAATTTTTATTTTTTTACCCATATAGTATGTCAAGGATAGAATTTGACACATGTTTTGGATTCAAAAAATGTGATACCATTTGAAAGCTATAGATTTTTTTCAATCAGCCTATCAATTAGGACTTTAGTCGTAATTTGAATAGAAAATGAATAATAATTACTTATTAAATTTAAACTAAAGCATAATTTATATCGGTAGAAAGTTGAGAATCTCCTTTAAAAACCCTTTTTGTTTCATCAATTTTGTGTGAAAAAATAGTCATTAGCCACATATTGCCACTTTTTGGCCCATCATGATCCTGCACATACCCACAAGGTGGCCAAACAAATAAGACAATTCAATAGGAATGCAGGTTGTGTTACACAAGGTGGCTGAATGAAGATGCAATAATGTGAAAGATTGTTCAAAGGAGTCTTGTTCAGTTTATGCAAGGTCAGTCACTTAGGCAACATTGTGTCTAATGTCTCCAAGAGAGGACCAATCAAAGAATTTAGTATATGCACAACTTAGGGGATGTAGTGCGTCACATCAAACCATAAAGAGGAATGTAATATGATAAAATAGATCACACTTATGAAAGATATTACACCCAATGTCATCCATAAAATGACAAATGCATCACATAAATGACAAGGCTACACTAAGAAGCATGAATGCATAATGAAATAATGGTAATGTATGCCTCACACTTTAAAGGAATTCCTACACATCGTCTTGTGAGAAATTACTTTAAGGTAGAGAAGAAAAGAAAAGGAAAAAAGAAAGAAAAACAGGAGAGCCAACTGGGAAATTTCTATGCCAAGTCATATGTTTCGATGGTAGGTTGCATCATGTCAAGGAAAAATGAAAAAAAAAGAAAGGGAGAGAGTATCCCGCCAAAGAAGAAAGTGCACCAAACACATAAGGGATCTATGGATTTGAGGTCAGTATGCTCATTGCTGCAATTTTTTTTATGAAGGAGCGTGAAACTATCATCATTCCCCAAATACACATAGTACTAGAAGAATGACACAAAGAGATAAAAAACAAAGGAAAAAGAAAGTCAATTTTGAGTGAACATGGAAGAGACATTGCAGTATCAACGCTTTCCATCATTGCCTACAAGAAAAAACAAGCAAAAAGAAAAGAAGTAAAAAGGAAAGATCTTTTGGTTCAACATGAAGGATACATTTTGGTCTCAATGCATCGCGTCATCCCCAAAAGAAAAAATGCAATAAAAGATAAGAGAAAAAGGAAAATAAGGACCATTTGGGTCAACATGGAATAGACATAGGGCATATCTATGCTTTGTGTCATCCCCAAAAGAAAAACACAAAAAAAAATGAAAGGACAAGGACCGTTTGGGTCAACATGGAAGAGACATAGGGAATCTCTATGCTTTGTGTCATCCCCAAAAGGAAAAAAAATAACAAAAATTAAAGGACAAGGATTGTTTGGGTCAACATGGAAGAGACATAGGGAATCTCTATGCTTTGTGTCATCCCCAAAAGGAAAACACAAAACAAAGCATGATAAATAGAAGAATAGAGGTATAAATAGAATAAGTGTACACGGAGAGGAAACATCAAACACACGATATGGGGGAACACAATACGTACATGAAAAGAAAAATAAAAAAAAAGATTAAGTAAAAGATGAGAGACTAGATAGGAAAATTCAAGTCATCCATCAAGTCATTTGCCTCCCAATCATGTTCATTATAATGCAAAGGCGGTTGGTTGTCCAACGGAGTAATCCTTAGTGCCAAACTAGGGGTTGTACTAGGTTCTTCACTTGGTGGAGAATATGTATCATTTAAGCTCATTGTAGATGAAAATAAAGAGTTCAAATCATTGTTTATTTCTTCATCTATTTTATTGATCACCGCATCATCATCATTATCAAGATTAATAACGATGAGAGGATGAAAGGTGATTTCTAAGGATGGATGTATCAAGAGAGGTGGTTGTTGAACAGGTTGGTTTGATTGAATTTTTTGGGTTGAACTATCATGTGGTAGGTTAGGAGGGGTAAGGTGGTCATATATTTCATTTTTCAAGGGTGGAGGTTGATTGTCTTGATCATCTTCCATACAAGATTGACGGGAAAGGAGACGATGGCGACACTGAAATTCCCAAGCACCGTGGTTTCATTTAATTTTGTATTGGAGTTGTTGAGGTGTAAGAGCTGATTGAGCTATCATAGGTTCTTCTAATTTTGAAGGGGGAAGAGCAAGAGAAACTGAAGAGGATGGATCAACCACTTTCTCTTTTGCTTAATATACTTGTTTGATATGAGGAGGTAAGAAAAGAGTTATTTCATTTTCTCTTGGTCATTTAAACAATGGCTAGGAAGTGTGAGGAGGAGATTGTTCAAAAGGTTTAATGGTTTGGTCAATATCAGATTTAGGTGTAATCATCGGTTCATCGAGGATAGGATTAATGGAGATGGAGGAAGATGTGTTACAAAGAGATAGGTCAACGATATTTTTAGCTTTAAACTTTTGATAAGCAATGTAAAAGAAGCCCTTACGAGGAGTGATAGTTTCCATGGGTTTAGGCCAAAAGGTTTCTAATAAAAAGTTACCTTTGCAAGATAAAGGATTAAAACCACTATGGTGTATGTTGAATACCTCATTTTCATGTGGAAACTTCAAGTAGTTATGAACAATTGATGGGAATTCTTTCATTGAACGAAGTGAAGGAAGGCCTAACCATAAAAAAAATTGGTCAAATTGTGTAATAATGGAAAATGTTACCTCTAAAGTCTTATGTCCTATTTGTAAAAGTGGCACAATTGATCCAACCGTAGGGCCTGCAAAACCATGATGTGTTTTAATCCATGCAGTTAGTTGATTATAGTCATCTTGATATAGATTATATAATACTAGAAATTATTCTATGATCACATTCTCACCACAAGTGAGATCTATTAATATCCCATTAGTAGGTTTGTCATAGATTCTACCAGCTATGTAGAGAGGACCATTAGGAAGCTTTTGTAGTATGCCCTTAGCAAAAAAATAATATCAGTTGATTTAGTGGTTTGGCCCTTGTGAGGGATAACTTCTATCATAGCTACAAGTTTATCCATAGGAATAGCTTGGGCATCAAGAGGATATGTATCAAGTTATTCATTGTTTCTATCAACAATCATTACATTAGGCTTTGAAGGTTCACTATCCTTTATGAACGAGGTGGTTTGTTTAGGCATAGGGTTGGTGAAGATTTGCAAATTTTGGTTATGGGGTGCGACAAAATTATTGCCTTGATCATTAACACCCATAATGGTCATTTTGCCCGAATCAATGAGGTCTTCAACTAAATATTTAAGACACTTGCAATGTTCAGTGTCATGGCCATTTTGACAATGAAAATGGCAATAAGCATTAGGTTTGAAGGTAGGCGGTAAGGGTTGATTAGGATCAGGTGGGCGAACAAGTGGTAAGGTGAGCATTCATTTTTGAATTAATTTGTTCATTGTATGGTGTCCAGAGGTTGTCAGGTAAAGGGGTGAAGTGTCTGTTCGAATCTCCATAATGATAAGGCACAACTATCTTAGTAGCAGCCATTGAATTTTTAACTCGTTGAGTTGGTTGTGGTTGTAGTGAAGGAGTTGGATTAAATTGTAAAAATCCTCGGTTACATTTGTGTAAGTTTTGTGGGTTGTTGTGGTTTGGATTGTTATGTTCAAGTTTTTCAACTCAGTTAGAAGTGGATTTTGACTCACGACTTGAAACTGAATTTTGATAATCACATTGTGTTGTCCATAATTGCATGAATGAAGAGAATTTCATCATGGTAATTTTATCTTGGAGGTTGGTGTGCAAATTCTCAATAAACATCTTCTGTAGATGTGCATCTGTAATTTTAACATCAACTTGAGTGTATAAGGATTGGTAACACGAGCGGAAATCTATCACTTTTTGTCTACATCTCATAAGGTCATCCATTGTCATTTTATGTTTCATGTGCACTTGGAAGTGACTAATAAAAGCTTCCACCATTCATTAAATGAACAGATGGAATGATTGGGCAAGTTGGAAAACCATTCTAAATCAATATCTTTCAAGGTCCTTGGAAAATGTTTCGCTAAAAGTTTATCATCAAGGAAAAAGTCAGGACACAAAGTGGTATAAGCATTGATATGGTTGATAGGGTCTCATTTTCCTCTTTATTTATCAAATCTCAACATTTCTATCCTTTTGGTATCGGGGTACGTGATGTTAGGGAGGTTAAAGGAATACTAAGGGGTGTGAAAGTAGTGGAAGCAGGTTGCGATGCCAAAAAAGAAGTAGCCACATAATTAGGTTGATGCATGGTTGTGTGGACTTATGGATTGGTGTAAGTGGGTATATAAGTTATAGTTGAAGGATAAGGAACTTGAGATTTTCCTTGGCTTATAGGAATGTTTGCAGATTAGGTATTTGGAGAGGCATTTTTTTATTATAAATCTTGGAAATTTGTTTTAGCACATGTAAGCCATAATCACTCTCAATTCAGCAATGAAGGTTATCAATAGTAGGTATATTAGTGGTGGAAATTTTTTCAAGTGACAAGTCTTGTTGTAAATGTGCAAAATCCTCATGAATATTAATGAGTTTTTCTGAGGGATTTGTTTTGATTGTCAACATGCATAGGATGGAAAGGTGAAGGTATGGAAGTGGTATTGTCAGGGCCTAATGCACCATTATCCATACCAAGAGTAGGAGCTCGTGAGATCCCAAGGTCCACAACGAAAGTGCTATCGCAGGATGCCATGAGTCTAGAACTTTGTCTCACTAAAGTATTATCAACGAGGCACAAAACACTCATGTAAGTACCACAAAGGAAGAGTGGATGGAAATGCAAGCTATTCTACGAATGTGAAATGAAAATAATAGAAAATCAAATAACTGTAATAGAGATGTAAATAGAAAAAATAGAAATGTAGGAAAATGCTAGAAAAGGCATAGAACTACTATCTAAAAAGTGTAGAGGCACTGATTCACCCTAGGTGGCGAATGAGTCCCAGTATGCAATTCTTTTATGTTTTTCAGAAATTTTGAATGATTCTAAATGCAACACAGAATATTTAATTAAGTATGAAAAATGCAAATTTCTTCAAATTTTCAATGAAATTGAATGAAAAAATGAATACTAAATGAGTGATTCACTAATGAAAAATGAAAGGTCCTAGGATGCAATAAAAAATCAATGCCCTAATTGAATGCTAATGCAATGGAAAATTATGAATGTAATCAGAAATTTAAAGTGTTCAAAAGTCAGGTTCACTAAAATGTGAGATTTTTGGATGCTAACGATGCTTGCTCTTACACTTCTAGGGATTCTCATCTAAAAGGAGAGAGATCTAGGTCCCAAAATGCTTATGTAACACTCAAATTTGGATGTACTCTATGTGATATGATGTAAATGAACTTAACTAAATGCAATTGACTAATTAAAATGAACTAAAATGAATGTGAAAGTTCAATTTAGGCTATGTTTGAAAACACATTGTGATATGCAACTAACTATGAAAAAGAAGAAATAATGCAAAATAGAAGGTACAAGGGTAAATCTGAGTCCACATGGATGAAATATGAGTTGTTTGGAATGTCTAGAATGCTGATGAGTTTTACTAGTGTCTCACAATGGGACTCATTTTCGGAGGGTAGTGAATCAGTCCTACTGATGAAAAAGTGTCAGGGACTAATTTCTGACAGTTAAGATCCGAGATCTAACAAAATACAAATTTTTAGACCTCAGGTGGGAACCATTCACCAAGGGTGGCAAATCAGTCCACTCCTATATTTTTGGAAAATCGGATAGCAACTCTGCAACACCAGATTTGGGAATGTCTGAATGTCAGGTTACTAAAGTCAGTTTTGCAGGAAATAGACAAAAAACACTCAATAAGCTTGAAATAATGATATGTTGACTTGATTTCCAATTTTCAACACCTTTAAAACTATCAAATTTACAAAAGAAAGGCTACAAAGACACATGCAAAGGGGGAAAATGTTTTAGGGTTAGCAAATAGGGGTTTTCCTTGGTCAAAGCCCACTTTGGCAATCAAACCCAATAGAAATAAATGAAATGTAAAGGAAATGTAAACTAACAACATGCAAATGCTATTAACTCGAACCAAATTCTTGATCTTGTAAGTCTGAAGTAATTTCAATCGCTACTTTCAAGTGCTTTAATATTTGCTTTTGTTGATGATGTAAGATGCTTGAATGATTTGATTGTAGGATATTATTGGAAGATTGCTTGAATGACTTAGGAGATATAAAATGAGGTGAAAAACACTTATTTATACAATTCTTGTGCCTTATTATTTGTTCATACCTCATCACAGACTGACATCAAGTGATTTTTAATGAAATCCTAAAAGGAAATTTGAAATATTTTGAATTTGGGGCCAAGGGGGACTCATTCGCTACCCATGGTGAATGGGTCCCACCTAGGACCTAAAAAAAAGTGCCATAAATAATGTTTTATTTAATGTTACTTGTTGGGATAATATGCAAACATACACTTAATTAAGCATATGATGGCATAAAGAGACAAAATAAAGCATGAGAAAGGTGTAAATAAGGAGATGTGCCTAGAAAAGTGTGAAGGCTTGTTACAAGACTGTACAACATTTCAATATAGGACTTGTTGATGTGTAAATAGTTGATTTTTAGGTAAATTGTATTAAATAGAGTCTAGAAGAATGTGGAAATGTCTTACAATACTTCACAACAACTTTATAAGATGTCATTCTTTGAGTTTTAGTACCTAAATAAGCATGTTCAAGCCATGATACAACATAAAATCAAAGAAACATAGTTCCAACACCATGAAACAAGACCTAAAAGGCCATGAAAATGACAAAGAACCATTTTTCTATAGCACAATTTTATTAATTTTAACATATATTCAAAGTATATAATTAAATCTATTTATTTTATCTCTAAATATATCCAAAACATTCCATAAGTATATACTCACAAATATATTCCCTTCACATATAGATATTATTGAGATATACATAATCTATGCAAGCACATACATAGGAGCTTGTTCCCCATACAATATACATCATAAAATTCTATGCAACAAGATATATATAAAGATTGTAAACAAAGACTTTGTCACCTAATGCTCTCTTGCACTTCTAAGGTTTTTCGCCTAAAAGTGGAGAGGTAGGCCAAAATGCAATGTAAACATTCAAGAATTAATATGATTTGGGTGCAATATACCTAGATGAGGTGATATAAATGCAAAGAACTGATAAAATAGATCAGTAATTGAATGAAAACTTAGAAATGCAAAGTGTTTGAAAGCATAGTGTTGTATGCAAATATGAACTAGAAATGAAAGTAAACTGTAACATAAATAGATGAAATTGAATGTGTGCACCTAGAAACTTGTTGGAGGTTGGAAATTACTTCTTAAATGTTGTTGATGCTAAAAATTTGGCCTACTAGGACTCATTCACCATTCTAGGTGAATTAGTCCCAGATTTGGGAAATTGTTTCAGAGCCCGTTTCAGACAAATGGGTATCCAAAACAATAGAAAACCTTTTTCAGGCATAGCAGTGGGACTTATTCACCATCAATGGTGAATCAATCCACTTTTTATTTTTGAGAATTCAAAAGTGGAAAATAAAGCCCTCAGTCTGCACTTTGGTTCCTAACAGGTGTCTGCCTCTGAAAGTCTGATTTTTGACACTAAAAGTGATTATTTGTTTATATTTTAACTTGGTAAAAAAGGGTATGTGTTCAAAAACCTTGCAACTTTATCTTTAATTATTTCCAATTCTTCAAGATGTGTAAATCTACAAACACACGAGAAGAGAAGGAGAAATGTTGAATGTTAGGGCATGGGGGTTTTCCCTTGTCAAACCTCTTTTTAGGTAAATAAACCAAAATGAATAAAGAATGTAATGAAACTTGAAAGAATGGAGTTAATACCTATTCATGAAGATTTATCTTGAATTTCTACAACAATAGATGAAGAATCTACCCTTGAATATCTAAAAAATGATCTTGAATGACTTGGAATGTTAAAACCCCAACTCGCTTGAGAAGAATAATGAATGATGAGTGAAGAATGAATGAATTGGTCAATTTATTATGAATTAGGGTTTAGAGACTTGTATTTATGGTAAATTTTCCTTATTTTCCCATTAAGTTTATCCCCAAGGCCAACATGGTGAAAAATTAAATTGAAAATCCAACTTTTCCAGCTTAAACCCCAAAAAAGGCTCAAAAGAGACTCATTCGCCATCAAGGGTGAATGGGTCCCACCTAGATGGGAATGATTTTCCCCTAATTGAGAATGGGTCCCACAATGGCCATTCTGCTAGTTGGAATTCTGAGAAGTAATGAAATTAGCTTTATATGGTGATTTTGTCAGTTATTTCATCAATTTATGCCTCAGGATGCACAATATGGGGCCGTAGGGGCCAATTAATGATGATGTAAGGGTGAATTAGGGCTTGTGACACATCATTCAATATGAAATTGTGATTAAATACACTTTACATCATTAAAATAGGGTTCATGTAGCCTAGAGAGGCATAACATCTAATGTGAATGTGTAAAACACATTACAACACTAGATTAAAGTCAAATTTAGTTTACAAGCCTTCTAGATTAACATGATAATGCATTTAAATATATTTAATAATGGTGAATTAGGTGGGAAATGGGTCCATTATACTTAGATGATTAATAAGAGTCTAGAAAAGTGTGAAATTCATCTACAATACTTTACAACACCTTTACAATACATCATTAGATGCATTTTATTCAGTTTACAAGGGTCCAAGACCTAGTGTGGATGTGGAAAATACCTCACAACACCAAATCAAGGCATCATTATGTCCATTTTATCATTAATTAATTTTGAATCAAGCAAGCAAAAGGGATATTTTTTCTGTATCCACAATTAACCCCCACTTTAGTGAAAGGATGAACTTGCTTCAAACTCACACTAATCTAGACATTCAAGAGGAGGTCCAATCATAACAATGCAAATTGTCTAGGATGACAAAGATTAAGAAAGCAGTCAATCCCCTAGGATCTAAGATCCTAAGTCAAACCATCATAATCACAAAAGTACACACGTAAGGTGAATGAATTGCAACAAGATACACAATGATATAATGGCAATAACTAGAAGGAAGAGAAATGAAAATGAAGTGGATCAAGCTTTTCCCATTTTTCCTACACATTGTGGATTATATCTAGGTTGTTTTTCTAGAAAAAAAATGTGTACTCACTTTGGGGTGATGGAGCTCATGGCTATCCGCTGGGTGAGAAAGCTGAAAAAGGTGAGAAACATACACTCATGGTTGGTATGTACTCACAAACACACAGGTGACTATGGGGAAAGTCATGCCTCAAAATGGGCTTCCTACTCAACCATACCAAAGTTATACCTCCTGATAACTTCAATAAGGTGCCACAATGAAAATGAACTTTGAGCTCCACGAGGTAAGAAAATTTTTGTATGCTTGTCACTCATAGAAAAAAAGGATGGCACCACATGCATGCAAGTTGTATTATACAAGGTAGCCATATTCCAATTTTTTTAAATGCAAAAATATTGTAAGGTGTGCTCAAAGGGATTTTTCTTAGTTCATGCAAGGTATCATCTTAGGGAACATTGTGCTTAATGTTTCCAAGAGAGGATGTGTCAAAAGAAGTATTACACTCTTGGATGGAATCAAACCCAATGATACCACCAAGAAGAGGATGCATCACAAGAATAAATAAATCATGCAATGAAATGTGAGTGTCAATGTTTGCCTCCACTTTAAATTGGTTGCTAACACCATTGTTATGAGAAATTGCTTTAAAGTAGAATAAGGAGAACATGACAGCTTACTCAAAAATCCCTATGCCAAGCCATATGTTTCAAATAAGCTATGTCATGAAAAGGGTAGTATGTTAGAACCCCAAAAGCTCTTGATATTTTGAGGGCCTCTGTCCTCTATATAAACATAATATATATTTTTTTATTCAAGGGGTAAACGCTTTTGACCAGAGCTATGAACTAGATACAACCATTCAACAATACCACCCCAACGAGGTTTGAACCTTGGTGGCAAGAACAACAATGCCACCTATAAATCATCACACCATGCCAATACCGGCTATATAAACATAATATGTTGATTACACACAAGGTTTAGGTTTTTATTTGAATAGCCTTGTCATCCAAAATCCCCATGTAATCCTCAGATGTCTTATTTCTACATTGAATTGTTTGTCCAGTTACTAGTGATATAAGTTACCTCTTGAGCCATCATTTAATGTTTTTGATTGGCCCCTTCATTTAGGAATGTTCAGTCAACCTTGGTTGTAAGGTGTTTTAAATATTCCCAAAGTTGGCCTTCAATATTTCACATACAAATGACTTATGTCTAAGTCATAAATCCCCAAGGGGTAAGTTCTCGTCAGCCTAGTCAAGGCAACTTTTTCAGAATAACTGCTACATTCGTGCAAGTTTGATGATCATGAGATGATAGGATTTTGTCTTGACCATTCCTTGTTGGCCTGTCTATTTGAGGTGAGTGCAATTTAATTGCTGCAGGGTTAGCAAAGTAACACCATGTGTAAATGGGCCCAGTTATCACATCCCATCTCAATGCCTTGAGCTATAAGATCGACAGTGCTAATCGAGCACAGGAAAATGATCATAGCTATTCCCCGCTAGCTCATGGAGGAAAGACGCAAGTTCTTTAAAAATGGTGAGACCCGCAAGCTATTTCCACGTGCATTCTATGGCTACTATAGGGTTGTGCCCTCACGTACATGGGGAGAGTCCTATCAATGAATTTCTATTGGATGTTTGTCCAAGTTGGAGCAGTGTTGTGAATTCAAATGTGTTTGAATCAATTTGAGTCATTCGAGATGCCCAGCTTAGCTATGAATCAACGACATGTATTCAAAATTACAAAGTACACCTGTTGCAATTTTTTGCTCCGTGCAAATGGGAATTAATGGATGAAATGACCTGTAAACCTAATCAATTCCCTTCAAAAATTTTGCATGCGACCGACTCTTGCTTATATGATATTTCAAGATGTGTCCAAGGAAATATGAAGAGTTGAGAAGTGAATTGTAGAAGTTCTCCTGGCTGGAATTAGGGTTTGTCATGTTTGAAAGTAGTAAGTACAATAAACACAATTTTATTCCTTTTCAGTTTTCTGAATTAGGTTTTTCTTTTAATTTTCTTTAAAACAAGTTTGTTTCACTATTTTGCTTTCATTGCTTTAAATTAAGGTCAATATTTTATTTTAAATGTCGTGGCACTGTACATTACCCATAATTATCTCTTGTCCTAAGTTGTAAATTGTAATTGGGAACTGAATAGTTAAAATTCCTCGTAAGAACTCTTTTATATTCAAGGTGCTTCTTCCTCTACCTAGTCTAGAATGCTTTCTCAGGATCTTATTAATTTCCTACCCCATTCTATAAGTAAGAAACCAAAGGGTAGGGTCTTGTTTTGTGGCCATACTGTGAAGGAGGGGTTAATAGATAAGGCTTGTTTCATCAAGGACGCGAAGGTACCTTACATGGGATGGTAGATATTTCAACACTGGTTTAGAAATAGGAACCTTGGGGCCCCTTTTAGTAACCCATGGAAATTAGATATGGGGAAACTAATTGTTCCAAATGTGTACATGGATGTGGATCTCATGAAAGATATTGCATAAAAATATGATCTAGTTTCTAGGGCCGTCAGAGCATTTGATGGGGTGGTTATGGTAGAAATAACCAGAGAACAAATTGAAGGTGTCTTTGACTTGCATTAGTGGAGTAAATACATGGTCCCTTTGAACATGAATAGTGTTAGAACTGAGTACAACAATACTAAGGTGTTCATCAGAACTTAGTGGACAACTGCTTGTAAAAAGAGTTGTTGATACTTGAGCTTTGGAAGCTATAGACATGGTTGTTAATGTTTTGAAGTTTACTTGATCAACTATGGAGGGCCTCACCTTGGAAAGAGATAATCTCAGAGTTAAATACAAAGAGCTCCTAGATGACTATGATAGTAGCCAGCAGAAAGTGGCTACACTAGAAACTGAATTGGCATTCTATAAACAAAGAGAGGAAGCAAAGAGAGAAATGGGTCATCCTAGTTCAAGCCACCCACCTTGAACTTCTCCAATGACATCTGTGCAACATTCATTTCATAGCAAGGCTTTAGAAATAGTACCCTATAGTCGGGAACAAGAATCAATTGTAGAGGGAGAAATAAGTAGGCCAAGCTCTAGCTCACCTAACAAAGATCAATTGCTTCTGCAAATTGAGACATATAAGAAATTGCTAGAGAAAGCTTAGCACACAATGTCTGAGAACATATCAAAAATTTTGTGCACTTCCTTAAAGCATCTAAATGAGAAGATTCAGGATAGACTCAATAGTGTGCATGAAAACTATGCTTTGATGGTGTGTGCAATGAGGTTGTCCCAAAGAGATAAGGTGTTGGCCATACCGACCTTGAATAAATAAGTCCAAGAGGTGAGAGATTGAAGTTAATATTAGTGCGAGTTGGCCAACATGAAGATAAGTACCCTCTAGTGTTTCCAGTTTATGATTTTGTGTGTGAGTTAAGTGAGCATAAGTTTTAGGGATATGTAGCCCCATTGGAGCGGATGATAATAGAGTTGATAGCTCAATATAACCACAATGATTTTCCACCACAACCAGATATTGAGCTAGCCAATTATGAAGTGAAACCATTGCATGTATGGAAGAAGGAACTAGATGAGATTATTCATTCCCAGGTAGATAAAATTTGCAAACAATTTAATATTGATGTCTTCAATAACACTCTGGGGAGGTGAACATTTCTTATCAGACTTCTAGAGGATTTTGATAGGGAATCCAATGTTGTGGTAACTAAGTACTCCCCATACAGGAAAGCCATGGAAAAAATTATGGAGTTTGATTGGTCATCTGAGGAGGATTATGAAGAATGGGGAAGGTTGTATGTTGGAAAGTTTGGTTTGTGAAACATATACTAGGTCACGTATTGTACAGGTCTGGCCTCAGAGGTTACAATGTTAAAACATATGTTCCATAGAGAAATATTGGTTTTTGATGATGTGGAATGCTGATTGAGATTTTGACTCACTAATGGTGTACATCATTTTGTCATTTTTCTCAATCAATTGGATGTGTTCCTTTGACATGTGATTTTGAAAAGGAAAAGTTACTCTTTACTGCAAATGTAAATAGTCTTTGTCTTATGTGTATTCCCTCCATTTTTTATTACAAATATAACTAAATTTAGGAATATACCTTCGATTGGTCCAACTCAAGTATGACGTGTGTACATTTGGCTTGTGGATTGTTTTGTTGCATTATTCTATAAAAGGGAATTCAAGGCCATTTGTGCAGATCTTTTGTTGAAGTTTTAGAGCTACAAAAAGAAATATAGAACACGGAGTAGATATGTTGAGTCTTTATCTAATGCTTAGAGTCTAGACAATAAATTTAGTTAAATCTATGGTTTCTGAGTATATTTGAATGATAATGGAGATTCTCTAAGTCTATAGTCTCTCCATTTTGGTTTTGTATTAGAATCATTAATGAAAATACTGATTAATGATCATTTCATTAGTTTTCATCGTGTTATCCTTTGATATGTGATCTAGTTTTCACTCTTGTTCATAGAATGAGTTAAATTTCTTGGATTAGATCATGGGTTCATGTATGAAGACATTTAGATTTGATAAGTAGTCTTTAGAGCTCAATCATTGATTTGTGAATTACAAGGTAATATCACTAGATTATAATTGCTTAGAATTAAACATCCCTTATGTTTCACTTTGCACAAACTGTAGCTAGCCCAATGATAATGGCACTAATATTTAACCTGTTAAACCTTTCCTATGGTTTTAGTCACCCAACTTGAGAGAAATATTTTAAAATAATCATTGACCCACCTATTGTTCATTGTTTTATATTCTTAGCTTAAGATGTACAATTAACTCAAGGAATTACCATCTTTCTGAGTGATTTCATCTTGTTTTCTATTAATGAGGATCTATCTACCTTGATTTACAATGTATGTGTAAATTATTGAAATAGGTTATATATTTGGCATTGTAGGAATACCCTCCTAGGTCTGGAAAAGCTCGAAGTGTAGGAGATAAAGTAATATATGATTTGTCTCATTTTTTGGCCATTCATCTAGAAGGTATTTGAGAATTGTGTTTGGAAAACTCATAGGTACTTGCTAAGGCCTTATTGGTTAATTAAAATTAGCCAACAAAATGGCGACTCTATTGGGGAGCATTCAAATAATTTAGTGTCTCTAGTGCAGATCATGTATAGTTAGAGTAAAGTATTTATCATCATTTATTGAACTAGGTTTCCATTCACTCTCTGGAGTTATATACATCATTGTCCATTCATGTGTCAACTTTTGGTCAGTTTTGTCACCTTATGTTAGGTTATGTTCAGAATTCTATTTGAATTTGCAAATATCAAGATACAATAAAATATTATTTCCCAGTATCCTGGGTGGCAACTCTAAATTTTCTCACACCAGTGCAACAACAATGTCTCACAAAGAACCTGATAAGGATAAATTTGACAGCTTGGTAAGAGTCATGAGGGAAACCATAAGTCAATTGAAGAAAAATCCTAAACAGAAGGTAGAATATTATCTTGCAAAGGATAAATAGCCTCTATGGAAGAAGAAAGTTGTAGAATCTAGTAAGTCCCTTGATTCTCTTCTTGGAACATCTCCCACTTTCAATAATGAAGTACTTAGTGTAAAAACTTCTAAGGATTCAAGTAATAGTGGGGCAATTGAGGGAGGACAAGGTAGTTTCCCTATTGAACAAGTATTTGATAATCTTATAATTTCTAGAGAAGAAGACAAATGGGAATTCTAGGGTAAGAGTAAAGTTCTCCTAGACCCACCAACACTTGGGATGGGATCTATATTTCATGGGGAAAATTTTAATCCTAGAGGAGAAAATACCTGTCCACCATCACTTACTCTCCTTGGGGAAGATGTTGTGGATCAAACTTTCCATAATGTAGCTTAAAGTGAGTATGGGGATTTCCTTTAAGATGAGGAATATGCAAACAAAGATATACAAACCTTTGATGAAGAGGTTAAATTGTTGGTTGAACAAGAAGAGAAAAATAAATCCCAAGCTGTAAAAGAGAGGATAGAATTAAGGCTAAGCAACTTGAAAGGGATGAAAAGAGAGAAAGAGTAGGGAAAATGAGAGAAGAATATGCTAAGGAAAGAGATATTAAAAATATTTCTCAAGAAAAGGATACTCAAGAGAAGATAGCCCAAGAAAAGGCTACCTAAGAAAAGATTGTTAAGGAGAAAGTTGCTAAAGTAGCCACCTGAATTATCCTCGAAGTTCCAAAAATCACAATCTCGATGGGAACTTCTACTGCTAGCACATAGACATTGACCATTTTTTCCACTAAGACTTTTGATCACACAAAGAAAACATCCTTCATAGATCATGGGAAAAACATTGTTGACTATTCCTGACAAGATCCCTCTGATGCTCTTAATACCAATACCAACACAAACACCCTTACCTCGGCAACCAAGACACGTATTATTAATCCCAAAGTCAATCCTAATCAATCTAATGCACCTTTAGATCATGACACCTTGAAGTTGTAGTTGAAGGGTGAGAAGTTGCAAGAAGAATCGAGGAGGGCAGAGATAGAAGAAAATAATTGAGAAATGTCTAGAAGAATTCCTTTCCTCAAAATGTCAATCCCAACTCTGGATCCCTCTAGTTCTGGGAAGAGTGATAGTGGATCTCATGAAAATAATACCGGGGGACATATCCCTAGTGGAGGGGGTGGTGGAAACAAAGGAGGTGGAGGAGGTGGAAACAAAATAAATAGTTCTTATTCTGATGATGAAGAAGAAGGTAGAAATAAGAATTATGGTAGCAAAGGAAATGTGAAAGGTAAGGAACATAATCAAATGGATACTAAAAAAATGATGAAAAGAAGGAGAATAATAGGGATAGGTGTCCCAGAGGGCCACCTCATAATGACTGGTATAGGCAATTATGTTTTGATAACATCCTCAGTTACTCAAATCTTGTCTCAAACAATGCTAGGAAGCATCTCTCTAAATTTACTAGAAATAATGCTCTTGGTGGAGAAGATCATTTGAAATCCTTCCAAATTTTTGTTGAAGATTTTAAATTATGCAAAGATGATTTAGCAATGAAGTATTTTATGCAATCCTTAATTAAGGATGCAAGGGATTGGTATAGAGGATTACTTGATGAAATTTTTGACTTAAAAGAATCTTTCTACCAAGCCTTTAGGGAACAAAATGGGGACTAGACTGATCCTAGATTCAAATTGAATGATTTCAATAACATCACCAAAGGGAATAATGTATCTATTGTCAAATTCAATACAATATTTTAGAAGTCTATGAACAGAGTACCCACTTATTTGAGACCTAACCCTAATGCATGTTTGGTAACACACTACAATGCTTATGATTCTAAGATGTGTTACATATTTAGGGACAAGAATCCACAAAATTTTCTTAAGGCATACAAAATGGTTGCGAATATTGAGAACAACAAGATGGCTTCTTGTAAAGTAGGAAGGAGAGATGACCCTAATGTTCTAAATAATTCCAAAGCTCAAAATGAGAAATCTAGCAAGACTACAACTCCTGATGAGAAGCTTGATCAAGCTCTTAGTCTGTTACAAAAGAAAGAAAAATTTAATAAACCTCAATTTTAGAGAAATGATAGGCCCCCAAGACTTCAAGATTTCCCCTATCATACCAATTGAAATAATGGAAATCCAATTCAAAATAATCAGAAGAATTACAAAGCTACACCTAATTGTCTACATAAGAATACCACAAATGTAGTTGAGGATTTACCATGGTGTGAAGCATGTGAGATGCCCCATTCATCACAATAGTGTGTTGTAGCTAGGTCTATGTCAAAAAACCAACGAGATCAAGGAGAATCCTATTCACCTCACAATCAAGATGAGTCAACAAATATATTCATGACTAGGTCAGATTTGGAATGTGGTGGTTATTCTTCTAGTGATGATACTAACAGAGATGATGTGGATACACAGAGGTGACAAGCAAATGTATACCATCAATAGGTACTGTCAAATGAGGAAAAGGAGGATGAGTATATTTCCTACAATCTTGAGGCATCAAACTTTTCTCTAAGAAGGCCTTCAAATGAGGAGATAGAGAGATATACAGTTTCCTTAGCTGCAAGAGCTCAAGCAAAAAGTGATTTCCATTTGAGGAATAGAGTGGTGAGTGGAAATCAAGGCCATCCTGGAGGTTTATTCATAAAAGAAGGCAATGTGGATAGTAAAGGAGCTGAGGAAAAGAACAAGAATGAAGAAACCAAGCCTAAGGAGCCAAAAGAAATAATAATCTAGGCTAAGAAAGGTAGCAAATCTAAGGCTAATGTTGAACTTGCACATCATGACCCCAAAGCTAAAGAGCTGAAAAGGACCATTGAAAAAGTTGACAAACAAGTTGAAAAGATAATTCCCCAAGAAATAGTATTTCCTGAGATTCCTAGCTATTCCCCCATTGACATGTTTCAAGTCTTATCCCAAATCCGGGTCACAGTCCCACTCCTTGAAATGATGAGGATTGATGATCATAAAAATAAAACTGTGGTTGTCATCAATAGTATTGTAGGATGAAATTATCATAATGTAGAGGTTGATGTACCTAACACAAGTACTCGTCAAGAAAAAGGTACTAAACTGGAAGCAATAGTCAGTGAGAACCCTAAGATCTACTTAGGAACTACTATTATAGCTAACCCAAGTTTGGCCAATCCTTTCTTTTTGAGTCTGATCATTGATGGAAAGATACTCAAAAATTGTATGATTGATTCTAGGACTTCAAACAATGTCATTCATGTTAATATCATGGAGGAAATCGGTTTAAAAGTTGATAGTACATATGGTAAATATTGTACCATGGATTCAAGGGAAGTCACTGTCATTGGTGTAATCTATGAGGTTCCATATAGTCTAGGTGCATTCCCTAAAAAGGAGTTAGTCATGAGTGTTATAGTAGTAGACATTCCCTTGACTTATGGGATGTTGCTATCTAGACAATGGTGTGCCTCCATGGGTGGAAGTATGCAATGTGATTTGTCATTTTCCACAATCTCTATTGAACAGAAGGATGTTAAAATTACCAAAGAATCAAGATTTAGACATATGATTGAGCTAGTTGAAGAATCAGAGGAGCCTTAGATGATTAATGTTGTGGACATAGGCCTTGAAACTTTTCATCTAGAGGAGTTAAAACAAGAAGAGGAAGAAGCTAAGCCTACTCCAATTTCTAGAGAACTCTCAAAAACATCTCAGGAAGATGCCCCATGGACACTCTATTTTGATGGAGCATGTTCAAAAGAAGGTTCAAGTGCTGGGGTCATTCTTATCTCCCCTCAAGGTAAGATGTTAAAATACTCTAAGATGTTAAAATACTCTTTCTTACTACAATTTGTATGTACCAATAATGTGGTTGAATATGAAGTCTTGTTACTTGGTCTAAAGTTAGCCTCTAAGCATGGAATAAATTTGTTAAAAGTATGAGGACTCTGAGCTAGTAGTATCCCAAGTTAGGTCAAGATTTGTCACTAAGGACAAAAGTTTGAGGCATTAGAGGAATGAGGTATGGGATACTATTGAATCATTTGATGCCTTTGGAATAGATTGGGTAGAAAGAGGATAAAATTTCAAAGCAGACTTGTTGGCCAATATTGTAGTCAAGCTCGATGATGTAACTTTTGATGGTGTCTCAAGAATTGAGGTACAAACAAGGTTGGTAGTTACTAACAACATCTACAATTGGCAGGTGTTCAATGATGACAATGACATATGTAGATTCCTACATTATGTATATAGATATGAGAATCAAGAGATTTATTTCAGCTCACATGTGGTGGAAGTGGATGGAAAGGAGACACTATTTGGTAATGAGGTAATCCAACTTAAGACCAATAAAATTCCTAAAGGTTTAGTTTCACTTGAAAGGGATTTTGATGGCTTAGATATATCCAAGGTTAAGCAATCAAGTGCACATAAAGAGGACTTAGAGAAAATCAATTTGGGAATAGAAAGTGGTCCTAAGAAGGTATATATAGGGAAAAGGATGAAACTGCATGTGAGTACTATGTTGATTTCATTATTGCAAAAGTATAGAAATGTGTTTGCATGGTCTTACGATGATTTGAAAGCCTACAAAAAGGAGCTATTTTAGTATGAAATTCCACTAAAGTCGGACACAAAACCTTTTAGGTAGAAACAAATGCCTATTAATCCTACCTTAAGGCCCAAAATGCAAGAGGAGCTCACCAAATTAAGTGATGAAGGAATTATCAAACCTATAAGACACTCCTCATGGGTGTCCAATCTAGTTCCTATCAGAAAGAAGAATGGTGACTTAATATTATGTGTAGACTTCAGGAACCTCAATGTGGCATCCTTGAAAGATAATTATCCATTACCTAACATGGAAGCAATATTACAGAAATTCACTAGTTGTGAACTACTTTCTAGTATGGATGGATTCTCAGGCTACAACCAGGTCATGGTCAAGGAATCTAAGCAATATAAAATAGCCTTTACAACCCCGTGGGGGACGTATGTTTATGTCAGGATGCCATTTGGTTTGATAAATGTTGGTGCAACTTTCCAGAGTGTTATGGATGTGGATTTTGTCTATTTTATAGATTTGTTCCTTGCAATCAACCAAGATGATCTTAATGCCCATAGTTAGAAAGAGGAGGACCATTGTTCACACCTTGATCAAATATTTGTTAGAGCTCTAGAGTATGGCATCTCACTGAATCCCAAGAAATTTTATTTTTGGGTTAAAGAGGGAAAGTTGTTGGGGCATATTTTCTCGAAGGAAGGAATCAAGACTGATCCTAAAAGAGTGGCAACTATAGACAAAATTACACTGCCAAGGAATGTAAAAGGCATTCAATCTTTCTTTGCGAAGATAAATTTTCTAAGGAGGTTTGTCACTAAATTTTTAGAAATAGTTATACCTATCTCGAAGATGCTCAAGAAAGGAGAAAAGGTGGCATGGTCAGAAGAGGCTCTTAAATATTTTCAAGCTATCAAAGATGCTAATAAAGTTGCACCTATCTTAAAGACTCTAGATTATTCCAAGCCTTTCCAATTATCTACATTTGCCTCTTTTCACACTATAGCTGGAGTCTTGTTGCAAAAAAATGATGAGGGTTATGAACAACCAATCACCTTCTTTAGTAAATCCTTACAAGCAACCAAGCTAAAATATGATACCACTGAGAAGTAGGCTTTTGCTTTAGTTAAGGCTGCAAATAATTTCAAGACATATTTGACTGGTGCAACTATGGTGGCTTATGTCCCAAGCACAGTAGTCAAGGACATTTTTACTCAACAAGAAACTATGGGAAAAAGATGTAGGTGCATAAACAAGATTCAGGAATTTAACATATAAATTTAGATTACAAAGCTAGTCAGGGGCTAGGTCCTAGCTAAACTTATGGTTCAATCTAACCTGGAAGCTAACCAAATCAATGAAGTGGAACTAGAAAATGTTTCTCCCTTTTGTGATATGCAAACATGTGGTTGGTATTGAAGGATAGTTGAATACTTGCAGACCATGAAATTCCCAAATAGCATGCCTAAGAATGAAAGAAGAACCCTAAAGTTACATGTAATTGGATATGTTATCATTCATGGTGAAATCTGGTGGAGAAGCCTAGAGGGTGTGCTCCTTAGATGTGTGGATGGTGACCAAGTGGAAGATTTTCTGATTGAAATGCATAAAGGAGTGTGTGGAGGTCACTATATAGCCAAGAAAGAAAGAAACAAGGTGTTAAGGGTTGGTTATTGGTGGCCTACGGTATTCAAGGATGCACATCAGCTTGTGTAAAAGTGTGATGCCTATCAAAAATTTACACAAAAACTAAAATTCTTAGGTAATCTAGCACTTAGACCAGTCTTAGTGCCAACCCCCTTTCAATAGCGGGGTATTGACTTTATTGGAGAAATGGCAGTGAAATCTAGTGGAGGACATGCTTGGATCTTAGTTGCTACTGATTACTTCACAAAATGGGTTGAGGCCATCCCCACCAAGAAAGCCACTAGAATTCCTTATGAAAAATATTTTAAGTAGATTTGGTGTTCCTAAGAGAATTGTCAAAAACAATTCCATGTGCTTTAGGTCAGAAGAGTTCATGAAATTTTGTAATGAGCATGGTATTAATGTATCATATTCATCTCCATATCATCCCCAGGGAAATGGATAGGATGAATCTAGCAATTAAATCCTTATGAAGATCATTAATTGAGTTCTTGATAAGAACACGAAGGCTTGGGATTCAAAATTACAATTAGCATTGTGGGAAGATAGGACCACAATAAAGAAAGCTATTGGAAATTCCCCTTTTAACTTGGTATATGGAGTAAAAGCCAGGATTCCACATAATAATTTGATGAAAATGTATAAATTTGTATAGGAATATGATACTGATCTTTGAGACGAGATGAATAACAAGATGAATGAATTGGCTAAGCTTGATGATTTGAGAAGAGATGCTCACAAGAAGAATGAGAAAATGCAGCTTCAAGTTAAATATTTACATGACAAGTGAGTTGTGCCAAGGAAATTTGAGATAGGATGTATGGTATTAATGTGGAATGCCAGACTGGAGGATAAAGGAAAACATGGGAAGTTTGATCCCCTATGGCTTGGCCCTTACTTAATCACAGATATTCATGGGGATGAATCTTACTTCTTATAGGTACTTGTAGCTGAATTTCTACAACTTTCAGTACATGGACAGTTCCTGAAACCCTATTTCTCCTAAAATACGTTTGTCTCCATGTACATTGTATAATTCTGTAAATTTTGTGCATAGGGTTTTGTGTGTTTTCTTTCTATTGTGTCTGCTTGCCTTGTCCAGATAGGTTCCTGCCTTTTTGATCCCTCTATGTTTGGTGTGCTTCCACCAAGAGATCTGTCTCTCACCATACCCACTAGGGGTATGTGTCCCCAAGCATGACTTATTGTTAGACCCCCAAAAATCCTTGATATTTTGAGGGCCTCTATCCTCTATATCAACATAATATGTTGATGACACACAAGGTTTAGGGTTTTATTTGAATAGCCTTGTCATCCAAAATCCCCATATAATCCTCAGATGTATTATTTATGTGTTGATTTTTTTTCCAATTACCAGTGATATAAGTTACCTCTTGAGCCATTGTTTAATGTTTTTGACTGACCCCTTCATTTAGGACTATTTGGTCATTCCCAGTCGCAAGCTATTTTAAATATTCCCAAAGTCGGCCTTCCATATTTAACATACCAATGACTTATGTCTAAGTCATATATCCCTGAGGGGTAAGTCCTTGTCGGCCTATTCAAGTCCCCTTTTTAAGACTAACAGCTACATTTGTGTAAGTTTGATGATCATGAGATGATATGATTTCATCTCGACCATTCCCCGTTGGCCTGTCCATTTGAGCTGAGTGCAGTTTAATTGTTGTGGGGTTAGCAAAGTGACACCATGTGTAAATGGACCTAGTTGTCACATCCCATATCGACGCCCTGAGCTTTAAGATCAATAGTGCTAATTGAGCAAAGGAAAATAATCTCAATCATTCCTCGCCAGCTCATGGAGGAAAGATGGAAGTTCTTTAAAATAGTGAGACCTGCGAGGTGATGCCATGCACATTTTATAGCTACAATAGGGTGGAGCCCTCATGTACATGGGGAGAGTCCTATTAATGAATTTCTATTGCTTATTTTTCCAAGCTGGAGTGGTGTTGTAAATTCAAATGTGTTTGACTCAATCTGAGTCATTCAAGATGCCAACTCAACTATGAATCAATGACATGTATTCAAAATATCAAAGTATTCCCATTGCAATTTTTTTTCTTGGCACAAATGGGCATTAATGGCAGAGGTGACCTGTAAACCTATTCAATTCCCTTCAAAAATTGTGCATGTGGTTGACTCTTGCTTATATGATATTTTAAGACATGTCCAAGGTAATATGAAGAGTTGAGAAGTGAATTGCAAAAGTTCTCTTGGTCGATACTAGGGTTTGTCATGGTTGAAAGGAGTAAGTACAATAAACACAATTTTATGCCTTTTTAGTTTTCTAAATTAGGGTTTTCCTTTAATCTAATTTTAAAAAAGTGCATTTCATCATTTTGCTTTCATTACTTTAGTTTAAGGTCAATCTTTGCTTTTAAATTTCATGGCCCTGTAAATTTCCCATAATTAGCTCTCATCCTAAGTCGTAAATTGCAATTGGGAAGTGAATAGTTAAAATTCCCTATAAGAACTATTGTATATTCCAGACCGTGGCTCCCAAAATTCAAGTTGCTTCTTCCTCTACCTAGTCTAGAACCCTTTCTCAAAATGTGATCAGTTTGCTACTGTAGTCTACAAGTAAGGAACCAAAGGGTGGGATCTTGTTTCATGACCCTACTATGAAGGAGGGGTTAATAGATATGGCTTGTTTCATCAAGGACACTAAGGTACCTTACACGAGATGGTAGATGTTTCAGTACTGGTCCAGAAATAGGAAACGTGGATCCCCTTTTAGTAACCCATGGAAATTGGATATGGGGAAACTGATTGTTCCAAATGTGTACATGGATGTGGATCTCTTGAAAGATAATGTGTTGAAATATGACCCATTTTCTAGGGAAATTAGAGAATTTGATGGGGTGATTATGGTAGAAATAAACAAAGAATAAATTGAACAAGTCTTTGACTTGCATCAATGGAGTCAAGAAATGGTCCCTATGAACATGGATACTATTAGAACATAGTACAAGAATACTAAGGTGTTCATCAAAACTTAGTGGAAAACTGCTTGTAAAAAGAGTTGTTGATACTCCAGCTTTGGAAGTTGTAGAAATGGTTGTTAATGTTGCTAGGTTTACCCGATCAACTATAGAGGGCCTCACCTTGGAAATAAATAATCTCAAAGTTAAATATAGAGAACTCCTAGATGACTATGACAACACCCAATAGAAAGTGGCTACACTCGAAACTGAATTGGAATTCTATAAACAAAGAGAGGAAATACAGAGAGAAAAAGGTCAACCTAGTTCAAGCCTCACTCCTTCAACTTCTCCAATGACATCCATGCAACATTCATTTCATAGTCAAGATTTAGCAATAGTACTGTATAGTTTAGAACAAGAATCAATTGCAAAGAGAGAAATAAGTAGGCCAAGCTCTAGCTCACATGACAAAGATCAAATTCTTCTATAAATTGAGACATAAGAAATTTCTAGAGAAAGCTCAGGACACAATGTATGAGAACATATCAAAAAATTTCTACACTTCCTTAAAGCATCTAAATGAGAAGATTCAGGATAGAGTCAATAGTGTGCATGAAAACTATGCTTTGATGGTGTGTGCAATGAGGTTTTTCCAAAGATATAAGGTTTTGGCCATACCGACCTTAAACAAATTTGTCCTAAGAGTTGATAGATTGAAGTTTATATTAGTGGGAGCTTACCAACATGAAGATAAGTACCCTCTAGTGCTTCTAGTTTATGAGTTTGTGTGTGAGTTAAGTGAGCATAAGTTTCAGGGATATGCAGCCCCACTGGAGCAGAAGATAATAGAGTTCATAGCTCAATATAACCACACTGATTCGGAACCACTACCAGATATTGAGGTGGCCAATTATGAAGTGAAGCCATTCCAAGTGTGGAAGAAGGAACTGGATGAGGTTATTAATTCCCAAGTAGATAAAATTTGCAAATAAGTTAATATTGATTTTTTCAATAACACTTTGGGGAGGTTAACATTTCTTATCAGCTTTCTAGATGATTTTTACAAGGAATCTAATGCAGTGGTAACAAAGCACTCCCCTTATAGGAAAGCCATGGAAAAAATTATGGAGTTTGATTGGACATCTGAGGAAGATTATGAAAAATGGGGAAGGTTGTATGTTGGAACATTTGGTTTGTGAAACATATACTGGGTCACATATTGTATCAGTGTGGCCTCAAAGGTTACAATGTTAAAACATATGTTTCATAGAGAAATATCAACTGTTGATGATGTGGAATGTTGATTGAGATGCTGAATCACTGATGGTCTACATCATTTTGTCATTTTTCTTTATCAATTAGATGTATTCCTTTGACCTATGCTTTTGAAAAGGAAAAATTTCTCCTTACTACAAATGTAAATATTCTTTGTCTTATGTGTATTCCCTCCATTTTTTATTACAAATATAACTAAATTTAGAAATATACCTTCGAGTGGTCCAACTAAAGTATGATGTGCGTACATTTGGCATGTGGCTTATTTTGCTCCCTTATTCTATAAAAGGGAATTCAAGGCCATTTGTGTGGATCTTTTGTTGAAATTCTGGAGCTACAGAGAGAAATATAGAACATAGAGTACATATGTTGATTCTTTATCTAATGCTTTGAGTCTAGATAGTAAATTTAGTTAAATGTATGGTTTTTGAATATATTTGAATGATAATGGAGATTTTATGAGTCTATAGTCCCTCCATTTTGGTTTTGTATGAGAATCATTAATGAAAATACTGATCAATGATCATTTCATTAATTGTCATCATGTTATACTTTGATATGTGATTTATTTTTCTCTCTTGTTCATGGAATGAGTTAAAATGCTTGGATTAGATCATGGGTTTAGGTATGAAGCCATTTGGACTTGATAAGTAGTCTTTAGTACCTAGTCATTTATTTTTGAATTATAAGGTAATATCACTAGATCATAATTGCTCAAAATTAAACATGCATTATGTTTCAATTTACGTAGACTCCTAGCCCAATATATAATGACACTAATCTTTAACCCTTTAAACCTTTCTTGTAGTTTTAGTCACCCAACTTGAGAGCAATCTTTTAAAATAATCATTGACCAGCCTGTTGTTCATTGTTGTTTTATATTCTCAGCTTAAGATGTATAATTAATTCAAGGAATTGCCATCTTTGTGAGTGATTTCATCTTATTTTCTATTAATTAAAATATGTCTACCTTGATTTACAATGTATGTGTAAATTGTTGAAATAGGTTATATATTTGGCATTGTGGGAATACCCTCTAAGGTTTGGTAGAACCTAAAGTGTAGGAGATAAAGCAATATACACTTTGTCTCATTTGTTGGCCACTCATCTAGAAGGTATTCAAGAATTGGGTTTGGAAAAATCATAGGTACTTGCTAAGGCCTGATTGGTTCATTCAAATTAACCAACATGTCATGTACAAGCCAACATAATGCATGTTGTCTACATCCCAAGCTTGCTCTTATATGTTCATGAAAGGTTAACGACTAGTGAAAAGAGGCAACAACAAGTGACATGTGAGGATAAGGCTTTCTAACCCTTTTCCCCCACTTAGTGAAAGACAACGGTGAGCCGAATTGATGGATAAGGTACATGATATAGTGAAAATCATTATCAATTAGAGGAATTAGGTGCCCCTACTTAAGGAAGAACACCAAAATCCTTAAGATGTTATATTCTTAAAACTCAAAGCCTTGCATTCATTAGTGGAAAGACCATGAACTCTATGATATGCGTAGAATGAATTCTTGTAATAGAATTTCTTTTGAGTTCTTGGAGGAAGGGATATCAAGTGATCTTGGAGGAGTCTAGACAAGATACCCTCTAGATCAGTGGTAGAAGGTGCTCCTAGAGTTTGCAACAAATATGTCTCTTGCTTTAATGTATAATATGTCATACCTACACAAGACTCTTTAGATTGCAATATTTTGTTCTCTCATTTATAAGAGGGTGTAAAATCTAACAAATTCATATCATTAGTGTTTTGTGAGATGACATTGACACTAAGTGAAGATTTCAATTTTTGTTTCATATTTTGTAAAGGATGACTTTCAAGACCACTAGTGTCAATGAATTCGGGATGTACAACTATTAAGGTTGTTTTAGGAGAAGGTTGTGTGAGAGTGTTGATGTTGAGTGAAGGCTTTGTGATCTCTATCAAAGGACAATAACCAATAACATAAGTTATTTGTTATGTGATAGGATCTATAGGGTTGTGAATACCTTGTTCATTAGCACCACATCCTTTTCCATTGTATCCAATTTGTTTCATATGGTCATAACCTCATCCATAAAGCTTTTTCATTGCTTTTGGATTAGGTGGTTGATCATGAGTAAGTCCATCAAATTTTTTTGTGTAATTGGTTGTCTCATGTTCTATAGTGGTTGAGGTGGATGTGTGTGAAGGGTCTTCCAAGTTGTGTGTTGATATGTCTACTTTTTTCATTTCTCATCTTTAAATCTTTGTTTATGATCTTGTAATCTCCCATGAATGTTGGTGTGAAGTCTAAGGAACCCCAATCATTGTTTAATAGATTTTTGTGTTGTTCTTTATTTTGGTGTTGTACAAATTCCACATGTGTAGTTGATGTTGATGTGTTTAAGGGATTTTCTTTGTGTTTCTCAAGCTGTAAGGAACTATAAGCCTCAGGATCGACATCAAGGGTGTATAATTTTTTGTTATAAATGTATTTCATTTTTTGATGAAGAGAGGAAGGCACACCTTTCATTGCATGAATATGTGGTCTGCCTAAGATAATATTATCAAAAATTTCATGATGCATAACATGGATTGGTGTATTCAATGTGGCCACTCCAACTATAAGAGGTATAATGATCACCTCAAGTGGTTTCTTTTCAATATTGTAAAATCCCTTAATGTATAAAGAATCGGGTTGAATGTTTGATTGATCAATGCCAAGCCTATCTTGAAGGCTCACACTACATGCATTAAGGGAAGAACCAATATCTACAAGAGTTATCTTTATCCCTATGGTATTGTATTGAGCTATGATCATGAATGCATTATTTTTTTTTACACATCCAAAGAAGGGAGTTCACTTTCATGAAAAACAATGTCAGCATTTAATCCTTGAATTATGGATGCTATGTCGGTTGGTTGCACATTAGAATGGATAGGAACTTGTTGTAAGGTTGTTTGAATCATAGTGCAATAGGTAGGGGAATTCTAAAGTAAATCCCATAGGGTTATCTTTGTGGGAGTTCTCTTAAGTTGTTCAAAAAGATCATACTCCCTTAATTGAGGCAGTATAGAATTTGGAAAAGGTAAGCAGGATGGGATTGGTTGATGTGGTTGTGAATTGTGTCTAGTGTTATATGTATGAGAAATGGCAATATGACTCATTTTCTATGACACATTATTCTAAGGTTGGTAAAGGGTAAATTTGGATTTAGGTGGAGGTGGAGGTTTATGTGATGGTGGGTAAAGGATGAGTTCAGGTTGGTGATTAGTTTGTTGTTTGTTTGAAGGGGGATAAAGGATAAGTTGAGCTTGAATAATATTAACACCCCTTAGTGAATAGGCTCTTCATCTTCTTCTAAGGGAATAATATCATTATTTTTGATGTTATCCTTGTCTTGTATCATGATATTCTCCCTAGAAGAAGAGTTTTTAGGAGAACAACAAACCACATGTTCTTGACAAGTAAGGCTTGGTTCTTTCAAAATGACTTCATCACAAAAGGGGGTTATTAATGGTTAAAATTGTGTGATTGTTGATAGCGGGGAGATTAGAAGAAGACTTTATTTGATTGTCTATAGTCTTGAAGGTCTCATTCTCTTATTCTAGATTGTGTACCCTAATAGAAGAGCTTACAATATGTTAATCTAAGGCGGAAGTTTGTAAATTAGCTTCTATTGGCATATGGATTCTAATGTTTTCATTGATTATAACTGAATTCATTCCCATGATCCCTAATTCAGTATCCAATTATACCGGCAGATAATGTGATACAATGTGTATTACCGACAAAATACATGTGGAATAGGGTATGTGGTCAAATGGATTCACCGGATCATATTTTTGTGTTTTGGATCTCTGGAATTACTTGTTAAGCATGTGGATTATCTTATTATCAAACTTTGTGGTGTTGCATTAGTAACAGTATGAGGTAGAAGGTCCGATAGGACATTTTTCTATTTGTTTCTCTATTGTAGCTGACTTAGGGAATCTGGCACACTGTGGATGTGTTAAGTGGAATTATTCAAGATTTTTTCATGTTCAAATATTTAATTATTGGTCCTAGCTATGGACTAGACAACTTTTTTGGATACACATCAAATTTATTCATATTTTGGGCCAACAAGTTTCAAATATCCAAAGTTTTATTGAGATGAGTTGTAGTGATTATATCCCCAGTTGTAGATATATTTAGATGATCAATCACATCATTTTTGTGGAGAAACAAGAATTAATGGTGTATGTTGTGAGCATCCAAGGAGTATTTGAGTGATATCATGTGTAGTTTCACTTGCGCATAAGGGTTTTGTATGTGAACTTCAATAGAGAAAAGCAGAAGTTCAATATTAGTCAGAAGGATAGAAGTTCATCATCAGAGTATAACCGAAACTAAAATCAAGCATTGGTAGATGCTATATTTTTAGTTCATTCTCTTTTGGATCTATTCCAAACCTTTGTAAGGATAGTAAGTCCATTTTGAGTAGTGAGCTCTAGGTAGTGAGCGTGAATGCAAGTGCATTCCCATTTTGTAATATTTCTATTGAGTATACTCAGAACTTATTGTGGATTGGCCATCCACCATGGTTTTTCCCCTAATAGGGTTTCCACATAAAAATACTTGTGTTATGTTTGTGTGGTTTCTTTCTTTCATTTTCTGCATATTGATTTTAATCAAATGTTTTAATTGGATTAAGGATAGGAGTAAGAAAATTAGTTTTTACACAACACTGATTCACCCCCCCTCTTAGTGTCGCTTGTTTCCAATAGTTGGTATCTGAGCTAGTTCCTCAAAGGAAGTCTAACAACTTGGGGAGATCTTGGAAAATATTCTTAATGGATACAAGCAGTCTTCAACAACTTCTGGTGGATTTGGATGATCTTGACTAGTCAAAATCTAAGATCCAGGAATTGCAAGATAATCTTGAGAATGCAGAAAAATTCATCCCTTCCTTAAAAGAAAAGATCAAAGAATCAAGAGAGAAAAGAAAGGAATTATGTGGTCAGCTGAAATAGAAGAGAAAAAAAATGGAAGATGATAAACTGAGTGAAGCTTTGAAAGAGAAAATAGAAGAATGTGAAAAGTTTTCCCAAGAGAATACTACCCAAACGCATGAGATGGAATCTATCATGATGAAGATGACCAAGGAATTTGAGGATAGAAAGAAGAATGAATAAAATCTTGCACAATATTTGAAAGAAAAGCTAGAACAATGTACCCAACTAGATAATGAATTAGAACAATCCAAGAACAATGAAGAACTTGAAAATTAGCTTGACAAACTCAGAAATGAACTTGTTGTTGTAAATAAGGAGAAATTCAATGCAAACTCAACCAAATT
This sequence comes from Sequoia sempervirens, assembly GCA_007258455.2. Classification (NCBI taxonomy): domain Eukaryota; kingdom Viridiplantae; phylum Streptophyta; class Pinopsida; order Cupressales; family Cupressaceae; genus Sequoia; species Sequoia sempervirens. Next base: position 201,172,176 of record VDFB02281492.1, read on the forward strand.
TGATGAAATAATCAAGGGACAAAGGACTAATGGTGATCAATGAGGTCTTGGATATGAAGAAGGAGAAAGATCCAGATTTGGACAAAGGAGCTCTAGACAAAGGAGTCTTGGACCAAGAAAACTTAGATAAGAAAACTTGATGAAAGGTCCCAAAAGGAATCCCATAAGGAAACCCAATGCTCAAAAATTTAATGGCTATTTTTATACTTGCAAAAAAATTGGTCACATGGCTTCTCAGTGTAGGAGTAGAGTGAATGCAAATGGACCATCATTCTTAGGTAGTGTTTTAACTGCTATAAGTATGGACATAATTCAAGTGAATGAAAAATTATGATAAACAACTTTCAAAGAAATGTCAAATGTTATGCATGCAATAGATTTGGGCATATTGCTAACCAATGTAGATCAAGATAAAGGAAATGGAACAATTGGCCTAGATAGAGAAGTTTTGTGTGCTATAGCAGCAATAAATTTGGTCACACTTCTAAATTTTGTTGGAACAGAAGAGGTTCGATAAAACATAACATGAAACCTAATGTTAAAGGAAAAGGGAAAGTCAAGTGTACTAATGAGTTCAAGAAACACATGTAGAAGAAATGGGTGAAGAAGAATCCATCTATAGAAGAAGATGGATCCACACTAGAAGCCTCTTCTAGTAATACTTCAGGAAGTTGATCTCAGGCCTCTATTATAGGGGGGGCTATCAAGAAAAAAAAATTACAAACCCCCTAAAAGTGATTGGTGACACTGATGCAGTTATTAGTGAAACTAAGACAATTATGGAAAAGTACTTTTCAAAGGAAAAGGTAAATATTGAGGAGATCAATACTAAACATGTTGAAGGATATGAGGAAGTGAATGTAGAGATAAATAAGTCAGAAGAAGGAAATGAAAATGAGGAGAACATGAATGTGTCTAATCCTTCGGTGTTTGAGGATAATCTAACCTCTCCAAATACAAAAAACTCAAAGATACCTGTTGTATCTAAGGTCCCAACTAAGGCAGTTGATGAAGAAAAAGAGGCACATACTAAAGAAATTGAAATGCCTAAAGTCAATCTTCAAGCAAAATTTCAAGTTGAAAAGAAAAAGGAGAAATAAATCAAGATAGAGGAAGTGAAGGAACCTTTATTAGAGAAACATGATGAGATAGATCCTAAGTTGGATGAAAATGCAATTAATCTTTCCACTCTATCTCCAATTCAGATGATGAAGGTCACCAAAATTTACCAAGCCAAAGCTAGTGAAAAGATATTGAAATATCACATTAAGGACAATGAACTTTTAAAGCTTGCATCTAGAGTCCTACAAAAAATAATGCTTACTTATACTATGGACCCATCAGGTTCTTCCTCCAACGAGTTGAAAAAGTTAATAAGCTTTGTAGATTTTCATTTTGAATCTTTTGAGAAATTGACCCTAGATAAAGTGAAGGAGTTCAAAGAGATGAGGATTAATAGCCTAAAGGAATTGATTTCCAGAGATAAAAATTAGTTAAGCTCCTACATAAAGAATATTCAAAGTACTATATCTGAAGGAGGAAAAGTGTACAAGTATTAATTAGTCTTGTCAAAATTTATTGAAGCAAATGTGAAGCAAGTGAAAGATATTGAGCAATAGTTGGTTACTATTTCCAACACTTTTGACCCATTAGCAGGTAGTATTTTTCATCAAGCAAGTCAGGTTATATCTTTTCTCAATCAAATAAAGAATCTAAAGGTTGAAAATGAAAGGATTATTGGCAGAGTAAGTGAAATCAGGGGGCTAATAAGTCCAAAATTTGAGATGATGGCGAATGCTCTAAAAGATGTTGAAAGTGATATGACTGCTATTGATCCAGTGAGCCTCAAAGCTACTAAAACCTTGGCATATCTTCTTTGTGGTAACATTACTATTCTGGAGAGTCTGAAAAGTGTGTGGGACTCAAAATTAAGTGGTCTGAAGAATGTCTTTGTAGACGTCTTCAAATTTTTGTAAGTCTCTGGATATGGTTGAACAATTTTGCAAATTTTTGGTGCCCCAATTTTTCATTGATGTCAAAGGGGGGGAGAGTAAGTGAATTTTTTTTTGATATTATTAAGGGGAGCTATATTTTGCATTTTGGTAGTGTACTTATCAGTCTCAACACTTAGTCATTTTTCACTAAGTGTTGCCATCAATGCCAAAGGGGGAGATTGTTGGCATATGGCTTCTAATGTTGTCATTTATGTCAACTAAAGTCATTCCCATGATACATAGTTCAGTATCTAGTTATACCAGTAAATAATGTGATGCAGTATGTATTATCGACAAAATACGTGTGGAACAAGGTTTCCGGTCAAATTGCTTCACCAGATCATCTTTTTGTATTGTGGATCTTTGGAATTGCTTGTTAAGCATGTGTATTATCTTATTATCAGGCTTTGTGGTGTTGCATTAGTTACAGTACGAGGTAGGAGGTTCGGTAGGACATTTTTCTTTCTATTTGTCTGTTGTAGCTGACTCAAGGAATGTGGCATGTTGTGGATGTGTTCAGTGGAATTGGTCAAGATGTTTTCGTGTTCAAATATTTGACTATTGGTCCTAGCTATGGACTAGCCAACTTGTTTGAATACGCATCAAATTTATTCATATTTTGGGCCAACAAGTTTCAAATATCCTAAGTTTTATTGAGCCAACATGTAGCGATTATATCCCTAGTCGTGGATATATTTAGATAATGGATCACATCATTTTTGTGGAACAACAAGTATTGGTGTATGTTGTGAACATCCAATGAGTATTTGAGTTATATCATACACAATTTAACTTGTGCATAAGGGTTTTCTGTGTGAACTTGAGCAGAGCAGAGCAGAAGTTCAATATCAGTTAGAAGGACAAAAGTTCATCATCAAAGCATGATTGAAACTACAATCAAGCATTGGTAGATTCTATCTTTTCAGTTCATTCTCTTTTGGATCTATTCCAAACCTTTGTGAAGATAGTAAGTCCATTTTGAGTAGTGAGCTCTAGGTAGTGAGCCTGAATGTAAGCGCATTCCCATTTTGTAATATTTCTATTGAGTATACTCAGAACTTATTGTGGATTGGCCATCCACCATGGTTTTTCCCCTAACAAGGTTTCCACGTAAAAATCCTTGTGTTATGGTTGTGTGGTTTCTTACTTTCAGTTTCTGCATATTGATTTTAATCAATTTTTTTAAGTGGATTAAGGATCAAAGTAAAAGAATTAATTTTTACACAACACTGATTCAACCCCCCCTCTCAGTTCTGCTTGTTTCCAACAACTTAATTAAAAGTGGGGGAGGCATCAAGAGAAGGGCCACTATGACTTTCAAATAGATTATCCCAAATGATAAGAGCATTAGGTAAGAGAGGGTCAACATTATCCTAACTCTTAATAGGCCTATTGTCTAACACTAACCTATTCTCATGGAATCGAGGAGGGACATTATTAGAAGGGAAATGTTGATGGTCATCGTTAGCAAGACTAGGTAAGGTGATGTTTAGGAATGTTTCTATGATCTCAACATCTTGTTGTCTAATGTCGTCCAAAGAAGAATGGGAAGAGGGACAATAAAGACCCTCAACACTTGTATCTTCTTTCACCAAGATACCTTTGTCACTAATAGGACAAATATCAAGAGAAGAACAAGTATGATTTTTATGATTGTCTACACTACCATTCTCACCAATGGGTAACGTAATATTGAGGATTGTGTCAATGGTTTGATCATAACAATGACTAACATGTTTCTTACAAATCTCTTTTTTGTAATCAAAATTGAACTCATAAGAAGGGATGTTGTACTTTTGTAATCTATTTTTAACCATATCAAAGACACATCTCTTGAAATAATAAACAATTAAATGTCTAAATGCAATTTTTAGTGTGAAACAAGGTAAGTTTTTTGTTACATTATTCAACAACCTGGAAAAGGAAATATTGGAAACACAAATGTCAAATTAAACAATGCATGAAATGAGCTAATATAAGCTATATCTAATGAAAAGAATGTAACAAAAACTTAGCCAACTAATACAGATAGGTAATGGCTGCAAAAAAAAGCTTAAAAATAGGGATTTTAGTTCTATATTTTAGGGGTGAAAAGGGAATTATTCATTCAAGGTGGCGACTGAGTCCCAATGGGGATTTTTATCAAAATTTTCAGAAATTTATAAGTTATATTGATGTTTTCTATGTTGTATAATGTAGAACTAAGATGCAAATGCAAAATTTTATAAATTTTTAATGATTTAAGATACAAAAATGCAACCAATATGCTCTTTCACAAATTCAAAATTTGAAACCCTAGAATGAAACTCAACTAATGCAAAATGAAATGCAAGCTAATTCTAGGATGATGAAGGACTCCAAGATCAAAAAATAAAATATTCTCAAGGTGTGTTCACCAAAATGTAAACAAAGATTTTGGCACCCGATGCTCTCTTGCACTTCTAGGGTTTTTCACCTAAAAGGAGAGAGGTAGGCCAAAATGCAATTTAACATTCAAGAATTAATGTGATTTGGGTGAAATATTCCAATATTATATGATCTAAATGCAAATAATTGATAAAATAGATCACTAATTGAACATAATCGAAGAAATGCAAAGTGTTTGAAACACATAGTGTTGTATGCAAATATGAACTACAAATGAAAGTAAACTGTAATAGAAATGGATGAAACTGAATGTGTGCACGTGGAAGGTTGTTGGATATTGGAAATTACTTCTAAAATGTTGTTTATGCTAAAAAAAATTCCTATTGGGTATTATTCGCCATTCTGAGCGAATTAGTACTAGATCTAGGAAATTGTTCTAAAGCCCGTTATGGTTAAATGGGTATCCAAAACTACAGAAAACCTTTTTTAGGCCTGGAAGTGAGACTCATTTTCCATCAATGGTGAAACAATCCACTTTTTAATTTTGGAGAATTCAAAAGTGGAAACTAAAGATCTTGGTCTACACTTCAGTTCCCGACAAGTGTTTGCCTCTGAAAGTCTAATTTTTGGCACTGAAAGTGACTAATTGTTGATATTTTAAGTTGGTCAACAAGGGGATGTCCTCAAAAACCTTGCAACTTGATCTTTAATGATTTTCAATTCTTCAAGATGCCTAAATTTGTAAACACACAAAAAGAGAAGGACAAATGTTGAATGTTAGGGCATGGAGATTTGCCTTTGTCAAAACCCTTTTTAGGTACAATTAAACCAAAATGAAGAAAGAATGTAATGAAACATGAAATAATGGAGTTAATACCTTTCTATTAATATTTAGCTTGAATTTCTACAACAATAGATGAAGAGTCTTCCCTTGAATGTCTAAAAAAGGATCTTGAATGACTTGGAATGTTAAAACCCTAGCTTTCTAGAGAAGAATGAATGAATTGGTTGAGTAATTATGAATTAGGGTTTAGAGACTTTTATTTATAGGAAATTCTCCTTATTTTCCCATTAATTTGATTCCCAATGTCAACATGGAGAAAAATTAAACTTAAAATCCAAATGTTCCTGCTTAAACCCCAAAAATGGCTGAAAAGGGGACTCATTCGCCATCAAGGGAAAATAGGTCCCACCTAGATGTGACTAATTTTCCTCTAATGGTGAATGAATCCCACATGAGCCATTCTACTAGGTGGAATGTTGGGAAGTAAATAAATTAGGTTTATTTGGTGATGTTGTCAGTTATTTCATGAATTTATGCCTTGGGATGAACAATATGGTGCCACAAGGGCCTATTAATGATGATGTAAAGGTCAAATAGGTCTTGGGACACAAAATTTAATGTGAAAAGTGTGATTAAATACACTTTACATCATTAAAATAGGGTCCATATAGCCTAGATAGGTACAACATCTAATGTGAATGTGTAAAACACATTACAACAATAGATTAAAGTCAAATTTCATTTAAAAGACTTCTAGATTAACATGATAATGCATTTAAATATATTTTATAATGTTGAATTAGGTGGGAAAATAGGTCCATTAGACTTGGATGTTTAATAAGAGTATAGAAAAGTGTGAAATTCATTTACAACATTTTACAACAACATTACAAGACATCATTAGATGCATTTTATTTAGTTTTTAAGGGTCTGAGACCTAGTGTGGATGTGAAAAACACCTCAAAACACCAAATCAATGCCTCATTATGTCCATTTTATCATTAATTAATTCTGAATCAAGTAAGCAAAAGGGGATACTTTTTCTATGTCCACAAAGACATAAAAAATACTTAGTTAATTGTATATATATAGTAGGTATATATATACATGATATAGATCTACAAGAGAATATATGAAATCAAGTGCATATTATGTCACCTAGTAATGATACACATAATCCATAGGAAAATAATTAATGAAATTATTATTATTTTTCATCGCTATTACCCCTAGTCATATAGTGGCTAGGAGCTTTGTTAAGGGATCTCTCTGAATCTTAGGTCATGACCTCCCTTTCCACTATTCACAAGAAGCCTAAATTTATCCCCTAGTTGTATTCCTCCTATCCCTTAGTTGGAAGGGGCTAATGTCCATTAGCCATTATTATTTTAAAACCTAGTAATTTTTCCTTGATCATATGTGTAGCTAAGAGGAAAGCTACAAGGGTCCAAAATTGCCCCCCCTACCCCCCACCCCTTTGAAATGCTTACAAATATTACTTATATTAAAATAAGGAAATTTTAATTCAATGCATGAAAAATATAGGATAAGGTTATGTTGTGCATGTACTTTGGAAACAATTAATAATCTAACTTTAAAAAGAAATAATAAAGCATCATTGAGTTCTAATCACATCTAGAAGATGTTTATGTCTAACATGCTAACTTTAGGAAATTACATATGGAATACCAAAAAAATAATGTTGGATAGAGGATGAGGAGAGGAGAAAAATATGAGGTTGAGTGTGGTGAACTGAGTTTTCCTACTCTGAAAGGAAGGCTAACCTAAGTGGTAAGGCATTTTGGTAATTTAAAACACCTAAAGAGGACTACCTATTGGGTTGAGTTCCCTTTAGTTCACTATATGAGTGGTATAGGTCATGTCCAAATGAGGAAACCTAAAACTAAGAATGATATCCACTTAACTTAATTTTTTTTCACTAAAGAAAAGAAAACTAAAATATGAAATTTATCGTACTTTTCACATTTACTTTATTGCCCCAAAGAAATAATGTATACATTTTATAAATATTAATTTTATGTGTTTGTATTAAAAGGAAATTGATTTATTTATTTATGCATGTCATTAATCATCATCTATAATTTAAAATTCCTCCATAAGAATAAATAATTATAGTAACCAATAACAACAAATTTCAACTTGGTGTACTAAGATTACTAAGATTTTTTTTTTTTTCCTTGAACCCTCATTGCCACCTTCAAAATTTTACATAAACTTTTAAGGTTTTATCTAGGGGAAGACATATAATTCTAAAAAAATGGTATCCATTTCTAAGTAGTCATAAAATATATTAACTCATGTAAATACCATAGAGGAGTAGACTATAAAAATATCACATTGCTAAATAAGAAATAGAATTTTATATTGTATATGGTAAAATCGACTCTTAAAGGGTGGATCCTTTACCATGAAATCAATTTAGAACTATGGATGTGATCCAAAGTCATGCATAAATAAAAAAAATAATCTAAATTATTTCATAAATAGAGAGATTATATTTTATGAGGACATATCAACATGATTCGAAAATATTCTTTAGAGGTTATATATTATTTCATTATAGAATTCATCAGATTAGTCTATTATATTTAATTTACTAAAATTTCTATTACAATTATCTACTTTATTATCCTTAGTTATAAATATTTAACTTAAACTAGTTTATCCTCAATTATCTACATTTACTTAAATATCTTAGGTTAGTTATAGGGAATGCTTATTATCCTATGAAATAACATTCATTTCTTAAATTTAAGGCATATCGGTTATTTATAAAATTTTAATACTCTATAAAATAGGATGTATAAAATAGGATGATGCACCTTGAAAATATAAAATAAAAATTTCACTATACTCATAATGAAGTATTTCCTATTAGATCATTTCTAGATCTATCAATGTTAAGTATAAAATTTTGAATTTTTTAAAATATAGGGAGGTAAACATGTGTTATATCCAAATTAAATATTTTGTAGCATGGATTCTTGAAAAAAGGAAGACCCAAAAAATTGTGTTTGTAGATAGTTCATAATGAGCAATTTGATCAATATCAGATATACTCCTTACCAAAGTATCTTTCTAGTATATATTTTAATATTGAGCAGTTTGATCAAATAAAGTTCTTGTATTAGTATTCATCATTTATTTGAATTCAAGCAAAAAATGAGTTGACATTATGTACACTAAGATAAAATCCAAAAACCATTAAATTGATCATATTACTCATTGACATCACTCTCATTCTCTAATTTATCCTTTCAAAATGTAAAATACTAGTTTCTTTCTTCTATTAGATCAATAAATTTGTAATGTATTTAAAAAAATTGTTGACTTGTCTTATCTCCCTCACTAGTATTCACTCTACTCACTAGAAGGGAGAATAAATGACTACCATCATCATATTATCACAATTTATTAATATTTATGCACCACCATAGAGGAAAAATCCACACCAATCATAGTAAAATTTAACATTCTTTCAATCCTAATCTCTAGCAAGGTTGAACAAGAACCAAAATAATTTTATAGATGGTATCTTTCAATTACCTTGCATCTAAAAGAACCACCACAAATATGGAATATCTATTTGTATTTACATAATATCTGTAATTAATTTACAATAAATGGCTTTCCTAAAACTTGTTTAATTATGTGTGTGATAATAATCAAGTTGGTTTTAAAAACATTTTAAATTCTATATTAAAGGATGCATCCAATAAAGGTTATTTTACTTGAGTATTCTTATATTTGAATCCATGGCTAAAACTAAACCCTATATCTACAAAGGTTGAGTGCATATTAAACAAAATTAATCTAGAGATAATTCCATCATCACTAATTAGTATAACACTTGTACATGAAGGTGATAATAATCAAGTTGGTTTTAAAAACATTTTAAATTCTATATTAAAGGATGCATCCAATAAAGGTTATTTTACTTGAGTATTCTTATATTTGAATCCATGGCTAAAACTAAACCCTATATCTACAAAGGTTGAGTGCATATTAAACAAAATTAATCTAGAGATAATTCCATCATCACTAATTAGTATAACACTTGTACATGAAGGTGTGCTATAGAAAAATGACTATGTCATTTTGATGGCCAGGTCTTTCTTCATGATGCTTGGTCAATTTTGCTTTGATTTAATATTGTAATATGGCAAACATTCAGATTTAGGTCCTTAAAATTCAAATTATAACATCTTATGCAGGTGTTGTGAGCTTTTGTAGGAACATGTTTACACTTTTTAGACTCTATTCATTACAATTCACCTAAAAAACACCTTTTCATCATATCAAGTCCTATTTTGAAGTGTTGTAAGTCATGTAACAAAATTTCAAGCTTTTCTAGAGCATAGTTTCACTATTTACACTTTTCTTATACTTTATTTTCCCCCTTTATGCCCTTATAAGGCTTAATTTTGGAAACAAGCAACAACGGAGGGTGAATCATTGTTTTGCAAAAATAACTTTATTACGATCATTAACCCAAAAGCATTCAACTAAAAGATATATAGAAACATAAAGAAAATACCACAACACCATAACACAAGGATTTTTACATGGAAACCTGTTAGAAAACCACGATGGATGGACAATCCACAATATAATCTGATATACTCAAAAAGAAGTTTACAATATGGGAATGCACTTGCATTGGGCTCCTTTGCCTAGAGCTCACTACTCAAAATAGGGGAAGAGACAATACCTTACAAAGATTTGTATTAGATCCAAGAAAATGAATAGAAAGAATAGCATCTACAAATGCTTGATTGCAATTAGGCTCAAATCTTGAACTTTTATCCTTAGCGATACTAAACACGCTCTACTCTACTGCTCTTGTAGACTCACACAACAAAATATTTATGCATAAGTGAAACTATGACAAAATTTCTCTAAAACCCTTATGATATTCACAATACATCACACACCACACATACATACATGATATAAAAGATAATACATATATATCTAACTAGCAATTTAATCACAATAAGGTGGGGGTATGTGCAGGGGATCATCATGGAAAAAAGGGCCCTTAAGTGGCAAAAAATAAAAAATCAGAGTTAGGCAACTTGATGTAAAAATTTGAATAAGTTATCTATATTATTTCAAAAATATGTAAGAATAGAATTTAGAAAATTGAATGTAGTTTCTAAACTACTAGGTTTTTTTAAAATCTATTTGGTGAAAATTTGAAATTTCAATGCAGTTAATTTTTGGAAAAATAAGAAGTAGGTGTCTATCTACCACCCTAACCAAATAAAATGATAATATTTTTTATAATTTTAGATATAAGTAGAGGACTCATGTCCTGATGTGATGCATATTTTTTGTAATTTTTTCCAAGTAAATAATTAATTATGAATTTTTTAACTTTTAAAAAATATAAAACTTGTATGTTCCACCTTAACTTGGTCAAAACTTCAATTTTTTTTTTTTTAATCCTATAGTATAAGCATAGAATGTGATGCATGTTTTGGATTCAAAAATGTGATACATTTGAAAGTTATAGATTTTTTCAATCACCTATCAATAAGGACTTTAGTCATAATTTGAATAGAAAATGAATAATAATTACTTATTAAATTCAAAGTAAAGCATAATTTATATTGATGGAAAGTTGAGAATCTCCTTTAAAAACCCTTTTCATTTCATGAATTTTGGGTTAAAAAATAGTCATTAGCCACATACCCATCATATTGCCACTTTTTTGCCCATCATGATCCTGCACATACCCTTGGCTTCAACAAAACTTGAAAATATTAGCAATTGTTAGCTCAAATCTTAAGAATTATCCAATGCACATCCACAATGGTCAGCCACAACTTAGCTCCGACCCAAATCAAGATGAGAAAACAAAAAAATATCTGAAAAATCTTTCCTTGAATATCTACAACACATTATATGAACTGAGTCGACACCAAAATACTAATAAACAGAGAAGTATCAACTAGATCTCCAAACTTGCACATGACTTGGTACTAGGTACTAAGATTTCTAGATAACGCAAGAAATATACCGATGAAGCTTTCATGAGATCCACAACTCAAAAGAACAACTAGAAATCTACATGTGAATCATTGAACACCAAACTATCAGATGCTTTGTTCTACCTAATTGTCTACAATCTGATTGTAAGTATAGGAAAATGATGTCATGTAGATCCAATTACTAACTAGGGTTTCCATCAATAACAACACCAAAACATAATTGCAATGTCCCTTTCCAAAAATCTCCCTCTTTGGCATTGATGGAAACACTTAGTGAAAAATGACTAAGGGTATGTGCAGGATCATCATGGAAAAAACAAGCCCTTAAGTGGCAAAATATTTAGAAAAATCAGAGTTAGGAAAATTGACGTAAAAATCTATTTTATTTCAAAAATATGTAAGAATAGAATCTATAGCAAATTGAATGTAGTTTCTAAACTAATAGGTTTTAAAAAAAAATCTATTTGGTGAAAATTTGAAATTTCAATCGCAGTAGTAATTAAATTTGGGTAAAAAGTAAGAAGTAGGTGAATAGAGCCACCTAACCACAATGAAATGATAATATTTTTAATAATATTTTAGATAAAAGTAGAGGACTCATGTGTCCCAATGTGATGCATATTTTTATATTTTTTCCAAGTAAATAATTAACTATGAATTTTTATTAAAACTTTTAAAATATAAAAACTCATATGTCGACCACCTTGCTTGGTCAAAACTTTATGAAATTCATTTTTTCTTTTTTTGATCGTATAGTATGTCAAGCATATAATGTGATGCATGTTTTGGATTCAAAAAATGTGATACCATTTCAAAGCTATAGATGTTTTTCAATCAGCCTATCAATGAGGACTTTAGTTGTAATTCAAATAAAAAATGAATAATAATTACTTATTAAATTGAAATCAAGGAATAATTTATATTGGTGGAAAGTTGAAAATCTCCTTTAAAAACCCTTTTCATTTCATCAATTTTGGGTAAAAAAAGAGTTGTCAATCACATACCCATCATATTGCTACTTTTTGGCCCATCATGATCCTACACATACCCCTAAGTGTCAGATCAAAACCAACATGAATTACAATGCCACTTCAAAATGAAACTTCAGTCAGCTTAGAAAAGCAACTCCCCTTAAGATTATACATTTTTCTATACATTTTTCACTGTACAGTTCTCCCCCTTTGACATCAATGGAAAAATTTGGGGAAACGAAACAAAATTCCAATACTGTATAGGCATGAACTTGTAACTTACAAAATTTTGAAAATATATGCAAAATATTGCTTCAACACTCTTAAATTGTCATCACAAACCTTTCTGAGACTCTCCAAAACTATTATGTTACCACACATTAAGTAAGATTGAGCTTCTACAGAATCAAGATTGTCTGGGTCACTAACTGCCACAACAACTTTCACTTCCTTCAAAGCACTCACCATTATCTCAATCTTTAGACTAATTAGTCCTTTGAGCTCACTTACTCTCTGAACAATCTTGTCATTTTCACTCTTCTAGCATTTTATTTTGTCAGGTATAGATGTTACTTGACTTTATTGTTGAACAACACCACCAGCTAATGGATCAAAAGTATTAGAAATGATAGCCAATTGATTTTCAAGATCCTTCACCTTTTTTTCATTACCTTTAGTAAACTTGGACAAAACCAAACATGCCTTATAGGCCTTTCCATCTTCAGATATGGAACCTTGATTGTTCTTCATGCAGGTGGCTAATAGATTCTTATCCTTTGCATCACTTCCTTTATTCAACTAATTCTTTTACCATTAAACTATTTTTTCACTTTATCCTCAACAAATTTCTCAAGAGACTTGAATTGAGTACTTACAACATTTATGAGCTTCTTTATCTCACTGAAAGAGGAACTAGATGGATCCATTACATCAGTAGGAATTAATTTTTGTAGAATTCCAGATGCAAGACTTAGTAATTCATTATCCTCTATGTGAGACTTCAGAATATTCTCACTGGCCTTAGCTTGAGCAATAGATGTGACCTTCATCATTTGAATTGGGGACAAAATGGATAGATTGATTGAGCTTTCATCCAATTCAGGATCAAGACCTTCCTGGTGCTCCATTAGAGATCTCTTCATTATCTTGGCATTGTCTCTTTCCTCCACTCTGATCTCCTTAACTACAACTTTTTCTTCTTCAGCCTTGGGTTCTTCAGAGACTGTTTCTAGATTGCTTTTAGGCACTTTAGCCTCTTCATTTTGTACCTCCTTCTCCTTAGCTAATACCACCTTAGGAACTCCAGTTTCCATAGGTGTCTCTATATTTTCCACATTAGGAGGAATCTGAAAACTGTCAGCATTTGCATGGGTATGTGTAGGATCGTGATGGGCTAAAAAGTGGCAATATGATGGGTATGTGTAGGGTATGTGGCTAATGACATTTTTTAACCCAAAATTGATGAAATAAAAAGTTTTTTTAAAAGATATTCTCAAATTTCCACCAATATAAATTATTCTTTACCTTGAATTTAATAAATAATTATTATTCATTTTCTATTTGAATTATGACTAAAGTCCTGATTGATAGGATGATTGGAAAAATCTATAGCTTTCAAGCGATATCACATTTTTGAATATGAAACATGTGTCACATTCTATGCTTCACATACTATAGGATTAAAAAAATAAATGAATTTCATGAAGTTTTTACCAAGTTAAGGTGGTTAGACATATGAGTTTTATATTTTTATAAGTTGTAATAAAAAATCATAATTAATTATTTACTTGAAAAAAATTAGAAAAAAATATGTATCACATCAGGATGTGAGTCCTCTACTTATATCTAAAATCTTATAAGAAAATATTTTCATTTTATTGTGGTTAGGGTGGTCAGACAAACACCTACTTATTTTTTCCATAAAATTTAAGTACTACTACATTGAAATTTCAAATTTTCACCAAATAGATTTTTTTTTAAAAAAACCTAGTTGTTTAGAAACTACATTCAATTTTCTAAAAACTCTATTCTTGCATATTTTTGAAATAATATAGATAACTTTTCAAATTTTTACGTCAAGTTGCCTAACTCTGATTTTTCTGAATTTTTTACCACTTAAGGGCCTGTTTTTCCATGATGATCCTACACATACTCGCATTGACTTCTAGAAAAAAATTAGTAAACATTTCCTCAACATTAATCATATTCTTTGATAGAAACTCTTCCAAAATATCTCTAGTTTCACCAACAACAGCATCAGTTTCACCAATCATGAGTTTATTCACCCTTGTCTTGCTCTTAAATTCCTTTTTAGCCTTTTCAAGGAGTGAATCCATCTCTTCAATTGACATTTTTTGACATAAATATGCAAGAACTCTCTTCCTTAGATCCTCTTCTTCTATTCTAGCAGTTATCTTCTTGACTCCAAAATATCATACAAATTCTTGGGTAAGCCAAACATAATCTCAACAAGAACTTTATTGAAAATGTTCATATGTTTTATTGTGGCTTCTTCAAGAACTCTTTGACCTGATTCATCAAAAGTTTCATACAATTCACAGAGGGCTTGAGATCACCATCCTTGACAACTACATTCTCAACTTCCTCACATGACATACCAGGTTTATCAACTTTTTCCTTTTCTTCTTTTTCTTCTTTGTCGGAATATTTGCTCTTGTTTAACTCAACAACCTAAGTTTCGGTAGCTTTTAATTTTCTCAAAACTTCTTCTAATTTTTTTTCCTCCTCTTCTGAAACAAGCTCATATATTCTTGTGCTTTTATTCTTCTTCCTTTTACTAGAAACCTTGTCTTTAGCTAGCTTGGTTGCACAGGAACTCCTTGTAGATCTAGTGCGGGAAGAGGGTGCACTAGGACTAGAAGACTCTATTTTTCCTTTCACTTCTACTATTTCTACCTCATCTCTCCTCCTTGCTTCTCTCAAATATTATATAGGTAATCCCATCCTTTTTGCAAAAAGTTCTATCTTTTTTCTTACTTTCATAACTATCACCGATTTTCTCAATTCCTCATGAACCTGCATACTTTTCTCTGCATAATTTCAAAACCTCTCTTCTCCTTGATCCATAGGTGAACTCAACAAGTGTTCTACATACATCCTCAAGATGTTATCCTCTACTTCATATCCCATAGGCATGATCCATATTGTTCTGGGATTAGCAACTTCCATATGACATTCATCAATATCCACCATGAAGCAGATAATATCTTTGTATTGTTCCACAATTGAAGTGGGAATTCTTTCCCTGGCATGCAACATATTTTGCAACTTTTTAAAGTACCCCCAGAGGGTAGTATTCCTCACTTGATGATCACTAATTACAAACAACATGTTCCTTATCTGAACAACTACAAGTACATCATTTTACCAATGTACTTTTCAAATACCCGGAACCTCATCCATGAAATATAAAAATAGACACAATAGCAGATTACCATATTTGAAAGTATTTTTCTTGTCTTTCCTGATTTTACTCAGATTCTCCATCAACTCACTTCTAAGTAGCTCACACAAGTCATATTTTTCATTTTACTTTACCATTTCATAAGCTACATAGATGGTTGTACCAAATACAAAATTATCCCAACTAGAATGGTATATCTTAAAGCCAATGATCATCAATGAAAATTTTACATACACTTTAGTAATATCTTCCATTGTCATTTCCCTTCTATCCCATTTTGCACCTGTTGGCTCTATAACCTTCTCATTCTTCATGGATTTCAAGAATGGAGGTTTACTAGTGGAATTCAAACCTGTGACTACACATATAGCCTCTTTTGTGATCTTGAAGGGTATATTGAGCTACATGAACTCATCATGAACATGGCTCAAAATGTATTTGACCCATTCATTTTCCTCAAATATGGGAAATGTCACAAACTACACAAACTTCTTCTCTTTTAGGTTTTGAAATTCTAGATTTAAAATAAAATCCTCTCCAATTATATGATGGGAATACATATTCATTAATTGAGAGCTTCCTAATTCTTCAATATTGGCATGTATATAAGCGCTAATATCTTTTGTATGTAATACTTCATATGATACAGATGAAAATGCTCCTAAGGGCTTCCTCTCAATAGACTTATAGGGATTCCATTTGAATTTAGGAGAGGGTATCTCCTTGACTTCGACTACCAAAGGAGTGTACATGATTCCAAATTTACACATTCATAGGATTTTTGATAAATACCTTTCCATTAGATTGAAATTCCATTGCAGATTCTTCTCCACACTTTGAATCTCTCCACAATTCAACAAGGTTCACTCCAAGGCTCTTCAAATTGCTTTCCTCCAAAATTCAAAGTGGAAAATGAAGGATAAAAGTGGCTTTTATCATTTTCACAAATAACCCTTTTGTCGCAATAAATTCCTTTACCCTAATTCGTCTGGTTACTTTGTTTTTATGCACTAAGACAGATAATTCTTTTGTGGATTTTTTATATTGCATAACACCTTCTCAAATTGGTTGAGCAACATCTAAAAAGCATTGATCCACCTACTAGACTGGTCCACATTCTAGTACCAATTGCTTGTAGGGGGTTAAAGGATTTTTTCTCATAGCTCCCCCTAGGCCAAAGGCCTAAAACTAATTCCCAGAGGAATTACCAAAAGTATATTCTTGTGCTGGCGTATTTCCTTTAATAGAGGGATTCTTTTTCACCAATTTCTTCTGCATTTTCCTCTTGATCACATCTGTAGTAGCTTTCCCTTTTCCTTTGGCATCCTGATGTGTATTATGTCTTACTAGATCTCTTATGTTCCAATAGAATCTAGCGATATGGCCAAATTTGTTGCAGTTGTAACACACAACATTTCTATGTTCACACCAACTATTCCACTCATTTTTCATTGATTTGCATTGGTTAGCAATATGCTCAAGTCTATTTGCATGCATAAAATTTGATATCTCTATGAAATTTATTCATCACAACTCTACATTCACTTGACTTATGACCATACTTATAGAAATTGAAGCACTGACTTGAGAATGATGATCCAATTTTGTTCATCCTGCTCCTACACTGAGAAAATATATGACTGGGTTTGTTGTAAACAAATAGTAGCCATTGAATCTTTGAGCATTTGGTTGTCTTATCAAATTCCTTCTAGCTCCATTCATCTGATTTCCTTGTCTGAATCTCCCTTGTCCGGATTTCTTAGAACCAAAACTTTCTCCTTCTTCATATCCAAGACCTTGCATATCACCATCAGTCCTATGACTTTTAATCAGTTCATCAAGTTTGGTTGAGCTTGCTTTGAATTTCTCGTTGTACTCATTTTCTATAGTAAGTTCATTTCTAAGATCATCAATTTGTTTTTCAAGCACTTCCTCATTGTTCTTAGATTGTTCCAATTCATTTTCCAATTGACTGCATTGTTCAAAATTTTCTTTCAAGGATTGAGCAATATTTTCTTCATTCTTCTTTCAATCTTCAACCTCCTTGGTCGTTTTCATCATGATGGATTCCATCTCATGCTTTAGGGCAACATTTTCTTTTGAAAAATTTTCACACTCTTATATTTTATCCTTTAATGCATAATTGAGTTGTTCATCTTCCATGCTTCTATTCTTCTACTTGAGCTAATCACATAATTCCTTTCTTTTCTCCCTTAATTCATTGATTTTGTCTTTCAATGACTAGATGAATTTTTTTGCATTCTCAAGATTTTCCTGCAATTCCTAATTCTCAGATTTTGACTAGTCAAGATCATCCAAGGCCACCATAAGTTGTTGTTGAAGACTACTTGTATCCATTGAAAACATTTTCCAAGATCTCCCCAAGTTGTTAGACTTCTTTTGAGGAACTTTCTCTAATACCAATTGTTGAAAACAAGCAACACTGAAAGTGGGGTGAATCAGTGTTCTGCAAAAATTAACTTTATTATTCTAATCATTAACCCACTTAAAACATAGAACCAAAAGATATATGCAGAAACAAAAAGAAAATAACCACAACACCATAACACAAGGATTTTACATGAAAACCTTGTTAGGGGAAAAACCATGATGGATGGAAAATCCACAATATAATTTGAGTATACTCAAAAAGAAGTTTACAATATGGGAATTCACTTGCATTTAGGCTCATTTTCTATAGCTCACTACTCAAAATAGGAAGGCACATTGTCGTACACAGATTTGAATTAGATCCAAGAAAATGAACAGAAAGAATAGCATCTAAAAATGCTTGATTATAGTTCCAATTAGACTCATATGTTGATCTTCTATCCTTATGACTAATACTAAACTTCTGCTCTTCTCTACTCTGACTCACACATCAAAATATTTATGCGCAAGTGAAACTATGCATAAAATCACTCTAACACCCTTATGATATTCACAATACACATCAGCATACCATGCATACATCATAAAATGATATAAAAGATCATAAATATATATTTGTGACTAGAAATTTAATCGCAACAAGTCGACTTCAAAAAAACTTGAAAATATTATCAATTTTTTGCTCAAATCTTAAGAATTGTCCAATGTGTGTCAACAACGATCGACCACAACTTAGCTCAGACCAAAATGAAGATGAGAAAACACAAAAATATCTGAATAATCATTCCTTGAATATTTGTAACATATTATATCAACTGAGTCGTCCCCAAAATATTGATAAACAAAGAAGTATCAACCTAATCTCCAAAACTGCACATGACTTGGTACTAGGTACTAATATTTTTTTATAACACAAGAAATATATTGATGAGCCTTTCATGATTTCCACAACTCAAAATAACAACTAGAAATTTTCACGTGAATTGTTGAACACCAAACTGTCGGATGTTCTGTTCTACCTGACTGTCCATAATCTGACTATCAATATATGCCAATAATGTCATGCGGATCCAATTACTAACTAGGGTTTCCATCGATGACAACAGCAAAATATAATTGTAGTGTCTCTTGCCAACACAATTAAGTGCATTTTTTAAGGTAAACCCGACAAACAACATTAAAAGAAAGTTAATTCCCGAAACCCACTTTCAAGTCCAAGGTGGGACCCATTCGCCATGGGTGGAGAATGAGTCCCTCTTGGCTCTAGATTCAATTTTTTTCAAATTTCCTTTCAAAATTTTATTCAAAATTACCTTATGTTTGCCTGTGATGAGGTATCAATGGGTTACTAAGGCACAAGAATGTATAAATAAGTTTTTTTACATAAATTTTACCCCTAATTCATTCAAGCATTCATCAACTTCACTAATTTAATCACTCATTCAAGCATTCAAGCACTTGGCATCATTTAATCAAGCATCAATCAAGCATCTTGGAGCAACCATTAACATAACTTTAGATTTTCTTTAACAAGGGTTTGGTAAGTTGATAACATTTGCATGTTATTTTTTTATCATTCTCTTACATTTCATTATTTCATTAAGGTTTTGATTAACAAAGTGGGGTTTGAGCAAGGAAAACCCCTATTCTCTAACCCTCAACCATTTTCCTCCTCTTGCATGTGTATTTGCAAACTTGTGTATGCAGATTTGACAAACAATTAGGTGTTGAAAGGTGGTCAACATGTCAACAAAGTGCTTCAATTCAAATCAACCTTATTTCAAGCTTGGAGAAGACATTCTGTCTATTTTCTACATAATTAACTTCATGAACCCAACAAGCAGACAACCTAAGATCTGGTGTTGTAAAATTCTCCACTGATTTCTCAAAATTTTGGGAGAGGACTGATTCACCATTAGTGGTGAATGAGTCCCACCTAAAGGATATAAATCCATATTGTCATATTTTGGATCTCGACACTTAGAAACCAGTTTTCAACAGTTTTCATTAGAAATGAGACTTATTCCACATCACTGGTGAATGATCCCATTGGTGATTTTTCAGTGATCTCAGTAAGCATTCAAAATATTCTAGATCCTCCATTCTCTATCCAAGTGCACTCTGAATACACCTCTTCTTTTCTATTTTGCATTTTTTATACTTAGTTCATGTTTGCTATCACATTGTGTTTTCAAACATTGCATAATTCTTAGGTATTGCCTTAATAACTAGTCAAATAGATCATCCAATTTCACTTAGATCATTCAATTTAGTCTAAATAACATTATACATTGGATAATTTTAGTGAACCTAGCTAGACAATTTGAGTAGGATTTATCTCTCTCCTTTTAGGTGAAACATCCTAATAGTGCAAGAGTAGCCTATAAGCCCTACCCAAAAATCTACAGTTCATTTTGGTGAACTTGACTATTGAGCACTTTACATTTATGATTTCAATTTAATCTTGCATCCTAGACTTCATTTTCATCAACATTCAATTAGGGTATTGTTTTGTTTTTGCATCCTAGGGTTTCTCAAATTGTAGAAGTGAAAGACTCATTTAGATTTCATTTTTGCATTGCATATCATTGAAAAAACTAAAAAAATTCATCTGTATCATTCATTGGCATATGAAAGCCATTAGAATCACTTTAAATTTTTTGAAAAACATAAAAAAATCTCATAGTTGGACTCATTCACCACTCTGGGCGAATCGGTCCACCTGCACATTCTGCAGAACATTTTTAGGCATTTTTTGGGTATAACCTACATTATAGTTTATTGTAGTTGATTTTTGTTTTAATTTATAGAATCTATGCTTTCAGCTATTTCTTGCATCTTAGTTTACTTGGATTCATTTTCATCATGGCATTTTATTTTAATAAGTTTTGGATTTCATTAAAATCCTTGGTAGACGTGTCCAATTGTGCCTTTGGCTGTGATCCTAATAACCTTGAGCTTCCTCATGCTCCTTCAACTCCCCGTGATTTTCCTCCTCATGATGTAGACATCATTGGAGAAGATGATGTGAGCATGAACAAGTTCTTCAATGAATGTCTTGATAACCTAGAAGCCAATGTAGCCTTTTTCCCATCCATGAAGCCACACGATCTTCCTACTCTTGCACCCCCTGATCATTTTGCATATTTATATCCATAAATCAATGAAGGACCTAAATTTCCTCTCAACCAACACATCCTCGCCCATTTTATGATAACAAAGTCACAAACACTCTCATAAATCGTGAAGAAACATATGGTAAAGGCTTTACTATCCTAAGTAAACAAGGTTGTGACACAACCCATGAACATGGCATTCACCAACTACTTGAGAAAAAACCAACAAAAGAAAACACTAGAGGATTAGGATATCAAGATACTCCTCATCCTAAGAGACCTCCTTTTAAATACTGGAGACTTTGAGATGATGGTACAGTGATCTTTGATTCTCCTCCTGACTTAAACATTCTCCTTCCATGTGAACAACCATTACCTGATTCTAATGACAAGGATTCTAGGATCCCCACGGGTCCTCTTCCTCCTTCCATTCATGAAAAAGGAGAGTCTAGCAAACAAAAACAACCTTACAAATTGAAAAAACTCAAGTTTCCTACTCATCCTCCACCTAAATATGAAAGGAGACTTCAACTGCTTTTAAACAAAGGTCTTATACTTTTACCACCTATGACTAGGTTGGTCATTCATCCTAAAGATTCTAACATACCATTTTGCAAATATCATCATGTTCTTGGACATCGAACCGAAGAATGTCAAACATTGAAGGACATACTGGATAAGTATCACTTCATTGATACCGATTGATTTTCTATTATCCCATAAAAACTAAATCCCCTTATCATGCCATAGTTGTAGAATTTTCTATTCTTGCTATTGCATGATCCTTTCACATCACCCACCTTAGCTCATTTAATCCTTACACTTTGTGGGAGGCAAGAATTTTTTAGCCTTGTCCTTGTAATACACTTGTATTTGTCTCTTAACTATGTTATTCATTTTCCACTTAACTACTTAAGATTGAGAAACCGATAACTTAGTTAATGGTGACTTACATTTGCATTACTAGCCCCTTTCCATTTTTCCTTTATTTGCATATTGTGTTCCCCTGTATTGTGTGTTTGATGTTCTCTCTCTTTGTACACTTCCTCTATGTGTCCCTCTATTCTTCTATATGTTGTGCATTTCCTTTTAGGGATGATGTAAAGCATTGAGACACCATATGTCTCTTCCATATTGACCCAAAAGGTCCCTTTCCTTTTTTCCTTTTTGTTTTGTGTTTTTATTTTGTGGATGACACAAAGCATTGAGATGACTTATGTCTCTTCCATGTTGACCCAAAAGGTCCTTTTTCTCTTTCATTTTCACATGTGTTTTCCTTTTGGGGATGACACAAGGCATTGAGATAAAAATGTCTCCTTTATGTTGACCCAAAAGATTTTCCTTTTCTTTCACCTTTTTTGTTTTCCTTTCGCTTGTGTTTTTCTTTTAGGGATGATGCAAGCCATTGAGACTAAAATATCTCCTTCATGTTGACCCAAAACAATTTCCTTTTCTTTCACATTTTTTGTTTTCTTTTCACTTGTGTTTTCCTTTTGGGGATGATGCAAGGTGTTGAAACGACAATGTCTCTTACATTTTGACCCAAGATGAATCTTATTTTTCTTTTGTTTTCACTCTCTTTGTGTCATTCTTCCAATTCTATGTGCTTTGGGGAATGATGAAAGTTTTGAGCTCTTTAATAAAAACATTGCAACAATGAACATACAGACCCCAAATCCATAGATCCCTTATGTGCTTGGTGTGTTCTTTTTTGGGGGGGAAACACCCTTTCTTTTGTTTTATTTTTCATTTACATGAAGCAACCTTACTCTGAAACATATGAATTGGGATAGATCTTGCTGACTTGCCTCTCATGCCTTGTTTTTCCTTTCCTTCTTTACTTTAAAGTAATTTCTCATAGAACAATGTGTAGAAATTCCTTCAAAGTGGGGGGCATACATTACCATAATTCATTTTTGGTTCTTAGTGTATCCTTGTCATCTCATATGATGTGTTTTTTACTTTTTGGATGACATCGGGTGTGATGTCCTTCATAAGTGTGATCTATATTAGCATATTACATTCCTCTTAGTGGACTGATGCGATGCACTGCATCCCACAAATTGTGAATATTTTATTCTTTGATTGGTCCTCTCTTCGATACGTTAGAAACAATGTTCCCTAAGTGATAGACCTTGCATAAACTTAACAAGACTCCTTTGAACATCTTTTCCAATTTACAATTTTCCATTTTACATTTTTGTTTTTTTTTTAAATTTTACATGTTGCATTTGTTCGACCTTGCATAATGAAACTTGCATGCTTGTGGTACCTTGATATTTGTTCATGGGTTCTAAGCATACAAATATTTGCTTGTCTCATGAAGCACAAACTAACATTTTCCTTTATGGAGCCTTGTTAAAGTTATCAGGAGGTATAACTTTAATATGGTTGATTGGGAAGCCCATTCAATGGCATGATTTTCTCCATAGCCACCTGAGTGTTTGTGAGTGCATACCAACTAGCATATGTATCTTACCTTTTGTTATTTCTCACTCAGTGGACCACCATAAGTTTTTTCACCCCAGAGTGAGTATGCATTCTCTTTTTCAAACAAAACAACCTAGATCTAATCAACCACTAGTTGGGCAGACGATCGAAGCTACATCCATATCTTCAAGACTTGTGTGTTCCTTTGTTCTTATGTTTAGTTTTCTATGGGATCGTCATCCTCAAGGCTTGATCATCCCTCTTGATAATTGTCATACCATCTTGCTAATATAAGTGCATTTGGATCCTTCTTGATATGCATGGCTACTTTAGTGTGAGTTTGAAGTAGGTTCATCCTCTCACTAAAATGGGGGATAAATGTGTTGTATAAAAATGCCCCCTTGTCATTTCCATGGCATTTTAGGTCTTTCTTCATGATGCTTGGCCCATTTTTCTTTGATTTAATGTTGTAATATGGCTTAAAAATTCACATTTAGGTCCTTAAAATTCAAATTATAGCATCTTCTGAAGGTTTTGTGAAGTGTTGTAAAACATTTTTACACTTTTCTAGACTCTATTCATTACAATTCACCTAAAAATCACCTTTTCATCACTTATCAAGTCCTATTTAGAAGTCTTGTAAAGTCTTGTAACATGATTTCATGCTTTTCTAGGCATAATTTCACTATTTGCACCTTTCTTATGTTTGATTTGACCTCTTTATACCCTTATAAGGCTTAATTACATGCATTTTTTAATGCAAACCCAATAAACAACATTAAATGCAAGTTAATTCCTGACACCCAGTTTCAAGTCCAAGGTGGGACCCATTCACCGTGGGTGGTGAATGAGTCCCTCTTGGCTCCAAATTCATTTTTTTCAAATTTTTTTTTAGGTTTTTATTCAAAATTACCTTATGTCAGCCAATGATGAGGTATCAATGGGTTACTAAGGCATAAGAATGTATAAATAAGTGTTTTTACATCCATTTTAGCATTCATAAAGTTAACTAATTCACTGACTCATTGAAGCATTCAAGCACTTTGCATCATCTAATCAAGCATCAATCAAGCATCTTGGAGTAGGCATTGATATAACTTCATATTTTCTTTAACAAGGGTTTGGTGAGTTGATAACATTTGCATGTTATTTGTTTATCATTCTCTTACATTTCATTATTTCATTAAGGGTTTGATTACCAAAGTGGGGTTTGACCAAGGAAAACCCCTATTCTCTAACCCTCAACCATTTTACCCCTCTTGCATTTGTATTTGTAGACTTGTGTATTCAGATTTGACAAGCAATTAGGTGTTGAAAGGTGGTCAACACATCAACAAAGTGATTCAAGTCAAATCAACCTTATTTCAAGCTTGGAGAAGATTTTTTTTTTTGTTTTATGCAAAATTAACTTTGTCAACTCGACAAGTGGACAACCTGAGATCTGGTGTTGCAGAATTTTCCCCTAATTTCTCAAAATTTTGGGAAAGAATTTATTTTCCATCAGTGGTTAATGAGTCCCACCTAAAGGTTGGAAATCTATAGTTTGTCAGATTCTGGATCCTGACACTCAAAAACCAGTTTTCGATATTTTTCATCGGAAGCAGAACTAATTTAGCATCAATGGCGAATGAGTCCCACTAGTGATTTTTAGTGGTCTCAGTTATCATTTAGAATATTCCATATCCTCCATTCTCTACCTAGGTGCACTCTGAATCAACCTTCTTTTTTATTTTGCATTTGTTCATACTTAGTTCATGTTTGCATATCACATTTTGTTTTCAAACATTACCTAATTCTTAGTTCTTGCATTCATAATTAGTCAAATAGGTCATCCAATTGCACTTATATCGTTCAATTTAGTCCAAATAAAATCATACATTGCATAATTTGATTGAACCTAGCTAGACTTTTTGAGTGGATTTTATCTCTCTCCTTTTAGTTGAAACATCCTAAGAGTGTAGGAGTAGCCTATAAGCCCTACCCAAAAATCTACGGTTTAGAAGGGATATGTTGTGATCACGTATGTTGCATGATTGTCATTTCTCAGTCTATTATTATTAGTAATAACAAATAAAAATGAAATAGATGAAAATGTATAATTCTAATAACATAATATATGGGTTTACAATATCTCTACATACCTTATATGTGAATATTTTTTCATCAATTATTTATGTTCCTTACACAAGATATGCGAATTAGTAATGATTTTATTTTATATCATCCATTACATAATTTACATGTAAATCTAGTTTTATTGGCCTTATTATGTACATGTTCGATATTGAAATCAACCAATGCATCCAATAACAACCAAATTTACATCAAAATATTATTTAACTTTTAAGTTGGTGAATTTATTATTTTAATTGCATTAACTATAATTTTTTAGTCTCCCTTTTATTGGCACTTTCCAAGCACCCTATTAGACATAAGATTTTAAACCAAGCAACAATGTTGATACTAAAGATATCAATTTTCTATAATCCATCATGTAGTTGAGTATAGTTTTCGTATTTGATTATGTCATCACTTTTTAATATTTTGAATCACACTACCTGATCCATTATCAAGATGAAAGAGAGTTGAATGAGAAGAAATGAATAGTTGTAGACCAACATGAAATAAGGTGAGAGAGACATAGATGGAGGCACAAAGTTTGAGGTCTAAGGTTAGTTAAGAGATTATAAAAACTATGAGGGCATAGAGGTGTTCTTTTCTTGCTCCTTTATCTCTCTTGGTTTTTCTAATCTCTTAACAAACCTTAGACCTTGAATGGTGTGCCTCCATTTGTGTCTCTCTCTTTTTAGCTCCTGTTGGTTTGCAACTATTTATTTCTTCTCCCTTAGCTCTCTTTCATCCTAATTATGGATCACATAGTGTGATTCAAAACATTAAAATATGATGGCACAATCAAATCCAAAAATTATACTCAATTAAATGTTGATCGTCATTGGTTCCTTCCAAAAGCTTGCTTGAAGCACCTCCAACTACTCTTTCTGATGATTATTTAATAAAATTCCTATGCCTCCTAGGCAAAGCTTTGTACAAGATGCTCCATTACAATTGAGCAAAATGTAATCACTCAACAATAGAATCCATTTGAGCCTATCACAAGCATTGAAAATAAAATATATTTAATTGTCCCATTAAACAAAAAGACATAAAGATATCTTTAATAAAGATGACAAAAATAATAAAATCTACTAGAAATGTTAAAGCGTATGATTAATTTAAAAAATTATAAATAATTTTTAATGAAACCTTACAAATCAAATTTATAGTTTTTTTAATAATACAATATTTTTTTAAGTTCTACTTTAATTGAATATCTTATTTCCCAACCAAACTTTAAAATCATTGCTATACTAGTAGCTTATATATCTTATTACATAATCTATATAGGAAACACCAAGATATATCAACTTGTTTGAATCCATTTTTATAAATTTGATTATTGTGTGTTTATCATAATGGATTCTTTAGTTGCATAATAATATAATATCATTGGCTTATTTTCTAGGAATGTACAACACTACAACATTTGTATGATATTGAATATAACTTATGAGAATGAATATTGTCTAAACATGAGGACATTATATTGAATGAATAAGTATATTAATTTACATTAATTGTAAGCCTAACCCTAATCCTAGTTGAATTCTAACCCTAATCCTAACCCTAACCCAAAAATTATCCTAAAACCCTTACCTTAATTGAACATCAATTGAACCCTAACCCTAACTCTAATTGAAACTTAACCCAAATAAGTCCACGACACTAGCAATAAGTAATCCCTAACCCTAACCCTTACTCTAGCCCTAATCCTAATCTTATCTTGGAAGTCCTAAACTTGACCCTATCAGATACATAATCTTAATTGAATGCAAACACAAACCTTAAGGTCTATCTTAGAATCCTAACCCTAACCATAACCCTAATATTGTTGAAATTCAACCTTAATTAAACCAAATCCCTAATCCTAACCCATTGAAGTTCAACCCTAATTGAACCTAAACACTAAACCTAACCTTAATCCTAATTGTAACCCTAATTAAACCCTAAACTTAATCTTAAATGGACCCTAAACCTAACATTACTTTAACCCTAAATATAATTGAATATAAAGCATAACCATAACCATTATTAATTCATAATTGAACCTTCACTGTTACCATAATTGTATCCATAATTCTAATCCTAATTGAATTCTAACCCTAACCCTAATTAAATGTTTCCCTAATGCTAACCCTAACCCTAGCCTAACCTCAACCCTAATTGATCTCTAATTCAATCCTAATTGAAGCTTAATCCTAAATGATCCCTAATCCTAACCCTATCTGTAATTCAACCTTAATCCTAATTAATCATTAATCCTAACCCTAGTTGTCATAGTAATCTAGCCTCAATCACCCAAACCCTAACTTCAAGCTTTATCTTAGAATTCTTATTGAACCCTAACCCTCATTTGATCCTAATCATTGTTGGTTCTATTTTGCACTGTAACCAGGTTGGTCTTCTAATCTACCTATGGAATTGCCAATTCCAACCAAGGGCAACTTGAAGGACCTGGACCAACTGACGAGGACTTTAAGAAGCCTCCTCCACTTCAGGATTTGCAAGACCCGGGAGGGTAAGACCTTAATGTGTTTACAACCTCTGCAACATTATTATAAACAACATTAACAATAGCATATAATCTCACTTAATAGCTCAACATGATAGGATAATATCAACTACCTAGAGCATGATATAACTACCACACAATCCAAATTATAAGATAGTCATTGATTTGCAATTTGTAGCAAGCTCTAGGAAAAGACAAAAAAATATTGAATCATATGGGTAATTACAACTTAGACCAGTGCCATATATCCATTAGGCATGAGTCAAATTCATAAGCATTTAAAGGTATATGATAGATTTAACATATAACATATGATATCCTTGACGACATTACCTTGTAATCTCATCAATATGTATTCTAACTCAATACTACTTATCAAATCCTTATACATAACACATCTGCCTAAAATCCCATTCAAGTATTTTAATTAATTCCTTGAATTAAAGCTAAAATAGAATCATACACACCACAACAGTGAGATGGATAAAACAACCCTTAGTTATTTTATTCAAAGTTTAGATACGCATGTACAATGGAGAGACATGAGCTTGAATTTTTCATTTCAACTCAAATGCTAGTACTGTTATACAACATTAAATCCCCATGAACTCAAAATCTATTGCAGAATGACTCAAAACCTAAATTGCATTTCTCTCTAAAACCATCAAACTTTACAAGTTGCTTTACAACTTCACCTAGACTCGACAAAAATTATCTAACTTGCTAACTCGTACTTCTGGCCTTGAAATCCTTCTTATAGAAAATGAAGGAGCAAAAAAGCATCGGGCCAAAAAGTACACATGTCACCAGCTAATTGGCACACCTGGAAAAGTTGATGCAACAATAAAAGACCATAGGAAACCCATGTCAAGACTGCCATTAAAGAAAAAATGGAATCCACTGTAACCGTTGCATCCGATTTATTGATTAAACCATGCCAGTAAGCGTCTCATCCGCCATTAAATCTCACCCGTGCATTGCACAAATGGCTCCAACCATATTTGACATAGACTTAAATTTTAGCCGTCAATCGTTTAGTTGAATCAAATCATCAAATGACTGTCTTCAAAATAAGCTGACACAATTGCCAACATGGAAAATAAGCCGCCCACCATACCATATGCTGCCAAGGAAGTCCATGTGGTGGTCACCCATGATATTGTGATCAGTAAAGATCCTTTAACTTTGGATCACGTGATGGCGGGCAACCATAGATCTTGAGCATCAGTGATCTCTTCCCTCAACATAGTCACCAGCCTTATCATTATCCATCGAGCATATTTTTCACCAAGATTATCATAGATCCGTCGATTTAAAACACCTGCACCTCAAGAGAACTTTTATAATCTACCTTTTAATGTATTTA
This sequence comes from Sequoia sempervirens, assembly GCA_007258455.2. Classification (NCBI taxonomy): domain Eukaryota; kingdom Viridiplantae; phylum Streptophyta; class Pinopsida; order Cupressales; family Cupressaceae; genus Sequoia; species Sequoia sempervirens. Next base: position 201,201,666 of record VDFB02281492.1, read on the forward strand.
AGGCCGGATTAATGTACCACAATATTTCCTTTATTCCTTCGGCTTCATTAGATGAGACAAGTGGCGATCACCTAGGATCTTGCAATTGGTAAAAATCTTGTAAGTTTTGATCATGTGATGCGGGCGACCATTGATCTTGACAATATTTGATCGACGACCACTCAATCTCCATCCCTGTCGGCCTTTCCAAATAGGACATGTGGTGCCTGCTCGCGATATCGCGATCAACGAAAGCAGTGTGGTGGGGTCATCGTGGGATGGCGGGGAGTGTCTAATATCAAATGGCAGTTAATCAATGATCGCACAAATTTGATCCCTCAGAAAGGGCATGTGGCACTCACTTGTGATATCATGATCAATAAAAACCTTGCAATTCCTAATCACACAATGGCATGCAATGATTGATATCTGAAGGCAATTGATCAATGGTAGCATGAATTTCATCCCTCTACAAAATAAAACATTTATTAAAAGGACAAGGGGTCATTACTAGGCGGATGGTAAACAACAACATAAGTTGTTTTTAAATGATGAAACCTAGGGCCAACCAAGACTTAGGAAAATAAAACCCAGGGGAGGAAATAAAATATTTGAGACCAAAGGGACCCAGCCTACACAGAACGATAGGACATAACTCGTTTTAAAACCCCTCAAAAAGTAATAGCGAAATAGATCCCAACCAAGGCGTAAAATAAACACAAGGGTTTTGCATCTAGGAAAATCTAGAACCCCATCCCAAGGAAAAATTTTGACACCATGAAAGACTAGTAACATAATGTAGGGTAGGAATGGAACACAAGGAGCAAAAATTTGAAGTTCCATCAGTGGCTCCAGTTGGGGACATTCATTCCACTGGAATGAAGTGAGAATTCATAATATTAGGTAGAGCAGACCATGATGCAGAGATGACCAAAAAGGGATTGTTCGGACAAAAAACCCAAACTATGTACAAAATATATACAAAATATACAAACCTAAACTACTATTCATGGAAAAGAATACTTCAAGTGAAGTATAACTTCAAGAACTTTCCATGAATAGGTAGTTCATGAATATCCCCTATCATATCTTAGAGGAAATACGAATCTTCACCCCACTTACCATTTATCAAAAATGGACCAAATGATGAGTCCATCAGGTGTCCCCAAACTACTCCTTTATTCAACTTTATTTTTTTTAACTTTATCTAGTGACCCCAGGTCACCAAATGAAAAAGGGTAGTCAACATTTACCTCTATCAAACACAATTCTGTAGGAATATTTGATCTCCCTCAACTCATGCTTGCCTCTATCAAACCATAACAACATTGGTGACTGCACCCCTACAAACACAAGCATCAAGTTGCCTTCATGCAAGTGAAAAATTTCTCTCTGTTCAACTTTGTCATCAATTGGAAACCAAATCAAATAGGCCACCTCATCATTGCCACTCTCTTCATTCTCTTCTTTTGGATCAAGTGGAAACATGAGAGGATAGTGATCAAGACCACATTCACTAACCCACTCATAAAGATCATGCTCAGAGGAGATATCAGAGCTGAAAAACAACATGCAATCCTCTTGTGCATTGAGAAAAGATTGCTCATTCACATGTGTCTCCTCCAACTAAAATGAATCACTGGTTAGCTTTTCCTCCTCCCAACAACACAACCCTAACACATTGCCATGTGTTTCAAGAATCTGAAATTCAAGCTTATCAACACCCACAATATCTTCATCTCCATTCAAATCATGGCATTCAGAAGAAATGCCAACATCCCAAACAATGTTATCTACCTCAAGTTCCTAAACAAAATCTACAGCATTCAATATGTTACCACAAAGGGAAACTTCAAGTATAGGTTCATGTGAATCAGAACTTTCATTTGCAACAAATTCATCATAATGAGTGTCAAAGACACATTCACCAATGCAAGGTGTATCAAAATCAACATCATCTCTTGCTGCTTCAACATGAAAATCTGAAACATACTACCCATGAGAGGAAATATGAATTGCAGATCCAAAAAAAGGTCCTCATATGCATCAATATGATAGACACTATCACGTTCCTCATGTGCAAACCAATCATGAAAGTTGTAACTAGTTGTACCAATGTTTATTTCTACATTTGCATTCTCATGTACATCTACATAAATGTTACCCTCATGCAAACATTCAATTATGGCTTGAAAGGAAGCAAAAGGGATAGAAGAAGGAAAAACATCAAGGAAAATAAGGGTTCCCTGTTCATCATTATTAACTTCTTATACTGATTCATTCAATACATCTCCTACATGCATATCCTTCTCTTTGTTCACACTACTGCAACAATCAACAGGGCTGCATTCCTCACTATCAAAGAGAAAATCATCATTTGTTTCTTCATGGAAACCTCTCACACATGACTACTCTAACTGACAATCCTTCCATACTCTGTCATTTGCAGCTGATACACTGATGCTCTCAATAGCATTCTTCAAATCTGCAGACTCCTTTTTCTCATCATGAAAGCTCTCATCAATGCTACATACACTCACAAGATTGGTATAACCAAGTGTACTGTAGTACTGCTGATTACACGTCTTCATCAAACAAGATGTTCAATTCATATCCATCATCTTCTTGTTCTTGTGAACCTTCAGAAACATTGTCATCATCTTCATTAGAATACTTTTCATTCAAGGAGGTTAATTCCACCTCCTTTTGAAATGAATCAAAATTACTAGGGCTGCAAATAGATTTGAAATCCTCTTGATCACCTATACAAGGATGCTTTTTAGCTGATTGCAAACTTCCATCTACAACGTCATTGTTCTCATCAAGAAAAATTAAACCATCATAATCATCACAATCTTCAGTTGTGTATTCAGATTCCATAGAGGAGAAAACACTTTCAGTATCATTTGCATCATTGCAGCCTTCATTTGCTATAGAAAATCTTCTTTCTATTTTTGTATTTTCAAAGAAAATGGAAGACACTTCACATGTTTCATTTACCTGTTCATGACCATCATGGCTGCAATATTCTTTTGGACATATTTTTTATGTAGGTTGTTTAGAAACAACATCCTTATCACTGCATGATGCACTATCATTCTTGTCTTCTACTATACCATCTGCATCTATTGGACTAAATCTTGAAAAAGTACCATCACATAATTGAGATAAGAAATGACTTCCACATTTATCTATCATTTCCTCAATTATTGAAAGCCATTGATATAAACATCCAAGGCTAGGGGGCCTCAAGTGAACTGGCATGGTACTCATACCTAGCTTATAATTCTCACAGAACAAATCAATGCAAAATGATTCATCAGGTCTTTCTAATTCTGGTATAGCAAGCAAAAATTTCATAAATATATCATGAAAATCATAGATAGATTCATCCTCCAATCTTTCTATATCACACAGTGCATCAATATATGATTCAGACTCAGCCTTGTTTACAGTTTCCTCTTCAAATTCTTCTTGAGTATGCAGACTTCTATCTTCAGAAAAGCATTCATCATTCACTACCGACTCATCTTTAAAAGTATCAAGGAAACATGTTCTGAGTTTATGCCCTAAATCTATGGAATTCATTGGTCAGCAAGTAAACCAACCTTCAGACATACCTTCTAAAGTTCTTACAAAAAATTTCATGATAACATCTTCCTCTTCAATCTGACAATCTTTCATCAAATGAATGAAACATTGTACATGTCTTGATGTTGATTCTTCAAAATCATCTCTAAACTTAGGCAAATGTTCATTAATTATTCTTGAGACAGAATGTGGGTAACCCTGGATTTTACTAAAATCTAAAGGGTTATATCTTTCATTATCAAACAACTTCCTTTGAGGACAAGGTTGTGTTCTAGGCATGATACTATAGCTTGTAGAGGGAGAACTAAAACAACCATGACACATTTTGCAATTGAAAATTATTCCCTCTACAACTATTCAATTACAATATTGAATCTCCCTTGATTGTAGTGCTTAATTTCACTAAATAAGGGAGCCAAAGTTCTTTCCTAAGATGTTCAAATATGTGAGGAATACCTGGAAACATTGCAGCTACTGCAAATATTTTTTGAAATATTGTAGATCTAGAACTTTTCTTTAAATCTTCAACGGGTTCTTCTGATAGAATCACCACCTCTATTCAAAGACGAATGAACTTCGAATAGCAGGAAGTTATTTCACATGTAATTTTCTTTTTGAGTTTCTTTCACCAGCAGAGCACCACAAATCATAAAATAATCAAGTTCACTGCAACAAGTCTTTCTCCAAGCTTGAAATTCTTCAATATTTAAACTAAATTCAAAATGGAAAACAATAATATGACTCTGTAACTAAGCAGTCTACACTTGGAGATTCAAAGTTGTCCCCAGTAGAGTCACCATTTTGTTGGTTCTGTTTTGCACTGTAACCAGGTTGGTCTTCTAATCTACCTATGGAATTTCCAATTCCAATCAAGGGCAGCTCAAAGGACCTAGACCAACTGACGAGGACTTTAAGAAGCCTCCTACACTTCGGGCTCTGTAAGACCCGGGAGGGTAATCCCTTAATGTGTTTACAACCTCTGCACCATTATTATAAAAAACATTAACAATAGTATATAATCTCACTGAATAGCTCAACATGATAGGATAATATCGAATAGAATCAGTTGTTCATCAATAATATCAACTACTTGGAGCATGAGATAACTACAACACAATCCAAATTATAAGATAGTAATTGATTTGCAATTTGTAGCAAGCTCTAGGAAAAGACAAACAAATACTAAATCATATGGGTAATTACAACTTAGACCAGTGCCATATATCCATTAGGCAGGAGTCAACTTCATAAGAATTTAAAGGTATATGACAGATTTAACATATAACATATGAGATCCTTGACGACATTACCTTGTAATCTCATCAATATGTATTCTAGCTCAGTGCTACTTATCAAATCCTTATACAGAACACATCTGCCTACAATCACATTCAAGCATTTTAATTAATTCCTTAAATTAAAGCTAAAATAGAATCATACACACCACAATAGTGAGATGGATAAAACAAACCTTAGTTATTTTATTCAAAGTTTAGATACGAACGTACAATGGAGAGACATGAGCTTGAATTTTTCATTTCAACTCAAATGCCAGTACTATTATACAACATTAAATCACCATGAACTCAAAACCTGTTACAAAATGACTCAAAACATAAATTGCATTTCTCTCTAAAACCATCAAAATTTACAAGTTTCTCTGTAACTTCACCTAGACTCGACAAAAATTATCTAACTTGCTAACCTGTACTCCTGGCCTTGAAATCCTTCTTATTGAAAATGAAGGAGCAGTGTGGTGGGGTCATCGTGGGATGTCGAGGAGCGGCTAAGATCAAACGAAAGTCAATCAATGGGTCACAAAAATTTGATCCCTCAGAAAGGGCACGTGGCGCCCACCCGTGATATCATGATCAATAAAAACCTTGCAATTCCTGATCACGTGATGGCGGGCAATTGTTGATATCTAAAGGCAATTGATCAATGTTAATGTGAATTTCATGCCTCTGCAAAATAAAACATTTATTAAAAGGACAAGGGGGCATTACTAGGCAGATGGTAAATAGTGACATAAGTTGTTTTTAAATGATGAAACTTGGGACCAACCAAGACTTAGGAAAATAAAACCCAGTGGAGGAAATAAAATATTTGAGACGAAAGGGACCCAGCCTAGACAAAATGATAGGACATAAGTCATTTTAAAACCCCTCAAAAAGTAACAGCGAAATAGATCCCAACCAAGGCATAAAATAAACACAAAGGTTTTACATGTAGGCAAAGCTAAAACCCCAACCCAAGGAAATATTTCAATGCCATGAAAGGCCAGTAACATAATGCAGGGCAGGAATGGAACACAAGGAGCAAAAATTTGAAGTTCCATCAATCATAATCATAACCAAACTTTGAATAATAGAAAATAAATAATAATGTTATATGAATTATTCTTAAATTATACGATAAAGTTAAGTGAAAATGTAATTCTTAATTACAATAATTTTTTAAAGATAGATAAGCTAGTTTGAAATATATTGTTTTAAAAACTTATTTTTATATGTAATAATAAATTTGTTATATTTTCTTTTTATTTAATTTTATAATTTTAAATTGATTTTAGATGGGCACTTAGTATGAAAGAATTTTATAATATATCTATATTTAAGTTGTTATATTTTTGTACTATTAAACATTTAGTAAAACCTTAAGTTTACAATATTTCTATATGTATATATATTTATATTGAATTAAATAGAATATTAAAGATTTTTCTTTTGAAACATTTCCAATTTTTTAAAAAATATTATTTATTTTAATCTTTTAAATATATTAATTTAGAAACATATTTATTTATTTTAATCTTTTAAATATATTTTTATGTGTAATAATAAATTTAGAATATTTCCTTTTTATTTAATTTTAGATACATTAATTTATTTAGAATTTTTAATAAGAAGAATTATTTTTCATTCTTTATAATTTTATTTATATTCTAATATTAAAGGACATTTTACAGTGAATCAAAGAAAAAAAATTTGTTTTAAATATTTTAAATATTTTTTAATTTTAAGTATATTAATATAGAAACTTAGTTATATATGCAATAGTAAATTTAAGAAAGTTCTTTCATACTTTATCTTATAAATTTCTGAAACTTCTTTTTGTGTAGTTCTTTATAAATAATAATTATATTTATTAGAAAAGATTACTTAAATAAATCATAAGATTTCTTCTTTTTATTTTTAAGTATATTAATTTGGAAACTTACTTGAATTAAATAATAAATTTAGAATATTTTTTTTATATTTAATTTTTTAAATTTTACAAACTTATTTTTTATGTCTAGTAATTTAACATATATTTTTTATAGTTTAGCTTTTTCAACATATTTGTTTCATACTTTATATTTATAAATAATAATAATTTTTTATTGGAAAATATTACTTAAATAAATATACTTAAAAATTATCAATTAATATCTTGTGTGATGTCCTTTATAATTTTATGTAGAAATTTTACTTATACAAAAGAGATTGAATGAAGACACTTAAGGAATAAAGAAGTCCTAGGTAGTTTAAAAAGTGTGAATACCAATCTATCACCACTAAATTAAATGATGTGGTAGAATTTACTGACTATAGATCACTTTTAACTATACATTACTTACCTTACAATAGTAACCAAAATTGATGGTTCAAGGGAAAATCAAGTGCTAAAAAATATCTCAAAGTAGCAAGAATGATGTCTAAAAGGTAGAACAGATTATAACAGGCATTACTTACACAACCAAGCTACAAAAAGCAGCAAATGATAGAAAAAATGACCATCAAGATTGATAACTCCAAGGCACATGCTGATATCAACTGGAACATCCTAAAATTTACCTCAATGCATACCTCCTCACCTATATATTATTAAGACTAATGCTTTATCCTTTAAGTTTGGGGAGTGTCTTGCTAGCCCTTAAATCAAATGCCACCCAAGTACCTTAATTTATTTTAGAAATCATTAATTTGATTGAGATAACTTGATGTGTGGAAACAAAAAATGTATAATATTTTAGTCTTAAGAATATCTAACAAGGTTGTGATATGAGTTGAAGTTAGTTATCAAAATTAGAATAATATATTTTATCTATTCTAACTTGAAAATCAATAGACAAACTCAAATACGAAATTCCTCTGATAGTGTGTATCTTTTGTTTAGTTCAAATTCAAAAAAAAAATGTATCATAATGGAAATTAAAAATGTTTAGTTGTGATTAGAGCTCCAAAAATTGAGAATAAAAGAACCCTTAAAGAAAATTACTACAAGTTAATCATTTGCATGCAAATTTGTTAACAAAAATCTTAAAAAAAAAACAAAATTGCATTGTTAGCTATTGAAGGAAGGGCAGAAAAAAGGCAAAGAAAATATGTGATAATTATGGTTATGAAAATATTTTTTGCTATAATTCACCAATTTTTTTATCACACATTTTTTAGAATGACATTGAAATGTACATTAGCATAATTAAGACATAAACTCCATCAAAGGAAATCATATAGAACCCATTCAAGTGCCTCACACAACAAAGAGAACATAAAAACTAAATACAAATACCAAATTTGATGTATCTTTCAACTTAAATTACTGTAGAGAAGGAGCTAAGAGTGAAAAGGTTGTGCCAGAGGAATTGTAGGAGCATTGCTAAGCATGAAAGAAAACAAGATGCAAATTCATATCTGAATTGAATTAATAAAGAAAACCTAACTCCTTCACGACATAAATGGGAGCTCAAGACATAAATGGGAGCATTGAACAAGGTATCAAAATTCATCTAAACATAGAAGATAGAAGGATCTACTCAAGCATATGGAAGGTATATAGAAGAAACACAAGAAAAACATGCTTGGAAGCGCATTGGTAGTCAAGCATGTAAAATTCCCAAGCATAGAAAAGGTATGATGGAATGTTATTTAACCTAATACCTAGAAACAACAATAAATTGCACATTACCTTTTCTCTTCAACAACCAATGTTCTCACAAAAGGTAACTACTAACAAAGGAGTAACTAAAATAGAGATTATGCATTTTTTGAATTTATGGTGATCATTAAAGAAATTTCTAGAAACAAAAAAATGGCAACCTTTTTTTATGTACATAAATTCTCAAGGAATTGGATTTCATTGTAAATACCTATCAGTATAATTAGAAATTTTATCATAATGATATTTTACATATAAAGGAAAAAGGAAAAAAATTAATTGATTTAAAGATCTATTTGATTCTCTAAGGTTACCTTACTCAAAATTGTTCTTTCAAATTAAGCTATGTCAAGTAAAATACTAATCCTTCAAGAAAAAAATCATTCAAGATAAAATTAATTTTATTCAATTAAAATAAAAAGGTTGGGGTGAACATTTAATATTAAAAACAAACATTTAGTTTGAATATCCAACCTAAAGTCAAGAACTAAGTTGCCTTAGAGTCTTCATTTATGTAGTGGACTATAATATAAAACAAGTGCCACATACTAGCTACTAGTTTCCTTAATAGTATTGTAATTATTATTTTTTAGATTTGATAAAAATTAAATGTAAGTTTTATTAATGTGAATAAAAATAAATGCGAGTTTTGTTAATTATAGTGTTTTAGTATTGTTAATTAGTTATTTTAATGACCTAACCCTAACCCTAACTCATATCCTAATTCTAATTCTATCCATAACCCTAACCCTATCCCTAACTTTAACCCTAACAATAAATTTTAAACCATTATCTTAATTCTAGACCTATCTTTAAGCCTAACTATGATCATAACACTATCCATAACTATAAACCTAATTTTTATCATTAAATTTTAAATAAATAACATATTCAATAAATGTTATATTACAAATTATTATAGATTAAATAAATCTCATAAATAAAATAAATATAATATATACTAAAAATCACTAGAAATTAGATATTACTTGTTGGAAATGTTTCTCCTTTTATTATTAATATAAAAAATTTATATATTAAAATGATTATTTATTGCAAGTTGTTTATATATATATATATACATATACATATATATATATATATATATATATATATATATATATATATATATATATATATATATATATATATATATATATATATATATATATATATATATATATATATATATATATATGTATATATATTATATTAAATTACCAAATTTGATTCATAGTGGACACAAGTGCAACTATATCTCTTCATTCAAATCAACAATTGTTAAATATTATTAATTGATGATTATAGATGGTATGATTTTTTCAATGTCCATGAATGATAGAGTAAACAGTTCTAGATTAAACTATGTATGTTTTTTCGAATTGACATTTAATGATTCATTGTAGGAAGAAGATAATGAAGAATATGATTATAGAAATGACCTTAAGAAGAGTTAAATGGTGGGAGAGGGTAGGGAGGGAGGAGAATAGAAAATGAAATGAAAGTGGAAATAGGTGAAAAAATGATGAAGACATAATAAAATAATGAATAATATAGTAATATGATATAACACAAATAAATGGATCAAAAAGGGTTAAAGTTAAATGTCTCAAACAATAAATAAATAACTATAATGACCTTACCCTAACCCTGACTCATTGATTCATCATAGAAAGAGGCTAATAAAGATTATTTGTAATGCCCCACCATGCAACCCTAGAGGAAGTTGCAATTCCCTACTTAAATGTACCAAATTTTTTTTTAAAGTACACTTAACATGTAAGATGGATACACACTACCAACAACCTCTAAGGCCATGACACAAAGATTACTTTAAAACCCAAACAACAATTAACATCAATTGAAATCGAAACATTAATCACTTACAAAATTAAGATTACATACATCCCATACAAGATAAATTACAACAAGGATAATAAATGCCTCAAGATTCCAATTAACAACATTTAAACAATATGATTACAACACTCATTCCCTGAATGAGGTAAATCCAATAATCATGATTACAATTTACAAATTCCACCTCGATGACAAATGAGGGGTAAAAGAATAAAGATCAACTGAAAAGAACGAAGCCACAATAGCATCTGGATCCAATGAGCTCTCCAACATGAAAGTCTCATCCAAACGAGCAAGAGCAAAAACCAACAAAAGAAGGTGCATGTTCCACCCAACCAAGTGAAACCAAAATGCTCACCCCTCATGCTAGGAGATAGTAACAAGGATTTGCTAGACAAGACCATCTACCACTAGACACAGGCTAACACATAAACTAAACTAAATCAAGGAAAAAACCCACATCACTTAACACAATGGTTATAATCCTTCCAGAGTACAAACTCGAGTACAATCACTGTACAAAATAAACCAACGGTACAACACTATACCGACTACTGACATAGGAGGAGTGTCATCGCAAAGGCGGAATTGGTTATCCAATGGCGTTCTTCCTAGCTCGCGGCCTCCCTCTAGGGATATCCTGGTAACCTCTCACGAACCCGGTGCCATATGGACACCAAAGTGGAATCAGTTATCTTTCGAGGAGACAAGATAACGATCTTTCCATTCCAAGCCTTCCCGACTCATCTCAAGTCTCGTACAAGCCCTTGAGCCAATGAGCAAGGCTAAATTATCTTATTAATGTTCAAAGCTACTCTATCCCTAGTATAAGTTATTTTAATTTTCACTTAATAAACTGATTGTCACATGAGTTATCCTAGAACCACTTTGGGCCCGACACTCGTTGAAAGCCACTCCCCTATCGACAACACATATCTCAACCACATGCCAAGGGTAGACAATGCACTAACACTTATCACAAATAATCAAACACCTCAACAGGTAACACATCACTATGGATGCCCAAAACTGAAACGAAAGCATGCACTACCCAAGGCTAACACTAGGCTGACTAACATAATGAGACACACATAATGAACTGATAACCCGACTCAACCACAAATCACAAGGTCACATAGCCTGTTCAAAGAACTAGGTATCCACTTAAGCTTAACTCACACACAATCCAAGATAGACAAAGCAAATCATAAGAGACATAACATCATCTCAAGAAAACACTACTAGAATACTTACATGATCAACAAGACCAATATGAAATAATAATGCAATCAAAGAGTCCCTAGCCTCAAGGTAGAAAACCCAGAACAACCAGGGTACACCCACAATCAAACAATATTTCCCATACCGAGAATAAACGAAAACACCACTAGAAAATATTCTAAGCAATTAAACAGGCTAATATTAGGATTTCTTAAATCCAAGCCATGCGATGACAGATTGGATGAAGTCAATTTAAATAAATACAATTATTTGCACATAATTAAAGGTCAATCAATCACGTGAAGAATTTTTAAAACTCAATAGTTAAATTCAATTTGCCCTATCATACTCGATGATTAAGAAAAAAAAATCAATCTTATAAATAAATCCAGTATTCAAATTTCTCAACAATAAGCATAATCACAACACTTAAATAATAAAGTCATTCAACTAACATTTTAAACAATTTACTTAATCTAATTTTACGATTAATTCCAGAACAAAACATTTAATATATATTAAACATTTATTCTGAATTCATTAAACTTACCTCATCTTAAAGCCATTAATGAAAAATACTCTTTCTACTAAAATACCTTCATTATATACAATATAATTTTCTAAACAAACATATATTTTAAATGTAAACAAATCATGACGTAAATCTACTCATTTTTAAATCACAACTTCCCATAACGATTTAAATTGAACTTACAAAATATTTTTAAAACCACACATATAAAAATGATACATGTATATATACTATGCATATATATTTAAATATTCAATTTAATTATTATTTAAATATTATATTAATATTATATATATAATATATATTATATATTATTATATATATTAATATTAATATATATTATTAAATAATAAATATCAAAAGTTACAAATAATATAAAATACAATGAAATGAAGTCTGAGGTATTCGAGGAAATCCCACGATGCCCTAAATGGCCGCGCAGACTGTGTGAGCTTCAGTCCATGTGGCCGGTCTGGTCTCACCTGTGTGGGCTTCCCGCAGTCCAGGTGCCCTTCTGATCCACAGTCTATGTGTTTCCTCCTGCAGTGTGGCCCTTGTATGCATGGCTGCGTGGTACGATAGTGGGGTTTGACCTCCCACCCCACAGCAATAACAAAAAATTATATTATTTTTTAAAATAAAATCCCTGCGTCTAAACATGGCAAAAATACAGGGTATTTCTGGGTTTATCCCAAAATCCAAATTTTCAAATATAATAAATATATATTTGTATATATATGTGTAAATATATCCATGTATTGATATGCATGGGTATATTTACACACATATATACCCAGATTTTGATTTCATACTCAAATTGTGAAAATAATCCAAACCCATTTCAAGAACATAAATTATTTTCAAAAACAACAAAATGGGTTTTCAAAATCTAGTTCTAAAATAGAGTTTTCTTTGATTTTGTTTCTATTTCTTGGTGTAAATTTCTTGTTTGGTTTCTATTTCCAAATCTATCTACAATTTTGCAAATTTGAAAGCTTTTCCATGAATTTTCATTGAATCTAAAACTATATTTTCAATCATTCAAAATGAGCAAGAAGATGAAGGGAGAAAAGATGGAACCTTGTGTTTTCTCCAAAATTTGCAAGCTTCAACAATGGAGATTTTCAAGCACTCTTTCAACTCCACAATCTTAGCCTCCTCCAAGCCTCTCCACCAAAATCAAACCAAGAATCCATCCCCCAAAAAAATCCAAAAGCCCCCCCTTCTTTTTAAAGAAAACCCTAAAATGAAAATATATTCTTTTCCAAATTTTCCAAATTCAAATTCAAATCCACTTCAAATTCACATTAAAATTCAATACAAATTAAATTGCAAATTCAAATTCAAATCCAATTTTAATTCAATTTCCAAGTTCAATTTCAAATTCTAATTAAATTCAAATTGAATTTTAAACTAAATTCAAATTCAAATTAATTTCAAATTCAAACTAAATTCAATTTCAAATTCAACTCTTCACAAATATCTTTCCCCAAAATAGTCAACTATTTCAGAAAATATCTTTTCTACCCCAAAGTCATTGGATTGAAGATATTTGGAATTTTGAATAACTTAAACAATTTTCAATTTTCTAAATAGCATTCAACATATTTTAAAACCTTCTTTTCACACAAACTAATTTAAATCTTTTTAACACTTTTAATTCAAGGAATAACTTAATTAATTCACCCAATTAATTTAATTAACCAATAAAATAAATCTAATCCAATATTGGATTATTTTATTAATTAAATTAAATTAATTAATACAATAATTAATATTCCTAGCATTACAACCAAAAGCATTTAATCAGCAGTTAAGCAACATAAGCCATTTCACTTGAATTTAAATAAGAACACGGAGACAAGGCAACATAACAACCAACCTGACTACAACCTGATGATACAATGAGACTAGGGTAGTGGCTTGACATAGAAAAAAACCTAGCTACTATCTCCCAATCCATTTCCATTGAACAAGGGACACACTCAGACCTGTCAAACCAGGTGGAGTCGATGTCCTGTACCTACATCCCGCAAACAACAAGAGTGTCGAACATGCATATAACATAATAAAACACACCGTGAAGAGGAAATCATGGAATCACAGGTCGCTCGCATGCGAGTGATGTGATCCTGTCCCCTTCACCAATATAGTATCACTAACTGACGAAGTTTACATCATTAACATAATCAAAACACAAGGCATCATAGAGAAAACATTGTCTGATTAACAAAGCACAAAATGGAGGGGTGTTACATCCTCCCCCCTAGGGTCAGGCTTACTCCTGGAAGCCTGCAAGTACCCCTAGCACAACTCCATACAATCACATGTAGTTCAATACCATTACAAAGTTTACTCATGCCAAGGTATGCGACATTATTACTTCAACATTCATTTAACATTTTGCATTTTGAATCTAGGTACAATAATTTAACATATCAACATGATTTCTTAAAACTTAACAATAAAATTGGGGACTATAGGCCTCTCCAACAAGATGCACCTACTATGTAATTATCATTTACACGCAATTGTTTCACTAATCCTTTTCTTTCTCTACACTTTTACTTACTACAAAATGGTTTTCTATTCATATTATACATTTTCCATGATTATGAATGCAACTTGGGGACTTAGGTCCTTTACCCAAGGTTTGATCTAGGAAACAAACCTTCATGAATACATAAACATTTTCTTATAAGATTGGGTTTCAATACACCACATACTCAAGGATAGACATCTTAGTTAAACCAATGAGAAGAGAGGGAAGGACAGAAGAATTTACAATTCTAACATAAGCACTAATGCAACATGGTCTCATCGTCACACAACCACTTTCACACAAGTGCATCGATCATAAGAGAGCATGCACAAACTCTATGAACTAACAACATGGTCAATCATTTTCATTCCATATTTATAATCTCAATAAAATATACATGTAAAAGAAACTTCAAAACCACATAGGGTCAGTCTAGCAATCATTAACGTAAGGAGGTAACGCACAAGAAGACATGCACTAGAAACTTGCATGGTGAAGAGAAACAACTAGATTCAAAAAGAGAATGCACACCAAAAGGATCTTCTTGGCACCTTCAAGGTCAAACAAACCTTCCAAAAACACGGGCAAAGAAACCAAGCAAGGGTAATTTTAGGCAACACATGTCACCTGCAACCCACCAACAAACACACTACAACCACACTCAAGAACCACTCAAGGGTCTCAACCCCTTTCACAAAGAAGGAGCCCAACAACAAGAAGGAAGCCAAACAAAACACACTTCTTGGTAAGCTTGCGAGCCTAACCCTCACAAAAGCATTCAACAAAAAGACATGCAAGGGCGAAAATAACAACAAAATTGATTGTTGTCCACCACACACAACATGTCAAAATCACACACAACACAATCATCCATAATGCATTCTTCCAATAGAACGAATATCAGTGCATTGCGCACTACACCGAGGATCCTATCCTTTCCACTGGTCTCCTGCACCATTGGACCTATACAACTTAACGACAACTTTTGGGCAAACAAAAGAGATCAACCCAAAAGGAAAAAAACACTAAAGAGAAAAACAACTAGGTCAATAAAATGGGCTCATAGTGCTCAGAGTATAAACCTACACAACTTACAACATAATGGGTTCAACATAATCCCAGAATTCCCAGTGTTTAAACCTAGGCTCTGAAACCATGTGTAATGCCCCGCCACGCAACCCTAGAGGAAGTTGAAATTCCCTACTTAAACGTACCAAATTTTCTTATTAATTAAAAATAACATGTAAGATGGATACACACTACCAACAACCTCTAAGGCCACGAGACAAAGATTACTTTAAAACCCAAACAACAATTAACATCAATTGAAATCAAAACATTAATCACTTACAGAATTAAGATTACATACATCCCATACAAGATAAATTACAACAAGGATAATAAATACCTCAAGATTCCAATTAACAACATTTAAACAATATGATTAGAACACTCATTCCCCGAATGAGGTAAATCCATTAATCATGATTACAATTTACAAATTCCACCTCGATGACAAATGAGGGGTAAAAGAACAAAGATCAACTGAAAAGTACGAAGCCAGAATAGCTTTTGGATCCAACGAGCTCTCCAACATGAAAGTATCGTCCACACGAGCAAGAGCAAAAACTAAAAAAGGAAGGTGCACGTTCCACCCAACCAAGTGAAACCAAAAGGCTCACCCCCCGTGCTAGGAGATAGTAACAAGGATTTCCTAGACAAGACCATCTACCACTAGACACAGGCTAACATATAAACTAAACTAAATCAAGGACAAAATCCACATCACTTAACACAATGCTTCCAGTGCTTCCAGAGTAAAAAACTGAGTATAATCATTGTACAAAATAAACCAATGGTACAACACTATACCGACTGTTGACATAGCAGGAGTGTCATGACAAAGGCTGCATTGGTTATCCAATGGTGTTCTTCCTAGGTCCCAGCCCCCCTCTAGGGATATCCTAGTAACCTCTCATGAACCTAGTGCCATATGCACACCAGAGCAGAATCGGTTACCTTTCAAGGAGACAAGATAACGATCTTTCCATTCCAGCCCTTCGTGACTCATCTCAAGTCTCGTACAAGCCCTTGAGCCAATGAGCAAGGCTAAATTATCTTATAAATGTTCAAAGGTACTCTATCCCTATTATAAGTTATTTTAATTTTATCCTAGAAGCACTTTGGGCTCGGCGTTCATTGAAAGCCACTCCCCTATCAACAACACATAACTCAACCACATGCCAAGGGTAGACAATGCACTAACACTTATCACAAATAATCAAACACCTCAATAGGTAACACATCACTACGGATGCCCAAAACTGAAACCAAAGCGTGCGCTACCCAAGACTAACACCAGGTTGACTAAGATAATGAGACCCACATAATGAACTGATAACCTGACTCAACCACAAATCACAAGGTCACACAACCCGTTCAAAGAACCAGGTATCAACTTAAGCTTAACTCACACACAATCCAAGATAGACAAAGCAAATCATAAGAGACATATAATCACCTCAAGAAAACACTACTGGACGACTTACATGATCAACAAGACCAATACAAAATAACAATGCAATCAAAGAGTCCCTAGCCACAAGGTACAAAACCCAGAACAACCAAGGTACACCCACAATCAAACAATATTTCCCATACTGAGAATAAACGAAAACACCACTAGAAAACATTCTAAGCAATTAAACAGGCTAATATTAGGATTTCTTAAATCCAAGCCACACAATGAAACATTGCATGAAGTCAATTTAAATAAATACCATTATTTGCACATAACTAAAGGTCAATCAATCACGTGAAGAATTTTTAAAACTCAATAGTTAAATTCAATTTTCCCTATGATACTCGATGATTAAGAAAAAAAATTGATCTTATAAATAAATCCATTATTCAAATTTCTCAACAATAACCATAATCATGACACTTAAATAATAAAGTCATTCAACTAACATTTAAAACAATTTACTTAATCTAATTTTACCATTAATTCCAGAACAAAACATTTAATATATATTAAACATTTATTTGAATCCGTTAAACTTACTTCATCTTAAATCCATTAATTAAAAATACTCTTTCTACTAAAATACCTTAATTATATACAATATAATTTTCTGAAAAAACATATATTTTAAATGTAAACAAATCATGATGTAAATCTACTCATTTTTAAATCACAACTTCCCATAACGATTTAAATTGAACTTACAAAATATTTTTAAAACCGCACATATAAAAATTATACGTGTATATATACTATGCATATATATTTAAATATTCAATTTAATTATTATTTAAATATTATATTAATATTATATATATATAATATATTATATATTATTATATATATTAATATTAATATATTATTAAATAATAAATATCAAAAGTTACAAATAATATAAATTACAATGAAACGAAATCTGAGGTATTCGGTGGAAATGCCACGATGCCCTAAATGGCCTTGCGGACTGTGTGAGCTCACCATAATCCATGGCCATTTCTGCTGCGGCTTGTGTGGGCTTCACACAGTCCATGGCCTTACGATCGCGGTCTGTGTGGGCTTCACACAGCCTGCGATCTGTTCGACCGCGGTCTGTGTGGGGTTCACACAACGCGTGGCCCTTAAGCCATAGTCTGTGTGTTCCTCAAATAGTCCATGGCCCTTGGTCATGGCCTGCGTGGTGGTGGTGGGGTTTGACCTCCCACCCCACAGCAATAACAAAAAATTATATTATTATTATTATTTTTTAAATAAAATCCCTGTGTCTAAACATGGCGAAAATATAGGGTATTTCTGGGTTTATCCCAAAATCCAAATTTTCAAATATAATAAATATACATTTGTATATATATGTGTAAATATATCCATGTATTGATATGCATGGGTATATTTACACATATATATACCCAGATTTTGATTTCATATTCAAATTGTGAAAATAATCCAAACCCATTTCAAGAATAGAAATTATTTTCAAAAACAACAAAATGGGTTTTTAAAATCTAGTTCTAAAATAGAGTTTTCTTTGATTTTGTTTCCCTTTCTTGGTGTAAATTTCTTGTTTGGTTTATATTTCAAAATCTATCTACAATTTTGCAAATTTGAAAGCTTTTCCATTAATTTTCATTGAATCTAAAACTATGTTTCAAATTTATTCCAAGGCCAAATCAAATTATGAACACTCAATCTCTAAAATCAAATAATCCATCAAAAATCAATTTTAATTCAAATTCATCCATTCATTCATTAAATTAATTCAAAATTAAATCATTCATTAATTATTATTCATCATTGATTGAATTAATTAAATTCAGAATAAAATAAATTCAATTTCAATTCATCTCTCAATAAATCTTCAGTGTCTCAATTCATTCAAGATCCTCGTCAAATATTCAGTGTCAAAATCTAATCCAATATTAGATTATTTTATTAATTAAATTAAATTAATTAATACAGTAATTAATATTCCTAGCATTACAACCAAAAGCATTTAATCAGTAGTTAAGCAACATAAGCCATTTAACTTAAATTTAAATAAGAACACGGAGATAAGGCAACATAACAACCAACCCGACTACAACCCGACGACACACTGAGACTAGGGTAGTGGCTTGAGATGAAAAACCCAGCTACTATCTTATTGATTTCCATTTGTACCGGGGACCTTTCGGACTGTGGAGCTTGGTGGAGTGATGTGTCTGTGCCTGCATCCACACAGAGCAACCACGAGTTAGCCAGTATATAACATAATAAAACTACACCATGAGAGTCCGCGAATCACGGGTCGCGCGTCACGGTGGTCTTGATCCCGTCTACTTCACCAATATAGTATCACTAACTGATGAAGTTTACATCATTAACATAATCAAAACACAAGGCATCATAGAGAAAAAATTGTCTGACTAACAAAGCACAAAATGGAGGGGTGTTACATCCTCCCCCCTGGGGTCAGGCTTACTCCTGGAAGACTGCAAGTACCCCTAGCACAACTCCATACAATCACATATAGTGCGATAACATTACAAAGTTTACATATGCCAAGGTATGCGACATTATTACTTCAACATTCATTTAACATTTTGCATTTTGAATCTAGGTACAATAATTTAACATATCAACATGATTTCTTAAAACTTAACAATAAAATTGGGGACTATAGGCCTCTCCAAAAAGATGCACCTACTATGTAATTATCATTTACATGCAATTGTTTCACTAATCCTTTTCTTTCTCTACACTTTTACTTACTACAAAATGGTTTTCTATTCATATTATACATTTTCCATGATTATGAATGCAACTTGGGGACTTAGGTCCTTTACCCAAGGTTTGATCTAAGAATCAAACCTTCATGAATATATAAACATTTTCTCATAAGATTGGGTTTCAATACACCACATACTCAAGCACAAACATCTTCGTTAAACCAATGAGAAGAGAGGGAAGGAGAGAAGAATTTACAATTCTAACATAAGCATTAATGCAACATGGTCTCATCGTCACACAACCACTTTCACACAAGTGCATCGATCATAAGAGAGCATGCAAAAACTCTATGAAATAATAATATGATCAATCATTTTCATTACCATATTTATAATCTCAATAAAATATACATGTAAAAGAAACATCAAAACCACATAGGGTCAATCTAGCAATCATTAACATAAGGAGGTAACGTGCAAGAAGACATGCACCAGAAACTTGCATGGTGAAGAGAAACAACTAGATTCAAAATGAGAATGCACACCAATAGGATCTTCTTAGCACCTTCAAGGTCAAACAAACCTTCCAAAAACACGGGCAAAGAAACCAAGGGTAGTTTTAGGCAAAACATGTCACCTGGAACCCACCAACAAACACACTATAGCCACACTCAAGAACCACTCAAGGGTCTCAACCCCTTTCACAAAGAAGGAGCCCAATAACAAGAAGGAAGCCAAACAAAACACACTTCTTGGTAGGCTAGCGAGCCTAACCCTCACAAAAGCATTCAACAAAAAGACATGCAAGGGTGAAAATAACAACAAAATTGATTGTTGTCCACAACACACAACACATCAAAATCACACACTACACAATCATCTATAATGCATTCTTCCAATAGAATGAATATCGATGCATTGTGCACTACACCGAGGATCCTACCCTTTCCACTGGTTTCTTGCACCATTGGACCTATACCACTTAGTGACAACTTTTGGTTAAACAAGAGAGACCAACCCAAATGGAAAACAACACTAAAGAGAAAAACAACTAGGTCAATACAATGGGCTCATAGTGCTCAGAGTATAAACCTACACAACTTACAACATAATGGGTCCAACATAATCCCATATTTTCCAGTGTTTAAACCTAGGCTCTGATACCATGTGTAATGCCCTGCCACGCAACCCTAGAGGAAGTTGCAATTCCCTACTTAAACATACCAATTTTTTTTTTAACTACAAATAACATGTAAGATGGATACACACTGCCAACAACCTCTAAGGCCACGAGACAAAGATTACTTTAAAACCCAAACAACAATTAACATCAATTGAAATCAAAACATTAATCACTTACAGAATTAAGATTACATACATCCCATACAAGATAAATTATAACAAGGATAATAAATGCCTCAAGATTCCAATTAACAACATTTTAACAATATGATTACAACACTGATTCCCTGAATGAGGTAAATCCAATAATCATGATTACAATTTACAAATTCCACCTCGATGACAAATGAGGGGTAAAAGAATAAAGATCAACTGAAAAGAACGAAGCCAGAATAGCATCTGGATCCAACGAGCTCTCGAACATGAAAGTCTCATCCACATGAGAAAGAGCAAAAACCAACAGAGGAAGGTGCACGTTCCACCCAATCAAGTGAAACCAAAAGGCTCACTCCCCTTGCTAGGAGATATTAACAAGGATTTCCTAGACAAGACCATCTACCACTAGACACAGGCTAACACATAAACTGAACTGAATCAAGGACAAAACCCACATCACTTAACACAATGGTTACAATCCTTCCAGAGTACAAACTCGAGTACAATCACTATACAAAATAAACCAACAGTACAACACTATACCGACTGCTGACATAGGAGGAATGTCATCGCAAAGGCTGCATTGGTTATCCATTGGCATTCTTCCTAGGTCTCGGCCCCCCTCTAGGGAAATCTTGGTAACCTCTCACGAACCCGGTGCCATATGCACAATAGAGCAGAATCGGTTATCTTTCGAGGAGGAAAAATAATGATCTTGCCATTCCATGCCTTCTTGACTCATCTAAAGTCTCGTACAAGCCCTTGAGCCAATGAGCAAGGCTAAATTATCTTATTAATGTTCAAAGCTACTATATCCCTAGTATAAGTTATTTTAATTTTCACTTAATTAACTGACTCTCACATGAGTTATCTTGGAACCACTTTGGGCCCGACGCTCGTTGAAAGCCACTCCCCTATCGACAACACATAACTCAACCACATGCCAAGGGTAGACAATGCACTAACACTTATCACAAATAATCAAACACCTCAACATGTAACACATCACTACGGATGCCCAAAACTGAAACGAAAGCGTGTGCTACCCAAGGCTAACACCAGGTTGACTAACATAATGAGACCCACATAATGAACTGATAACCCAACTCAACCACAAATCACAAGGTCACACAACCTGTTCAAAGAACCAGGTATCCACTTAAGCTTAACTCACATACCATCCAAGATAGACAAAGCAAATCATAAGAGACATAATATCATCTCAAGAAAACACTACTAGAAGACTTACATGATCAACAAGACCAATATGAAATAACAATGCAATCAAAGAGTCCCTAGCCTCAAGGTAAAAAACCCAGAACAACCAAGGTACACCCACAATCGAACAAT
>VDFB02281492.1:201224324-201309714 GCA_007258455.2 Sequoia sempervirens
TTATTAAATAATAAATATCAAAAGTTACAAATAATATAAATTACAATGAAACGAAATCTGAGGTATTCGGTGGAAATGCCACGATGCCCTAAATGGCCTTGCGGACTGTGTGAGCTCACCATAATCCATGGCCATTTCTGCTGCGGCTTGTGTGGGCTTCACACAGTCCTATGGCCTTACGGTCGCGGTCTATGTGGGCTTCACACAGCCCGCGGTCTGTTCAGCCGCAATCTCTGTGGGGTTCACACAGCCCGTGACCCTTCGGCCGCGGTCTGTGTGTTCCTCACACAGTCCATGGCCCTTGGCCGCGGCCTACGTGGTGGCGATGTGGTTTGATCTCCCACCCCACAACAATAACAAAAATAAAATTTATATTATTATTATTTTATTTTTTTAAACAAAATAAAATCCCTGCATCTAAACATGGCAAAAATACAGGGGATTTATGAGTTTATCCCAAAATCTAAATTTTCAAATATAGTAAATATATATTTGTATATATATGTGTAAATATATCCATGTATTGATATGCATGGGTATATTTACACATATATATACCCAGATTTTGATTTCATACTCAAATTGTGAAAATAATCCAAACCCATTTCAAGAATAAATTATTTTCAAAAACAACAAAATGGGTTTTCAAAATCTAGTTCTAAAATAGAGTTTTCTTTGATTTTGTTTCTATTTCATTGGTGTAAATTTCTTGTTTGGTTTATATTTCCAAATCTATCTACAATTTTGCAAATTTGAAAGCTTTTCCATGAATTTTCATTGAATCTAAAACTATATTTTCAATCATTCAAAATGAGCAAGAAGATGAAGGGAGAAAAGATGGAACCTTGTGTTTCCTCCAAAATTTGCAAGCTTCAACAATGGATATTTCCAAGCACTCTTTCAACTCCACAATCTTAGCCTCCTCCAAGCCTCTCCACCAAAATCAAACCAAGAATCCATCCAAAAAAAAATCCAAAAGCCCCCTTTTTTTTTGCAACCAATTTTCCCATAAGCCCTTGAAAGAAAACCCTAAAATGAAAATATATTCTTTTCCAAATTTTCCAAATTCAAATTCAAATCCACTTCAAATTCACATTAAAATTCAATACAAATTAAATTGCAAATTCAAATTCAAATCCAATTTTAATTCAATTTCCAATTTCAACTTCAAATTCTAATTAAATTCAAATTGAATTTCAACCTAAATTCAAATTCAAACTAATTTCAAATTCAAAATAAATTCAATTTCAAATTCAACTCTTCACAAATATCTTTCCCCAAAATAGTCAACTATTTCAAAAAATATCTTTTCTACCCCAAAGTCATTCCATTGAAGATATTTGGAATTTTGAATAACTTAAACAATTTTCAATTTTCTAAATACCATTCAACATATTTTAAAACCTTCTTCTCACACAAACTAATTTAAATCTTTTTAACACTTTTAATTCAAGGAATAACTTAATTAATTCACCCAATTAATTTAATTAACCAATAAAATAAATCTAATCCATTATTAGATTATTTTATTAATTAAATTAAATTAATTAATAAAGTAATTAATATCCCTAGCTTTACAACCAAAAGCATTTAATCAGTAGTTAAGCAACATAAGCCATTTAACTTGAATTTAAATAAGAACATGGAGACACGGCAACATAACAACAAACCTGACTACAACCCGATGACACACTGAGACTAGGGTAGTGGCTTGAGATAGAAAAAAAACCTAGCTACTATCTCCCAATCGATTTCCATTGTACAAGGGACACGCTCAGACCTGTGGAACCAGGTGGAGTCGATGTCCTGTACCTGCATCCTGCAAACAACACGAGTGTCGAAAATGCATATAACATAATAAAACACACCATGAAGAGGAAGTCACAGAATCACAGGTCACTCGCATGCGAGTGATGTGATCCCGTCTACTTCACCAATATAGTATCACTAACTGATGAAGTTTACATCATTAACATAATCAAAACACAAGGCATCATAGAGAAAAAATTGTCTGACTAACAAAGCACAAAATGGAGGGGTGTTACATCCTCCCCCCTGGGGTCAGGCTTACTCCTGGAAGACTGCAAGTACCCCTAGCACAACTCCATACAATCACATATAGTGCGATAACATTACAAAGTTTACATATGCCAAGGTATGCGACATTATTACTTCAACATTCATTTAACATTTTGCATTTTGAATCTAGGTACAATAATTTAACATATCAACATGATTTCTTAAAACTTAACAATAAAATTGGGGACTATAGGCCTCTCCAAAAAGATGCACCTACTATGTAATTATCATTTACATGCAATTGTTTCACTAATCCTTTTCTTTCTCTACACTTTTACTTACTACAAAATGGTTTTCTATTCATATTATACATTTTCCATGATTATGAATGCAACTTGGGGACTTAGGTCCTTTACCCAAGGTTTGATCTAAGAATCAAACCTTCATGAATATATAAACATTTTCTCATAAGATTGGGTTTCAATACACCACATACTCAAGCACAAACATCTTCGTTAAACCAATGAGAAGAGAGGGAAGGAGAGAAGAATTTACAATTCTAACATAAGCATTAATGCAACATGGTCTCATCGTCACACAACCACTTTCACACAAGTGCATCGATCATAAGAGAGCATGCAAAAACTCTATGAAATAATAATATGATCAATCATTTTCATTACCATATTTATAATCTCAATAAAATATACATGTAAAAGAAACATCAAAACCACATAGGGTCAATCTAGCAATCATTAACATAAGGAGGTAACGTGCAAGAAGACATGCACCAGAAACTTGCATGGTGAAGAGAAACAACTAGATTCAAAATGAGAATGCACACCAATAGGATCTTCTTAGCACCTTCAAGGTCAAACAAACCTTCCAAAAACACGGGCAAAGAAACCAAGGGTAGTTTTAGGCAAAACATGTCACCTGGAACCCACCAACAAACACACTATAGCCACACTCAAGAACCACTCAAGGGTCTCAACCCCTTTCACAAAGAAGGAGCCCAATAACAAGAAGGAAGCCAAACAAAACACACTTCTTGGTAGGCTAGCGAGCCTAACCCTCACAAAAGCATTCAACAAAAAGACATGCAAGGGTGAAAATAACAACAAAATTGATTGTTGTCCACAACACACAACACATCAAAATCACACACTACACAATCATCTATAATGCATTCTTCCAATAGAATGAATATCGATGCATTGTGCACTACACCGAGGATCCTACCCTTTCCACTGGTTTCTTGCACCATTGGACCTATACCACTTAGTGACAACTTTTGGTTAAACAAGAGAGACCAACCCAAATGGAAAACAACACTAAAGAGAAAAACAACTAGGTCAATACAATGGGCTCATAGTGCTCAGAGTATAAACCTACACAACTTACAACATAATGGGTCCAACATAATCCCATATTTTCCAGTGTTTAAACCTAGGCTCTGATACCATGTGTAATGCCCTGCCACGCAACCCTAGAGGAAGTTGCAATTCCCTACTTAAACATACCAATTTTTTTTTTAACTACAAATAACATGTAAGATGGATACACACTGCCAACAACCTCTAAGGCCACGAGACAAAGATTACTTTAAAACCCAAACAACAATTAACATCAATTGAAATCAAAACATTAATCACTTACAGAATTAAGATTACATACATCCCATACAAGATAAATTATAACAAGGATAATAAATGCCTCAAGATTCCAATTAACAACATTTTAACAATATGATTACAACACTGATTCCCTGAATGAGGTAAATCCAATAATCATGATTACAATTTACAAATTCCACCTCGATGACAAATGAGGGGTAAAAGAATAAAGATCAACTGAAAAGAACGAAGCCAGAATAGCATCTGGATCCAACGAGCTCTCGAACATGAAAGTCTCATCCACATGAGAAAGAGCAAAAACCAACAGAGGAAGGTGCACGTTCCACCCAATCAAGTGAAACCAAAAGGCTCACTCCCCTTGCTAGGAGATATTAACAAGGATTTCCTAGACAAGACCATCTACCACTAGACACAGGCTAACACATAAACTGAACTGAATCAAGGACAAAACCCACATCACTTAACACAATGGTTACAATCCTTCCAGAGTACAAACTCGAGTACAATCACTATACAAAATAAACCAACAGTACAACACTATACCGACTGCTGACATAGGAGGAATGTCATCGCAAAGGCTGCATTGGTTATCCATTGGCATTCTTCCTAGGTCTCGGCCCCCCTCTAGGGAAATCTTGGTAACCTCTCACGAACCCGGTGCCATATGCACAATAGAGCAGAATCGGTTATCTTTCGAGGAGGAAAAATAATGATCTTGCCATTCCATGCCTTCTTGACTCATCTAAAGTCTCGTACAAGCCCTTGAGCCAATGAGCAAGGCTAAATTATCTTATTAATGTTCAAAGCTACTATATCCCTAGTATAAGTTATTTTAATTTTCACTTAATTAACTGACTCTCACATGAGTTATCTTGGAACCACTTTGGGCCCGACGCTCGTTGAAAGCCACTCCCCTATCGACAACACATAACTCAACCACATGCCAAGGGTAGACAATGCACTAACACTTATCACAAATAATCAAACACCTCAACATGTAACACATCACTACGGATGCCCAAAACTGAAACGAAAGCGTGTGCTACCCAAGGCTAACACCAGGTTGACTAACATAATGAGACCCACATAATGAACTGATAACCCAACTCAACCACAAATCACAAGGTCACACAACCTGTTCAAAGAACCAGGTATCCACTTAAGCTTAACTCACATACCATCCAAGATAGACAAAGCAAATCATAAGAGACATAATATCATCTCAAGAAAACACTACTAGAAGACTTACATGATCAACAAGACCAATATGAAATAACAATGCAATCAAAGAGTCCCTAGCCTCAAGGTAAAAAACCCAGAACAACCAAGGTACACCCACAATCGAACAATATTGCCCATACCGAGAATAAACGAAAACACCACTAGAAAACATTCTAAGCAATTAAACAGGCTAATATTAAGATTTCTTAAATCCAAGCCACGCGATGACACATTGCATGAAGTCAATTTAAATAAATACCATTATTTGCACATAATTAAAGGTCAATCAATCATGTGAAGAATTTTTAAAACTCAATAGTTAAATTCGATTTGCCCTATCATACTCGATGATTAAGAAAAAAAATCGATCTTATAAATAAATCCATTATTCAAATTTCTCAACAATAACCATAATCACGACACTTAAATAATAAAGTCATTCAGCTAACATTTAAAACAATTTACTTAATCTAATTTTACCATTAATTCAAGAACAAAACATTTAATATATATTAAACATTTATTTTGAATCTATTAAACTTACCTTATCTTAAAGCTATTAATTAAAAATACTCTTTCTACTAAAATACCTTAATTATATACAATATAATTTTTTGAACAAACATATATTTTAAATGTAAACAAATCATGACGTAAATCTACTCATTTTTAAATCACAACTTCCCATAACGATTTAAATTGAAGTTACAAAATATTTTTGAAACCACACATATAAAAATTATACGTGTATATATACTATGCATATATATTTAAATATTCAATTTAATTCTTATTTAAATATTATATTAATATTATATATATATAATATATATTATATATTATTATATATATTAATATTAATATATTATTAAATAATAAATATCAAAAGTTACAAATAATATATATTACAATGAAATGAAATATGAGGTATTCGTTGGAAATCCCACGATTCCCTAAATGGTCGTGCAGACTATGTGAGCTCCCCACAGTCCGTGGTTGTTCCAGCCATGGCCTGTGTGGGCTTCACACAGTCCGTGGTCTTACGGTCGCGGTCTGTGTGGGCTTCACACAGCCTGCGGTCTATTTGGTCGCGGTCTGTGTGGGGTGCACATAGCCCTTGGCCCTTCGGCCGCGGTCTGTGTGTTCCTCACACAGTCTGTGGCCCTTGTCTATGGCTTGCGTGGTTGCGGTGGGGTTTGACCTCCCACCCCACAGCAATAACAAAAAATTATATTAGTTTTTTTTAAAATAAAATAAAATCCCTGCGTCTAAACATGGTGAAAATACAGGGTATTTCTGGGTTTATCCCAAAATCCAAATTTTCAAATATAATATATATATATATATATATATATTTGTATATATATGTGTAAATATATCCATGTTTTGATATGCATGGGTATATTTATACATATATATACCCATATTTTGATTTCATGCTCAAATTGAGAAAATAATCCAAACCCATTTCAAGAACATAAATTATTTTCAAAAACAACAAAATGGGTTTTCAAAATCTAGTTCTAAAATAGAGTTTTCTTTGATTTTGTTTTTATTTCTTGGTGTAAATTTCTTGTTTGGTTTCTATTTCCAAATCTATCTACAATTTTGCAAATTTGAAAGCTTTTCCATGAATTTTCATTGAATCTAAAACTATAGTTTCAATCATTCAAAATGAGCAAGAAGATGAAGGGAGAAAAAAATATGGAACCTTTTGTTTTCTCCAAAATTTGCAAGCTTCAACAATGGAGATTTTCAAGGACTCTTTCAACTCCACAATCTTAGCCTCCTCCAAGCCTCTCCACCAAAATCAAACCAAGAATCCATCCAAAAAAAAAAAAATCCAAAAGCCTCCCTTTTGCAAACCACCTTCCCCATAAGCTCCTTGAAAGAAAAACCCTAAAATGAAAGTAAATATATTCTTCTTTCCAAATTTCCAAATCCAACGGCATTGTAATTATCATTAAATTAAATTGGTAAATTCAAATTAAAATCCAGTTTTAATTCAATTTCCAATTTCAATTTCAAATTCTAATTAAATTCAAATTTAATTTTATACTAAATTCAAATTTTAACTAAATTCAATTTCAAATTCAACTCTTCACAAATATCTTTCCCCAAAATAGTCAATTATTTCAGAAAATATCTTTTCTACCCCAAAGTCATTGCATTGAATATATTTGGAATTTTGAATAACTTTAACAATTTTTAATTTTCTAAATAACATTGAACATATTTTAAAACCTTCTTTTCACACAAACTAATTTAAATTTTTTTAACACTTTTAATTCAAGGAATAACTTAATTAATTCACCCAATTAATTTAATTAACCAATAAAATAAATCTAATCCAATATTAGATTATTTTATTAATTAAATTAAATTAATTAATACAATAATTAATATTCCTAGCATTACAACCAAAAGCATTTAATTAGCAGTTAAGCAACATAAGCCATTTAACTTGAATTTAAATAAGAACACAAAGACAAGGCAACATAACAACCAACCTGACTACAACCCGATGACACACTGAGACTAGGGTAGTGGCTTGACATAGAAAAAAAACCTAGCTACTATCTCCCAATCAATTTCCAGTGAACAAGGGACACGCTCAGACCTGTGGAACTAGGCGGAGTCGATGTCCTGTACCTGCATCCTGCAAACAACATGAGTGTCAAACATGCATATAACATAATAAAACACACCGTGAAGAGGAAATCATGGAATCACAGGTCGCTCGCATGTGAGTGATGTGATCCCGTCCCCTTCACCAATACAACATCACTAACTGATGAAGTTTACATCATTAACATAATCAAAACACAAGGCATCATAGAGAAAACATTGTTTAATTAACAAAGCACAAAATGGAGGGGTGTTACATTATTATTGTAGAAATGACTTTAAGAAGAGTTAAGTGGTGGGAGAGGGTAGGAAGGTAGGAGATTGAAAAATGAAGTAAAAGTAAAAATAGAAAAAAAAAATGATGAAGACATAACAAAAAAATGAATAATATAACAATATTATATAACACAAATAAATGGATCAAAAAAGGTTAAAAGGTTAAATGTCTCAAACATGAATAAATAGCTCTAAGAGAATTATAAAGATGAATTATATAATAAAATGGAACAATTACTAAAATTAAATATAAAGGAAAAAATATACTAAAACTTAAAACAATAATAATTTAACCAAAGAAAAGAGAAAAAGGATGAGATTATATATAAAATATAAATTGAAAAATTAAATAAATGATTTAATTAAAATTAAAAAATAGATGGTTAAAATTCAGTAGATTATAATATATCTAACTTATAAAATGTATTAATATAAATAGATAAAATCATACTAATTTATATTAATATAAATGTATTATATAAATTAATATATTACCTACATAATGTAGATAAAATTATTTACTTGCAAAATATTACCTTCAATAAAATAAGATATAAATAGAATATATATATATATATAATCTACACTAATATAGGTTATATATATATAAATTAATATTATCTATATTAAAATAGATTGTATATTATATATAATAAAGACCTATAAAATGCCGGTATTGGCATGGTGTGATGGTTTATAGGTGGCATTGTTGTTCTTGCCACCAAGGTTCAAACCCCATTGGGCTGGTATTGTTGAATGATTGTATCTGGTTCATAGCTCCGGTCAAAAGCGTTTACCCCTTGAATAAAAAAAAAAGACCTATAAAATAATATAGGCTACCTTATATATCTATAGGTTATAATTTGTTTGGAGAACCTATATATAAATTAATGGGTGATTCCAGAAAGCTGATTTACAATTTCTAAGAGATTTTAATTTTTGTTGGAATCACATATTTTTTAGAAAATATAATGATTTAAGCCTTCAAAGTTTCATTTAAAGCATTCCAATTAAAGAGGGTTTGATCAAACTACCTTAGATCAAACCCATTGAATAGAACTCCACTAATTTTAAACCATACCTATAACAGAGTCTCTTTACACCTATCAAAATGTTGATTAAAAAACACTTTTGATTTACCTTTTGGGAGATCAAATGAATTTATTTAAAAATTATCTTTTGTAATTATATAGTCCTTATTGTAAGCTTCCCAAAAAGTATAATTTTAAATAAATTTAATTTTGTTATTATTATTATTATTATTATTATTATTATTATTATTATTATTATTATTATTTCTTGCGAATGTGGGTTTTTCATCGAAAATCAAGCTGTTTGTTCTCCACATATGGAAAAATAGAATATTATCAAAAAGAATTTTTAAAAAATACGAGTGCACCAGATATTGAAGTCCTTGATCCAAAGAAAAAATAAATTGAATTTCGATACATATAAAAAAAATTATGTGTTATATGGTTCGCCTATGTCTGAATTGTAATTGGTTTGACTTCAAAACTTGATTAAAGAAAAAAAATATTCAATAAAATACTATGAAACCAATTGGAAGCACTAGATATCGTAGTTACAAATATAAATTTGAAAAAATTAGAATTTTATCCTTCATGGTAAAAAAGTTATGTGTTATACCGTGAGTGTCACTCTTTAAAAATGATGTTTACTGAAAAGAACTAGCTTTTGAAGAAGATGGAAAAAGAAGTGCAATTCGATTCCAAATTTTTTGAAAAATATATACTTAGAATCTGCTAATGCAAAGAATAATACAATTTTTATTTTATTTTATTATTTTAATAGTGTGAATCCAAATCTCTATAATATAGTTGGTTGATTTTTGTGAGATTTTATTTAATAAAAAAATAATAATTACATTCTTTAAAAATAAAAATAAAATAACATTTATTTATTTGAGAAAAAACTTTATAAAACAAAAAATTGAAAAATTATTCTTTACAAAATGTTTACCTTGTTTTCCTACATTCCTTTCCCTATCAATAACACACATAATTTAAATTTTTAACCAATCGTATGCACAAAATATTTTTTATAATTTATAAAGTTAAATATTTTACAAATTAACTTTAAAAAATTAAATTTTAATTTAATTTATTTTAAAAATATTTTTTTATTAATAACGAGTTAACTAAAAACGCCAAACTTATATAATTTTATTGAGATGAGGATATTGGCCTTCCTCGTTACATAAATATGTTTTCTTCTTTGCATATTTAGTTGAAAATTGCTGTCCTTGAATAGATTCACTATTTACTTTTCTCCAGAAAAACATCGTCATAATGTGGTGAGCAGGTTTCTCAAAGCAACTGAATATAGTCTTTATACACCCGCGAATCGTTCCAGAGCCGTAGCTTTTTCTTTATTACTCAGAGCTTCTTGTTTGAAATGGGAGTATATGAACGGCTTGAAACGCCTTGGATTGTCGTCGTCCACAAGTTCCACAGGAGCCCAGATTTCCATCTCCTCTGGAAAGGTAGTGAAGAAGCCAATTGACATACGATATCTCCAACCTTTGTAAACCACACGATGCTCTGCGCTGCGGTATCTGCCGTTACTCCACGCCTGCGAACATATCCATCATTCATCCTAATTCTTATCATCAGTAATCATAAAAGAATTAATTATAATTTTAGGCGGAGAGAATATTGCATGCCTTAAGGGAGTCCCCGACATTGATCACAAATGAGTGAGGGAGAGGATTGACGTTTAACCAATCGCCCTCCTGAGATCGAATCTGAAGGCCTCCCACGTCATCTTGGTAAAGGACTGTGAGGCAATTCAAATCTGTATGGGAAAGGAGCGCCTCCTCTCCAATGGCTAGTTTTTCCGATGAATAGCCGTTTATACGCAATACTGAAGCGCATTTTTCAAAGTGAGAGTGATAGAACGCGTTGGCATCCAACCCCAGGCTTGCAAGGATTATTTTTATAACTTTTTTTTCAAGATTTGATACAGACAAAGCGTAAGTTGACATCGTTTGGCTGCCAAAAAGTAATATTAGACAGAGAAAAATGAATCAGATTTAAAGTAAACAAAAGATGAATAACATACCAAAAAATTGGGTTCCCTTCTGGCCATATCTTTGCACACATTTGCTCAACGGAAGCCGGACTAGTTGTTTCTGGAACGCGAAAGCTCTCAAAATTTCGATTTCGGCTATAAGTGTTGAATTGATTACCTGTTGTTCGGGCTGTGTCTTTGACCTCGGTGGGCATGGACAATAAATCTCGGCAAACATTCTCAGCCCTTTCCAGAAGATCTGCTGGAATTCCATGGTTGACAAGCTGGAAAACCCCCCATTCTTTGCAGGCCTTTCTGAGTTTGGCGAGCACGGGGTGATATCGAAGGTGCTTCAGTTCTTGAGCATCGAAGTACTCTGGGAAATTGGAAATGTCAATGACATGAAGATCAACTTGAGATACAGTCTCTTCTAGGGATAAAGGCATTATGTGTGTTGCAGCAATAACACAGCAACAGATGTGATGTGTTTGATTGCTTCATATTCGTGTTTCTCCCTTAAATACAGTTATCAGAGGTGGAATATTTAGGCCTAGCTTGGACGTATTGTTAAAAATGATGGGCACCTCCAAAATTGGAATCTCCTGGGCAGCTAAAGACGATACGAATACCAAATTGTGCCTTGTCGATGACCAAGCAATGACATTATTTCTGAGTAAATTAATTTTAAGAAAATATATGTTTTTGAGCTTAGAAGCAATACGAGATATCATAAATAATAAAAAATGAACTAGTGACGGAAGCAATGACGAATTGATATGTGGATTAAAATATAGCCTCGTAACAACGTAGGGAAGGAGATATTAAATGGTTTTTAGATATTTTATAGGGATATTAAAGTTATCAATTTTGTTTGGTTCATTTATAAGTGATATTTACAAATTAGGTAGGAATACTAAAGTTGCTGTAGATTGTTTGGAAAAAATGTAAGAGAAAAATAATTCACTTTCTTAATATCATTTAGTGTAGTTTTGTTTCAAAATTAATTGTATTTTAATTTTCATTTGTCTATTCAAATTTATCTGATTTTATTTATAATTTTTTATTGAAGAACATAGAGAAAAAAATGAAACGGCAAGTGGTATGTTAGTACATGAGAACTTACAATCAACAAGTGGCCAAGCCACATTCATTACTCAACCATGCTAAAATGGGGGCTTTCAAATATAGTATGAACATTTATGAAAGCATAAAAAATAGAGTAATTTCATCGAATTTTTTTATTGTCACTACACTAGTTGACATGAATAAAAGATCTACAAACATGTAGAAAGAAGGGAAGAATAATGATTACTGGTTTTGACAAACTACATAAAATATTATGAAATAGTTATTCAAATTTGTTTGTGTACTCGCAACCTTGTTCGAGTATGATGAACACGAAGAGGGAGCGGCGGAGGGGGTGAATCAATGTTCTACAAGTTAACACAATTTTTCAAAAAAAAATTAAATGCCAACCATTGAATTTTAAAAGGAATGAAGCATAAGATGGACAAAAGTATAAATTTCTCAAACACAAAATGACATAAGAATTTCTCGAGTGGAAAACCCTCTAGGGGAATAAAAACCACTCGAAATGTCTTATTGGCTTTCCTGAATTTTTTTGTTGTTGTTTACAATGCCTCACTGGCTGTTTTTGTATGTCTCACTGACAACACTATCTCACTGATAGATTTTAAATGCCTTACTAGCAAATGGAAATGCCTCACTAGCTGAATATGCCTCACTAGCAATATACCAACATCTTTCAATTACAGTTTGAATTTCATACACATAGTATTATCTCTTTTTCTTTCTATAACATCCTTTGATCTTGCATCACTTAAGATTCAGAGGAAAAAGTTCCAAAATACAACATAATGTAATTTATATGCTCGTATTCACAACACTATGTTTTATCTTTACAATTGATCAATTTTATAAAGCACTGAATGTGCTATCGATACAAACTTTAAAAAATGCAGAGTATGAATCAATAGAATGCCTTTAATAAAAAAAAAATTCTCCTCACACCACCCAAGATGGATTTCGAAGGAGTACATATAATTTCTTTCCAACTTGAACTGAAACATAACTACCATCCTCAAGCTATTAAGAAACTGTTCCTTAACAAAAAATAACCATAACCAGTGTTTTCCACAAACAAATGTAAACAAGAGAACTAATAGCCCATATACAATATAACCCTTTAATCACAAAATGGTTCCTTGAGCTTTTGTTAAAAAATTGACTAGGGTTTCAAATGAAATTAGTTACTAATTAATGAAACACCATTTTGAAACAAATTAAACACCATTTACACAATAATAAACCAAACTATTAATAGTTCGAAAGTAATGAAAATTTCAGCCTTTACCCATCAAGATTAAGAAACAAAAAACATTTGTTCAACCTTGTTTCATTGCTCCGGAGTCACTGCCATAACTCCTCCACTACCAAACTGACTATTTTATTGTGCCCTAGCCCAAGAGAGCTCTTTCAACCAAAGATTAAATCAACATTCCCAACCGACAAAAAATACGCAATCTACTAAATCAATAGTTAGATTTATTAATATTTACAAACCTTTGTCTTTAAAAAAAAAAGAAGGATAACAAATTGTATTACCAATTTCAAAGTTGGAAGAACAAAAAAAACTTCTTTGCATGCCTGTTGTTGCTTCACCTGCAATTGAGTATTGTCTTGTCACAAAAACAACATCATTGACAACAAACCCTTGTGCATTTTTCTTCTAAATGATAACAAACACAATAATTTGTGTTTTCACATGTTAACATACTTTACATTTTTCATGTGACCAAAGTCTTGTTTCATCACCTTGCCTTTTCAATAATACTATCTCCTTTTTAAATGACTTTGCCACCGAAATCAAAATATTATAATTACCTTGCAAGTCACTTTTTTAAGGGACTAGTGACACCATGAAAAATAATTTAAGACTTATAAAGTCAATGACCTCTAGGAAAGGTCTTCCATAATGCCAATAGTGAAGTATATGAGATGCAAGTAATGATTTCAATAAAACAAGAATAGGTGTTTCCCAAATTGTAAAGCATGCTAGATGCTTGTAAAGCATAGTACTCAAAGAAAGTGATAACTCCTTTTTAACTTAGCCATACAAAACATATGAATGTCATCACCTTGAAACCTTGCACCCATATTTGACACAATGCCAAAGAAAATGCCACTAGGGTCAACAAACTCCCCCTTTGGCATTGGTGTCAAATAAGCCAACCTGTTTAAACACAATCATGCAACAAGCCTGAAACCATAACCATAGCCATCAGTACTATTTCCATAAACATAACCAAGCATGAACACCAAGCATCACATATCTGAGCAATAGAGACCATCTTGAAACCTCTAAAACCATGCAACACTTTCTGCCCCTTTTGACATTAATGCCAAAGGAGAACAAAAACTGAAAAAACTACAAGATAACCAATAATATCAACAATGCTAAACAAACACCAAGCAGGGTAAGAATAAGCATGAAAATCTCCCCCAAACTCCATAGAGAGGAGTTCAATCACTGTAGCGAACTAAGAGAGAAGACACCAAGTCTATTTCTCAAGGATTCAAATGATGCTTTAGGTAAGGGCTTGGTAAAAATATTAGCCACTTGTTCATTTGAAGCCACATATTCTAGAGTAAAATCATTTGCCAATACTTTTTCCCAAAGAAAATTATATCTAGTAGCTACGTGTTTAGTACGAGAATGTTGGACATGATTTTTTGAGATATTGATAGTGCTAGTATTATCACAGAGTATATGCACTGGTCTAGAAACATCAATATTGATATTTTTAAATTTTGAACCTTCCAAAGTACCTATGTGCAGCAAGTGGTAGCTGCAATATATTCTACCTCAGTAGTGGACAGGAACACAAAATATTTCTTTGTACTGTGTCATGCCACCAATCTCCCTCCCAAACAGAATGCACCTCCAGAAGTTCTTTTTTGTCATCTATATAGCCTACACAGTCATCATTAGTATAGGCAAGCAGAGAAAAGTCATTGTGCCTAGGGTACCATAAACCAAAATCAAGTGTGCCAACAATGTATTTGAATATTCTTTTAACATCCTCTAAATGAGATTGTTTGGGTGCTAATTGAAACCTTGAAGCTAAACACAGAGTGCATTATATTAGATTTGGTTGGAGCTAGGTACAATAGGCTTCCTATCATGGATCTATACATGGTATGATCCACATCAGTATGATCAACTTCTCGACTAAGTTTGCAACTTGTTTCTATAGGAGTGTCAATAGGTTTGAACCCATCCATTTGAAATTTATTTAACATTTCTTTTGCATAGTTTGTTTGAGATATAAATATTCCTTTTTCAATCTAACAAATTTGTAATCCCAAAAAGAATGAAAGCTCTCCTTTCAATGACATTTCAAACTTTGATTTCATAATGTTAGGAAACTTAGAGCAGAAATTAGAGTCATTGCTACCAAATATGATATCATATACATAAATAACAAACAAAATGTTGTTACCTTTTGTTTTAAAGTATAGATTGTTGTCTACTACACGTTTTGAGAAACCTTGATCACGTAATTGTGCATCAAGTTTGGAATACCATGCTCTAGGGGATTTTTTTAAGCCATATAGAGATTTCTTCAATCCGTAAACATGATTTTCTTTTCCTACACATACAAACTATTAACCTATTCCATATAAACTTCTTCTAGGAGATCACCATTTAGAAATGTAGTTTTTACATTCATTTGAGAAACATTAAAGTTTTGGTATAAAAAATAAGCCAAGAAAATTATTATGGCCTCAAGTATAGCCACAGGAGCAAAGGTTTCATCAAAATATACACCATCTATATGAGAATATCCATTGTAGACTAACCTTGCTTATTTCTGACCACATTTCCCTTATCATCAAGTTTGTTTCTAAAAAGCCATTTAGCCTCAATAACATTTTTATTAGAGGGTCTATGGACAAGTTCCCAAGTTTTATTTTTCTCTATTTGATCAAGTTCTTCTTGCATAGCTTTGATCCAAAGATCATTTTTACTTGCTTCTATATATGTTTTAGGTTCAAATTGTGAAACTAGATATATGTAAACTTGATCACTTGCATTAGCATGTTTCTTTCTGGTTTGAATACCAACAATTTTATCTCCTATTGTCTACTCTTAAGGATGATTTTTATCCAACAATCTGGAAGAATTTTTAAGAGTAGATCTCATAGGTTTTTCAGAAACATTTTGCTCACTCCTGTCTTCTGACTTTTCTTCATTTTCTAATTTTTTTTCATTTTTAGGTGGGATAATTTCATCAATATGTTTAGTTTGTTGTTCAACATTGTGCAACATTTCATTAACTTTGACATTTGCACTTTCAACTATTTTCTTTAATCTTTTATTATAACATTTGTAGGCTTTTTTGTGAGTAGAATAACCTAAGAAGATACCCTCATCATAGCATGACTCAAAACTGCCTATGCTATCATTGTCCCTTTTAATGAAACACTGACTACCAAAAATTTTAAAATAACCCACATTGGTTGTTTTTCCAAACCATAGCTCATAAGGAGTAAATTTGGTATTCACTCTTAACTGAACCCTATTTTAAATATAGACAATAGTATGAACTACTTCTTTCAAAAAAGGATTTGACATACCTGCATCATGAAGCATGGTTCTGGCCATTTCTTTGATTGACGTATTCTTCCTTTCAACAACACCATTTTGTTGTGGTGTCTTGGAGGAAAAATATTGTCTTTTAACTCCATGTTCTTCACAATAATCAATAAATTCTTGTGAAGTATACTCTCCACCTTTGTCTGATCTAAGATATTTTATTTTTAAACTAGACTCTTTTTCAACCATTTTTTTGAATATTTTGAATATGTTAAACTAGAATCTTTTTCGACCATGTTTCAAGAAGGTTAACCATGTCATCTTTATGTAGTCATCAATGAAAAGAATGAAGTATTTTTCATTGTTTAATGATTTTTTCCTCATAGGACCACACAAACAGTATGCACAAGTGCAAAGGTTTGGTAGAAAAATATTCCTTAGTCTTGAAACTAAATCTGGTTTGTTTACCTTCTTGACATTCTTTACAAATACTATTATCATGTTTTGAAAGAAATAGTAAATTTTTCACATTTTGATTCTTACCTATTCTAACCAAATTTTCATAGTTTATGTGTCCTAATCTTCTTTCCAAAGTTTTGTTTCCTCAACTTAGATCATAAAACTGACATTGTTTCCATTTTTACTATTTGATTCTTCATGGAGATTATAGATATTTCCATTAGTTCTAAATCCTACTGCAATAGTTTTTCAGACTTCTTTTTAAGTTCACATCCTAGAGAAGAGAAAGTTACCTCAAATCCACTATCACATATTTGACTCACATTGAGTAAGTTGTGAGTTAATCCTTCAAGGTAATACACATCATGCACTGGAGTTTCATTATCAATTAAAATAGTTCCTTTTCCTACAATTTGAGTGCAATGATCATTTCCAAACCTTAAAGATACACTAGAATAACTTTCATAATGAATAAACCTACTTTTATCACGAGTGATATGGTAAAAGCAGCCACTGTCAACAACCCAAATATTTTTCTTGACAAAATGTAAAGCTATTTCAACAATCAAGGCTTTGTCCTTATCACTATTCTTCTTAGGTTTCCATGCTAAATTGATCTTATGAACTTTACTAGATTTGCAAAAAGTTGCTATATGTCCTAGTTCATTACATATGTAGCATTTGAGATTATTTAAAAAATTATAAACATTTTCATTGACAAAGTTGGTATTTTTCCTAGGTATAACTTTGCATTTATTTGCTTTATGTCCAAATTGTTTGCAATGAAAGCAGTAAGCAAAGAAATGAAAGTTATTTTTAGAGAATTTACTTTCCATGTCAATGGTATTTTCTTTTTCAGCTCCAACTTGATTTGAAGATTTCCCCTCATGTTTTTTCAACAAATCAGACGACTTCTTGTCAAGTTTCTTTCGAAAGATCAACAATTTCTACTTCTAAGGAGTAGTATTGAATCTTCTTTGATTTTTAGTTTTTCTTGAATCACCTCAAGAATCCTTTTAGTTTTTTCATTTTGAATTTTAAGACCAAAAATAATTTCAATATCTTTCTTATTCTGATCTTTTTATATAATAGCTTATTTCCTTAACCTCATAATTTCTCTAAGAGTAGATTTTAACTCTCCTTCAAGATCAATTTCAGCTTCAGATTGATCTAATTTTGTTTCCTCTTTCTTTTCACTAGGAGTGACAAATTCCATCAACAACAATTCTTCTCCTTCCTCAAACGGCTCATCAGAACAACTATTTGTAACATCAACATATAAACTCTTCTTATTTTTAAAATTATTTTTCTTCTTAAAATTAAATTGTTTTTTCTTTGCAGATGTTTTGTTATCTTCTTCATCACCATCTAAGTCCTTATTTGGACAATGTGAAGCATAATGTCCTATTTTCCCACAATTAAAATAGTTAAAGGGAAGTTCTCCCTTGTATCTGTATGTGCCTCTTTTCAGTTTGCTAACAAAAGGATAAATCATTTTCATCTAGATTGTCAAATTCAGAAACTATATCACTATCTTTTTTAATAGATTTGAAATTTGATTCTTTACTAGTAGAATAATGATTATCTATTGTCATTTCATAAGTATTAAAAGGACCATGAATATCATCAAGAGTTACTGTAGTAACATCTCTTTCTCCAGTAGTAGACATCTTTGAATCATAAATTTTGGTGTTATAGATCTAAGCACCTTTTGAACTACAACCTTTTATTCCAACATTTCTCCAAAACCTTGTATTGAGTTCACAACTTCTTGAACTCTCAAGATGTAATCAATAATTTTCTCATCATCAGTAATCTTAAGACTTTCAAATCTAGCTCTATAGGCTTGCAATTTGGCTTCTTGTCTTCTTTAACTTTATAATATCCCTCATAGATATTTGATAATTTGTCCTAAATGACTTTTTCATTGTTTCAACCCATTACCTTTACAATAAAATCATTTGTAAGACCACAACAAATGGAATTTGCAGCCTTTGCATGAAATTCATATGCTTTCTTTTCATTTTTTGTTGAGGGTGTTGCAGTAGCAGTATATGCATTCTCAATTACAACCCAGACTTCATAACCTAAAGAGCTTAAAAGTCTTGTCATCCTATACTTCTAGAAAGAATATCTAGTACCATCAAACAATGGTACTCTAGAATTAGATAGACCTTCTTGACTTGCCATAACTAGTACTCCACCAAGAATCCCCTAGTTTGACTCTAAACAAGGGTTTGGCTCTGATACCACTTGTTAGAGTACAATGAACACTGAGAGAGGGGGTGAATCAGTGTTCTAAAAGTTAACACAATTTTTCAAAAAAAAAAAAAAAAATGCCAACCATTGAATTTTAAAAGGAATGAAGCATAATATGGAAAAAAGTATAAACTTCTCAAACACAAAATGACACAATAATTTCCTGAGTGGAAAACCCTCTAGGGGAATAAAAACCACTCAAAATTCCTCACTAGATTTCTTGAAAAAAAATTGCTATTAACAATGCCTCACTGACTATTTTTGTATGTCGCACTAACAACACTATCTCACTGATAGATTTTTAAATTCCTTACTATCAAATGAAAATTCCTTGCTAGCTGAATATGCCTCACTAGCAATAAACCAACATCTTTCAATTATAGTTTGAATTCTATACACAGAGTGTCATCTTTGTTTCTTTATCTAACATCCTCTGATCTTGCATTACTTAAGATTCAGAGGTAAGAGTTCCAAAATACAACATAATGTAATGTATATGCCAGTATTGACATAAATATGTTGTATCTTTACAATTGATCAATTTCATAAAGCAATGAATGTGCTATCAATACAAACTTCCAAAAATGCAGAGCATGAATCAATAGAGTGCCTTAATTATACATATTTTTCTTTCTCCCCTCACACCACCGAAGAAGGATTTCAGAGGAGCACATATAACATCTTTCCAACTTTAACTGAAACATAACTACCATCATCAAGTTGTTAAATAAAAAATATTAACTATTGAAATTGCACCCTATTGAATATGAAATTCAACATTTTGGTGTAACATGGGAAGACCTCTCAAAGTGTGGGCTTTTATAAGTAAAGGTCAACCTCTAGAGAAGGCCAACTCTCTCTTGGTATCACCTCATTTAATCTACTCTACTAACTTGCTAAGAAAAGGGTAAAGAGATAACATAAAGTGAAAACTACCTCCTAAGGTGATACACCAAAATGATTTAGAAACTTGTAAAGTTGC
This sequence comes from Sequoia sempervirens, assembly GCA_007258455.2. Classification (NCBI taxonomy): domain Eukaryota; kingdom Viridiplantae; phylum Streptophyta; class Pinopsida; order Cupressales; family Cupressaceae; genus Sequoia; species Sequoia sempervirens. The sequence continues at coordinate 201,244,456 of VDFB02281492.1, forward strand.
TATTACATAGATTTTCAAAACAAAAAAAAGCTTAACATGCACAACTCCAATTCTCATATTACTTGCATAAATATTTCATGAGAATATTTCCAATGCATTCAATTCAAGAAGGAAAAGGAAAATTTCATAGCTTGAATTACTTGCAAAATAATACAACTCGCAACCTGCAAACATATACTTCTATAGAAAAGTGATACAAATGACAAAAATAACAAGGAATATGATAACTTCACATGTACTGGTATTAATCATTAAGATTCACACAATATGAAAAAAAAGAGAAGGAAAATTTCTTATCTTTGTTATTCTCCAAAGTGAAAGTTTCTATACATGGCTAAACATGAGTTACACACATATGTAAAGTCTATCCAAGGAATATAAAAGTCACAAGGCAAAAGAGTACAACTAAAAACTAACTCAATAATGATTTACAAAATCAATATACCCCTCCACTCCAAGTAGCTCCACTGAAAAGGGTTCTAGAAGCTCCCTGAACTTGTATGCCTCGAAAAAGCCTATTTTTAAGCAACTGAAACCTTCCCAAATGAGCTCTAATATGTTTGAAAAGGTTAATTTTTTACCAAATCAATCATAAAGGCACGTGGAAATGGACTAAATACTCTCCAAACTTCCAAAAAAGGAAATAAAGACTCCTATATGTTCTCCCTATGTCTTCAAATTGCCTCTAACTTCTCCTATATGCTTGCAAAAGAATAAATCATCAACTATATCAATTCAACACATTTAAAAAGCATGACACCTTTTATTTTTGCATTTAAAATAACAATTTGACTAAGTGATTTATAAAAGAAAACTTAAATGAAATGTTTTACAATTGTAATTTATGCAAAAATAAAAATCATATTTTAACCTCATATGAGTCAAAAAAAACAAGCCTCACTCCATAATAGCATACATAAAGAAAAAATAATAAGGCATAAGACTTAATTCCTAGCCCACACATTAATTATATGCATATTTTTAAAACAAACCTATAATTCACCTTAAATGGTCGGCATAAAGATTCGGGCATAAACCCTAATACCAAAACAATACAAACACAAAAAATTGCATTCATTTTACATCTCTTGGAGCTTTCAATTTCCACCATAAGGTTCAACTAAAGCTATCTCATTGCAAATTTCTGTAGCTTTTCTTCACAGAGATGAAGGCCGTACTAGGTGAGTTTTTCATGCTTGAAATCTTTGCACCATCTATTCACTTTATGTAGGAAAAATGCTCATTTAGAGCTTTGTGGAAACTTCAAAAAAATCTAGGTCGTCGGTTTCTTCATTCATGTCATTCACTACTATTGTTGCATTGTTTTGTAGATTTTTGTTGTGTAACTTCGTTGCTCAATATTTTATGATAGGTGGTAGTTTTCATTGAATTAGCTAGGTTGAGGATTTTAAACTGGGAATAAAATCCTTGATGTAATTGTGCATCTTTCCATTTACTTTTGCAAAAGAGATGCTTTCTTTTCAAGCTCTTTACTATGCTCTCAAATCATGTAGTGATCTTTATATTTAATCCTCCAACTCATTTGTGATTTTCATGTTCTTAGGTTTGAAATAACCATTTTAATTTTTTCCACTTTTACGTAGCTTTGAATTTCCTCTATTGTGCTTCTTTACTCTCCTCCTATTGTTTAAGTGCATAGGAAAATGTCTTCTTTTGATTACTCTGAGACTATTCTTCAAGGCTGTACTTGAATGCATTTAAAATCCATGTTTTCTTCAGCTATATTGTAGAACTCTGTGAAATATTGTCTCCTTCAAAAGAAACTATACCTATTTATATATTTTTTATGTGAAATTGTTAAATCCAAAAGTATTGCTGATTGTAAAAAAAAACAACTAATCTGTACATGGCTTATGCCATTGTTTTTTTATTTTTTGGACAACAATAACTTACCCTTACCCACTTTGATGCATTGCTATTAATATTTTCTCTATGCATCACTCTTAGAGACTTTATTTTAATAATATAACCTTAAACCATGAATTCAATTACCACCTATAGTTGTCCAGTCACTTAGTATGGTTGTCATGAATTCTCTACCCCACAAAACTATTATTCATCATTAGAATTAAATAATGATCAATACTCCGATGTTAAGATTGATATGAATAAGGACTATCTTAAAAAGACTTAAAATCACTATACTGAGATTTCAGCATGGTTTTTCTTATGAAAAGAAGACCAGTTTGTCTTTTAAATCTATGATTGAATATGCTAGATAATTACCTCTCAAATACCCAGGTTGATCCTCAATTGATCATGAATTCAACTTATTGCATGATACTAAACCCAATGAAGACACCTCACTACCTTTAATATGTATTGCTTTTTGTTGAGCATTGTGTCATGAATGCCTTTGGTTGCATTATTTTATCTTATTGTTCCTGTAGCTTTATTTCTTGATGGAGACTTTACTTCAAATTGAGATTACAAGAAAGAGGAACATTCATTTTGTTGCTAAGTAATTTCTTTTTTCTATGGATTCCTGTTGCCATTGGATGCACTATTACTGAACTTCACTTCAAGGTTGTAACTTAATCTACTATCTTTATCCTCATTGAGAATTGCTTATTCTCTCACTTTTGACATTATGCTCTATGTACATGACTGTCACACTGGTAGGAAAGATTACTTTATCCTATAGTGTATGTTACAAGCTATGAGTTAGAATAAATCAGTACACCGAGCTCAACCCTTGTGGGAGCGGCGTTTACCCTACGTGTTGAAATTTGATGAAGTAGTAACATTGCATTTAATTTATCTGCACATGAAGCAAACATGTTAGAGAAAAAATGTACCTATGGTTGATGTATTTGATCGACATATTGTTTCCTTGGACATATACCATTTGCATGTTTATTTAATGTACTTGAGGGTCAGTTTATACATTCATGGGTGCATGTACATGTAGTGCTAGAGACTATCATTGCTTAGAGCGTTGCTCTAATATCATTGCAGTTTCCAAATGTAGGGGTTGGGAGCAAGGAGCTACAAAGGATGCAACACAACTCAAAGTAGGAGAGAAAGAAAGACAACAGACACTAACCAGTCATTAGGAAATGACTGGCCTCTTCCCCTATATGTGCATTTTTTTCTTTATCCATCAGTGTATAAATTATCTTTCATTTTGATCAGACAAGTTAAGTCTCATGGATTGTGTGAGACAAATATATAATTTTGTTTCAATAAAGATTACTTTTAGAAAGATTTGTGCAAATATTTTCCATATTGTATGCACTTGTATAAATGCAATGATATGTTACTAAAAACTTGTAATCTCTATGATTTTTACATTTGTACAATTAAATGCAATATAGGGAAGAAAAGCTCCCTAGCTCAATTAGCTTGAGCAATTAATAAAAATGAGTAACATTTTTGGTGACATCTATTATATGTTTTCTTGCTAAACATTAAGACTAGTTGCCTAGACTATTTATTGGGCATGAGGTCACTCAGAAACTCAAAACAAATCGGAAAGCAACTTGATTCAATGTTGTGACTCAACATAAATGAATCAAAACACCTTGGAAAATTAATGAAAACAAAACTACATAAGGGAAACTATCTTATTGTGCTAAAATCCCTTAGAGAATGAAAACTTGCATTGAACTGAAACCTATTCTATCCTACACTAACCAACAAACAAACTGGTCAAACAAAACCATTTATAAGATGACTGAAATAGATGGCCTTTATTCTTAAAATACAATATCTTTCATGCTTGAGGACAACTAAGTATAAGTGGGACACAACAAAAAGTTCAACAAGATTATAAATTTCCACTTGAAAGAGGTAAACAAGTTCACTTACCTCATCAAAATGATCATATGCATTTTTATTCAAAGGAGGATAAGTGAGTTGAACATACTCTTGTACAGCTACCAACACATCCTTGATACTAACTTCAGTTGTAGCTTCATATGTAAGTGAATGATTGATCATTGGTGTTGTATTTGACTCCATCTGGGCTAAATATATGTTTGGATAGCCCCTTGAAAAGACAAAGCCTAAGCTTTCATTGTTGGTTGCTTGTACATTCACTACTCTTCCATACGTTGGACTAGAAATAAAACAATCTAAATGCTTAGAAATAGTAGCATTATCTTCATCTTGCATAGTAATTTTCCATGTTGACTCCTCCTCCATAGTGAGTGGGCAATCCTCTTCCACTAAGGTAGCTAATAACTCATCAAAGCTATCAAATCCAAGAAGAATCCTAAGAACAAATGATTCTAGTTCAAAACCATCATTATCATCCAAAGAAGCACATTCCAAAACAAGATTTTCTTCTTCAATAAAAGAAGGTTGAAACTAAAACAATGAGGAAGTCTCCTGAGACAAACATACAACTGGTGTATCAACTTCTAGCTCTTCTATAAAGCATAAAGGAAGCTCCCTTAACCAACTAAAACATTGCTGATCAAGTTCATGAGAAACTTGTTCGGGACTATACTCTTCTTGTTGCATCAACACCTGTTCAAGCTTGTGAACCTACTATCTTGAAACACCATGATTGTCAACCTCTAACAATTCTGGCTCTTTGTCATCCAACACTGAACAAAACTATTTGATAATCCCTGTGCAAATTTCTTCATAAAGCTCAAAATTAGTGTCTTCATTCATAATATATTCAACAATATGAAAGTTTAGATCCTTAACAGTGATGTTAGGTTTAGATATATGCTCTTTTTCATGATCCAATGTTATATTTTCTTGGTGATAGTCAACATCCAATAACTTACCACACCATTTGATATTATCTTCTTGTCGTGCAATCCTTTGTTGTTGTAATTGATAACACCTTGTAGCTAAATGTAAAGGATTTACCTTTCTAATTTTCTCCCAGAGGAGTAAATTATCTTGATCAATGGGTTGCTCTTCTTCTTCTTTCTTTTCAACAGAATATTCATTCTATTTAAATGGAATATTGAACCTTGAAAGGTGAAATTCTTCTCCAAAGAAAGGATTTGGAAAGGTAGCAGCTAATTGAGGCACTTGAGAAAACTGTTCTTCAAGAGAGTTGTATTCACTTTATTCAAATACGACATTCTCTTGCACTGAATAGGCTCCCCTTTGTGCCTCCACCCCCTGCTGATGAATACAAGCTTGATGGGCAATCTCTTTCTCTTGCCTTTCGATATCCTACAACTGCTTGGTCCAATCAAGCAATATGCTCTTAATATTCACAATCTCCAGTCTCTCATCATTTTTGAGTTGATTGGGAAAATGATACTTCTTATTTAGCATAAAATGAGATTCTTGAGGCTATTTATGAGTATACAAGTTAGCTTCCTTGAAACTGGAGCAAGGGTGGGTGGATGGATAGCAAATTGAGCATGTTTATTACCTGTTGTTTGTGGGTTATTGAGAACAAAACCAGTAGTATACTTTTCTTGATCATGTTGGTAAAAGGGAACATACATAGGTGTTTCATGAAATGGAGGATGAAAATACATGGGTATGTGGAAGATCGTGATGGGCTAAAAAGTGGCGATTTGATGGGTATGTGTAGGGTATGTGGCTAACAACTTATTTTTACACAAAATTAATGAAACAAAAAGGGTTTTTAAATGAGATTCTAAGCTTTCCACCAATATAAATTATACTTTACTTTGAATTTAATAAATAATTATTATTCATTTTCTATTTGAATTACAACTAATTTCCTAATTGATAGGTTGATTGAAAAACATCTATAACTTTCAAACGGTGTCTCATTTTTTGAATCTGAAACATTAATCACGTTCTATGCTTCTCATAGAATAGGATTAAAAACAAAAGAATTTGATGAAGTTTTCACTAAGTTAAGGTGTTTAGACGTATGATTTTTAATTTTTTTTTAACTTGTAATAAAAAAATCATAATTAATTATTGTTTGGAAAAAAAATATAGAAAATATGCATCACATCAAGACATGATTCCTCTACTTATATCTAAAATATTATAAAACAATATTATCATTTTATCGTGGTTAGGGTGGTCAGAAAAACACTTTTTATTTTTCCCATAAATTTAAGTGTTACTGCATTGAAATTTCAAATTTTCACAAAATATATTTTATTTTTTTCTAAACATACCTAGTAATTTAGAATCTACATTCAATTTTCTATAGATTCTATTCTTACATATTTTTAAAATAATATAGATAACTTATTCAAATTTTTACATCAAGTTGCCTAACTCTAATTTTTTTAAAAAAATTGCCACTTAAGGGCCTAATTTTTCCATGATGATCCTGCACATACCCACATGTTTCCATGAAATAGAGACATACTCCTTCATTTAAAAAGCTTCAAAATTAGAAAAATTAGAATTTATTTTAATAATGTTGAAACATGCTAGCACTTGTCTGCTTGAAATCAATAGATATTCTTCTGGAGTCGCCAGGTGTGTTGAAAATTGCCTCCAAAGGCAGAAATTACTACTATACACACTAAAAAATAATAATGCGTAGAACAAGAGAGACTGAAAAATCATTCCTTTGTCCCATTGGGCGTGCCAAAACTGTTAACTACTAAAATTGCACCATGTTGAATATAAAATTCAACATTTCAGTGTAACATGGGAAGATGTCTCAAAGTGTGGGCTTTGATAAGTAGAGGTCAACCTCCAGAGAAGGTTGGATCTCTCCTAGTATCACCTAATTTAATGTACTCTACCGACTTGCTAAGAAAAGGGTCAAGAGAACATAAAATGAAAACTACTTCTAAGGTGATACACCAAAATGACTTCAAAACTTGTAAAGTTCCTATTACACAGAGTTTTCAAACAATGATAAGCTTAGCATGCACAACTGCAATTCTCATATTCCTTGCATAAATATTTCATGAGAATATTTCCAATGCATTCAATTCAAGAAGGAAAAGGAAATTTTCACAGTTTGAATTACTTGCAACAAAATACAACTCACAAATTGCAAACATATACTTCTGCACAAAGGTGATGCAAATGAGACACAAAAAATAGGGACTATGATAACTTCACATGTAATGGTATCAATCATCAAGATTCACACAATATGACAGAAAAAGAGAAGGAAAACTACTTATCTTTGTTATTCTCCAAAGTGTAAGTTGCTCTACACATGACTAAAAATCAGTTACAAAAGTATGAAAAGTCTATCCAAGGACTAGATAAAAGTCACAAGGAAAAAAATTACAACTCAGAACTAACTCGATAATGAGTTACAAAAGCAATATATCCCTCCACTCCAAGTAGCTCCACTAAAAAGGGTTCTAGAAGCTCCATGAACTCATATGTCTCCAAAATCCTATTTTTAAGCAACTAAAACCTTCCCAAATGAGCCCCAATATGTTTGAAAAGGTTAATTTTTGACCAAATCAATCATAAAGGCACATGAAAATGGTCTAAATACTCTCCAACCTTCCAACAAAGGGAATAAAGACTCCTATATGTTCTCCCTATGTATCCAAACTACCTCTAACTTCTCATATATGATTGCAAAAGCACAAATCATCAACTATATCAGTTCAACACATTTACAAAGCGCGACACCTTTTATTTTTGCATTTAAAATAACAATTTGACTAAGTGTTTTATAAAATAACAGTTAAATTAAATGGTTTACAATTTTAATTTATGCAAAAATAAAATTCATAGTTTAACCTCATATGGGTAAAAAAACTCAAGCCTCACTCCATAATAGCATACATAAAGTAAAAATTATAAGGCATAAGACTTAATTCTTAGCCCACACATTAATTGTATGAATATTTTTAAAACAAATCTATAATTCACCTTAAATGGTCGACATAAAGATTAGGGAACAATACCTAATACGAAAACAGTGCAAACACAAAAAATTGCATTCATTTTACATCTCTTGGAGCCTTCGATTGGAGCCATAGGGTTTGACTAGAGCTATCTCATTGCAATTTTTTGTAGCCTCTCTTCGTAGAGATCAAGACCACATTAGGTGAGTATTTCATGCATGAAATATTTGCACTATCTTTTCTCTTTATGTAGACAAAATGATCGTTTCGAGCTTTGTGGAAACTTCAAAAAAACCCAAGTCGCGGGATTATTCATTCATGTCGTTCACTACTGTTGTTGCATCTTTCTATAGATTTATGTTGTGTCACTTTGTTGCTTAAGATTTGATGATAGGTGGTAGTTTTCATTTAATTAGCTAGGTTGAGGGTTTTGAATTGGGAATAAAATCCCTGATGTAACTGTGCATCTTTCAATTTACTCCTGCAAAAGAGATGCTTGCTTTTCCAGCTCTTTACTATGCTCTCAAATCATGTAGTGATCTTTATATTTAATCCTCCAAATCATCTCTACTTTTCATGTTCTTATGTTTGAAATAACTCTATGAAATATTGCATCCTTCAAAACAAACTTTACTTGTTTATATATTTTTTATCTGAAACTGTTAAATCCAAAAGTATTTTTTATTGTAAAAAAAAACAGCTAATGTGTAAATGCATCATGTCATTGTTTTTTTCTTTTTTGGGCAAGAATAATTTACCCTTACCCACTTTGATGCATTGCTATTAATATTTTCTCTATGCATCACTCTCAAAGATTATATTTTAATAATATAACTTTAAACCATGCATTCAATTACCACCTATAGTTGTCCAGTCACTTAGAATGACTGTCATGGATTCTCTGCCCCACAAAACTCTTATTCATCATTAGAATTAAACAATGATCATTGCTCCCATGTTAAGAATGATATGAATAAGGATTGTCTTAAAAATACTAAAATCATTGTACTAAGATTTCATCAGGTTTTTTCTTATGAAAAGAAGACCAGACTATCTTTTAAATCTATGATTGCATATGCTACTTAATTACCTCTTGAATACCTAGGTTGATCCTCAACTGATCATGTATTCAACTTATTGCATGATACTAAACTCAATGTATACACCTCACTACCTTTAATATGCATTGATTTTTGCTAAGCACTATGTCATGAATGCCTTCGGTTGCATTATTTGATTTGATTGTTCCTGTAGCTTTATTTTTTGATGGAAACTTTACTTCATATTGAGATTACAAGAAAGAGAAACTTTCATTTTTTTCTTAGTAATTTATTTTCTCTATGGCTGCTTGTTGCTATTTGATGCACTATTACTGAACTTAACTTGATGGTTGTGACTTAATCTACTCTCTTTATCCTCATTGATTGTTACTTATTCTCTCACTTTTGACATTGTTCTTTGTGTACATGACCGTGACACTAGTAGGAAAGATGATTGTATCCTACAGTATACGTTACAAGCTCTGGGTTTCATGCTTTCACATACATCACTACAACATTTAACTGCTTCATTGGAATGAAATGGTCAATAAATTCTTGCAATTTTTTTCATTCATTTATTATTAAATTCACCCTCTCTTATAATTTCCTCAAGAAAGTACATGTTTATGATAGTGACAACTAACTTCACTATCACATCTAATGTATTCTTGATTGATTAGATCAAGAGGAGATGAATTATTTGATGAGTACCTTTCAATGCCTCTTAAAAGTACAATAAAGCAGCATGTCGAGCTCAACCTTTGTGGGGGCAACGTTTACCCCACGTGCTAAAATTTGATGAAATAGTAATATTTCTTTTCATGTATCTACACATGAAGAAAACAATTTAGAAAAAACATATGCCTATGGTTGATGTGTTTGATCGACCTATTTTTTCCTTGTACATACCATTTGCATGCTTATTTAATGTACTTGAGGGCTAGTTTATACATTCATGGGTGCATGTACATGTGTTAGAGACTGTCATTTCTTAGAGCACTGTTCTAACATCATTGCAATTTCTAGATGCAAGGGTTGGGATTAGGGAGCTACAAAGAATGAAAGACAACTCAAAGTAGGAGATAGAGAAATACAATAGACACTAACCAGTCATCAGGAAATGGCTGGCCTCTTCCCCTATATGTGCATTCTTTTTCTTTATCCATCAGTGTATAAATTGTTTTTCATTTTCATCGGACAAGTTAAGTCTCATGGCTTGTGTAAGACAAATATTTACTTTTGTATCAATAAAGATTAATTTCAGAAAGATTTGTGCAAATATTTTCCATATTGTATGCACTTGTATAAATGCAATAATCTATTACTAAAAACTTCTAATCTCTTTGATTTTTATGTTTGTACAATTGAATGCAATACAGGGAAGAAACACTACCTAGATCAATCATCTTGAGCAAGTAATAAAAATGAGTAACATTTTTAGCAACATTTGCAATATGTTTTCCTGCTAAACATTAAGACTAGTTGCCTAGACTATTCATTGGGCACGCAGTCACTCAGAAACTCAAAATAGATCTGAACGCAACTTAATTGAATGTTGTAACTCAACACAAATGACTTATAACACCTTTGAAATTTAATTAAAATAAAACTATAGAATGGAAACAATCTAACTATGCTAAAAGTACTTAGGGAATGAAAAATTGCATTGAACTGAAACCTATTCTATCCTATACCAACCAACAAACAAACTGGTCAAACAAAACCATTTATAGGATGATTGAAATAGCTACCCTTTCTTCTTAAAATATAGTAACTCACATGCTTGAGGATAGCTAAGTATAAGTGGGACACAGAGAAAAGTTCAACAAGATTATACACTGCCTCTTGAAAGAGGTAAACAAGTTCTTAGCTCATCAAACTATTCATATGAATTGTTATTCAAAGGAGGATAAGTGAGTTGAGCATACTCTTGTCCAGCTTCCAACACATCCTTGATACTAACTTTAGTTGTAGCTTCATGTGTGAGTGCATGATTGATCATTGGTGTTGTATTGGACCACATTTGGGATAAATATTTCATTGGATAGCCCCTTGAAAATAAAAAGATTGAACTTTCATTATTGGTTGCTTCCACATTCACTACTGTTCCATACATTAGACTATAAATAAAACAATATAATGCTTAGAAACAACAACATTATCTTCATCTTTCATAATAAGTTTCCATGTTGACTTCTCCATAATTAGTGGACAATCCTCTTCCACTAGGGTAGCTAATAACTCATCAAAGCTATCAACTCTTGGAAGAATCCTAAGAACTGATTCTAGTTCAAAACCATCATTATCATTCAAAGAAGCACATTCGAAAACAAGATTTTCTTCTTCAATAAAAGAAGGTAGAAACTCAAACAATGAGGAAGTCTACTGAGATAGACTTACAACTAGTATATTAGTTGCCAACTCCTCTGTACAACAGAAAGAAAGCTCCCTTAACCAGCTAAAATGTTGCAAATCAGGTTCATGAGAAACTTGTTCAAGACTATACTCTTCCTATTGCATCAGCGCCTATTCAACCTTGTGAACCTACTTGTGAACTTGTTGTCTTGAAAAACCATGATTTCCAACCTCTAATAGGTCTAGCTCTTTGTCATCCAACATTAAAAAAAATTGTTCAATAATCCCTGTCCAAATTTCTTCATAAAGCTCAATATTAGTGTCTTCATTGATAATATATTCAAAGATACAAAAGTTTAAATAATGATGTCAGGTTTATATATATGCTCCTATTCATGATCAAATATTCTATTTTCTTGTTGATAGTAAGCATCCAATAACTTATCACATTGTTTGATATTATATTCTTGTCGTGCAATCCTTTGTTGTTGTAATTGATAACACCTTATAGCTAAATGTAAGGGATTTACCTTTCTAATTTTCTCCTAGAGGATTAAATTTTCCTAATCAATGGGCTGCTCTTCTTCTTCTTTCTTTTCAATAGAATATTCTTTCTATTCAAATGGAATATTGAACCTCGAAAGGTGAAATTCTTCTCCAAAGAAAGGATTTGGAAAGGTAGCAGTTGATTGAGGCACTTGAGAAAATTGTTCTTCAAGAGACTTGTATTGACTTTGTTCAAATACTACATTCTCTTGCACTGAATAGGATCTCCTTTATGTCTCCACCCCCTACTAATGAATACGAGCTTTATAAGCAAGCACTTCCTCTTGCCTTTTGATATCCTGCAACTACTTGGTCCAATCAACCAATATGCTCTTAATATTCACAATCTTTAGTCTCTCATCATTTTTGAGCTGATTGGGAAAATGATACTTCTGATTTGGCATAAAAAGAGACTCTTGGGGTTGGTTATGAGCATACACTAGCTGCCATGAAACTGGAGTAAGGGTGGGTGGGTGGATAACAAATTGAGCTTGTTGATTACCCTTTGTTGGTAGGTTATTGAAAACAAAACCAATAGTATACTTTGCTTGATAAGGCTGGTAAGAGGGCACATACATAGAAGTTTCATGAAATGGAGGATGGAAATACATGGGTATGTGCAAGATCATGATGGGCCAAAAAGTTGTGATACGATGAGTATGTGTAGGGTATATGGCCGACAAATTTTTTTTACCCAAAATTGATGAAAAGAAAAGGGTTTTTAAATGAGATTATAAGCTTTCCACCAATATAAATTATTCTTTACTTTAAATTTAATAAAAAAATATTATTCATTTTCTACTTGAATTACAACTAAAGTCTTGATTGATAGGCTGATTGAAAAACATCTATAGCTTTCAAATGGTGTCACAATTTTAATCTGAAACATGCATCACATTCTATGCTTCACATACTATAGGATTAAAACAAAACAAATTAATTTCATGAAGTTTTGACCAAGTTAAGGGGGTCAGACATATGAGTTTTTTATATTTTTTAAGAGTTGTAATAAAAAATCATAATTAATTATTTACTTAAAAAAATTACAAAAAAATATGCATCACATCGAGACATGAGTCATCTACTTATATCTAGAATATTATAAAAAAATGCTATCATTTTATTGGGGTTAGGATAGTTAGACTGACACTTCTTATTTTTCTCTGAAATCTAAGTGTTATTGCATTGAGATTTCAAAATTTCAGCAAATATATTTTCCTTTTTAAAAAAATAATAAACCTAGTAATTTGGAAACTACATTCAATTCGCTACAAATTCTATTTTCACATATTTTTAAAATAATATAGATAACTTATTCAATTTTTTACGTCAAGTTTCCTAACTTTGATTTTTTGAATTTTTTGCCACTTAAGGGCCTATTTTTTCCATGATGATCCTGCACATACCCACATGTTTCCATGAAATATAGACATACTCCTTCATTCAAGCAGCTTCAAAATCAAAAAAATCATACTTTATTTTAATAATGTTGAAACATGCTAGCAATCGTCTGCTTAAAATCAATAGATATTCTTCTAGAGTCACCAGGTGTGTTGAAAATTGCCTCTGAAGGTAGATATTACTACTATGCACACCAAACAACAACAATGTGTAGAACAAGAGAGATTGAAAATCAATCCTCTGTCCCACCGGCTATGCCAAAATTGTTAACTACTGAAATTGCACCCTAATGAATATGAAATTCAACATTTCAGTGTAACATGGGAAGACCTCTCAAAGAATGGGCTTTGATAAGTAGAGCTCAACCTCTAGAGAAGGTTTGCTCTCTCTTGGTATCACCTCATTTAATCTACTCTACTTACTTGCCGAGAATAGGGTAGATTGATAACATAAAATGAAAACTACCTCCTAAGGTGATACACCAAAATGATTTTATTACTTGTAAATTTTCCATTACATAGAGTTTTCAAACAACAACAAGCTTAGCATGCACAACTCCAATTCTCATATGCCTTGCATAAATATTCCATGAGAAGATTTCCAATGCATTCAATTCAAGAAGGAAAAGGAAATTTTGACAGCTTGAATTACTTGCAACAAAATACAACTCACAACCTACTAACATATACTTCTGCACAAAGGTGATGCAAATGGGACACAAAAAACAAGGAATATGATAACTTCACATGCAATGGTATCAATCATCAAGATTCACACAATATGACAAAAAAGACAAGGAAAAATGCTTTCTTTGTTATTCTCCAAAGTGTAAGTTGCTATACATGACTTAAAGTGAGTTAGAAAAATATGTAAAGTTTGTCCAAGGACTGTGAAAGTCACAAGGTAGAAAAGTACAACTCAAAACTAACTAAATAATGAGTTACACGAGCAATATATCCCTCCACTCCAAGTAGCTTCACTAAAAGGGGTTCTAGAAGCTCCATGAACTCATATGCCTCAAAAATCCAATTTTTAAGAAACTGAAACATTCCCAAATGAGCTCCAATATGTTTGAAAAGGTCAAATTATGACCAAATCAATCATAAAGGCACATGAAAAAGGCTTAAATACTCTCCAACCTTCCAACAAAGGGAATAAAGACTCCTATATGTTCTCCCTATGTTTGCAAACTGCCTCTAACTTCTCCTATATGCTTCCAAAAGCCTAAATCATCAACTATATCAGTTCAAGACATTTACAAAGCACAACACTTTTATTTTTTTTATTTAGAATAACAATTTGACTAAGTGTTTTATAAAAAAACACTGAAATGAAATGTTTTATAATTGTAATTTATGCAAAAATAAGAGTCATATTTTAACCTCATATGGGTCAAAAAAAGCAAGCCTCACTCCATAATAGCATACATAAGGAAAAAATCATTAGGCATGAGACTTAAGTCTTAGCCCACACATTAATTGTATGCATATTTTTAAAACAAAGCTATAATTCACCTTAAATGGTCAGCATAAAGATTAGGGCACAAACCCTAATACTAGAACAATGCAAACACAAAAAATTGCATTCACTTTACATATCTTGGAGCCTTCGATTGATGCCCTAGGGTTTGACTGGAGCTATCTCATTGCAAATTTCTATAGCTTATCTTTGTAGAGATTAAGGCCACACTAGGTGGATTTTTCATGCATGAAATATTTGCACCATCTTTTCACTTTCTGTAGATAAAATGATTATTTCAAGCTTTATGGAAACTTAAAAAAAACCCAAGTCATGGGTTTCTTCATTCATGTTGTTCACTATTGTTGTTGCATTTTTTCATAGATTTATTTTGCATAACTTTGTTTCTTAAGATTTGATGATAGGTGGTAGTTTTCATTTAATTAGCTAGGTTGAGGGTTTTGAACTGGGAATAAAATCCCTAATGTAAATATGCATCTTTCCATTTACTTCTGCAAAAGAGACGCTTGCTTTTCAATCTCTTTACTATGCTCTCAAATCATGTAGTGATCTTTATATTTAATCCTCCAAATCATCTATGCTTTTCATTTTCTTAGGTTTGAAATAACCATTTGAATTCTTTCCACTTTTATGTAGCTTTGAATTTCCTCTATTATGCTTCTTTATTCTCCTCCTATTGTGTAAGCATAGGCACATGTCTTCTTTTGATTACTATGAGACTATTCTTCAGGGTTGTACTTGAAAGCATATAAAATCCATGTTTTCTTCAATTGTATTATAGAACTCTATGAAATACTATCTCCTTCAAAAGAAACTATACCTATTTATATATTTTCTATGTGAAACTATTAAATCCAAAACTATTGTTGATTGTAAAAAAAATAGCTAATGTGTACATGGCTCATGTCATTGGTTTTTTCCTTTTTTTCTTAACAATAATTTACCTTTACCCACTTTGATGCATTTCTATTAATATTTTCTTAATGCATCACTCTTAGACACTATATTTTAATAATATAACCTTAAACAATGCATTCAATTGCCACCTATAGCTGTCTAGTCACTTAGAATAATTGTCATGGATTATGTGCCCCAAAAAACTCTAATTCATCATTAGAATTAAACAATGATCACTGCTTCCATGTTAAGATTGATATTCATAAGGATTGTCTTTAAAGTACTAAAATCATTGTACTGATATTTCATCATGGTTTTTCTTATGAAAAGAAGGCCAGACTATCTTTTACATTTGTGATTGCATATGCTAGTTAATTACCTTTTGAATACCTAGGTTGATCCTTAACTGATCATGTATTCAACTTATTGCATGACAATAAACCCAATGAATACACCTCACTACCTTTAATATGCATTGCTTTTTGTTGAGCACTATGTCATGAATGCCTTTGGTTGCATTATTTGATTTGATTGTTCCTATAGCTTTATTTCTTGATGGATACCTTACTTCATATTGAGATTACAAATAAGAGAAACTTTCATTTTGTTGTGAAGTAATTTCTTTTCTCTATGGCTACTTGTTCCCATTTGATGCACTATTACTAAAACTCACTTTTTGGTTGTAACTTAATCTACTCTCTTTATCCTCATTAAGCATTACTTATTCTCTCACTTTTGACATTGTGCTTTGTGTACATGATTGTCAAACTGGTTGGAAACATGGTTGTATCCTACAGTATATGTTACAAGCTCTAAGTTTCATGCTTTCACATACATCACTATAACATTTAACTACTTCCTTGGATTGAAATGATCAATAAATCCCTGCAATTTACTTCATTCAGTTTCTATTAAATTCATCCTCTCTTCTGAATTCCTTAAGGAAGTATATGCCATTTAAGATAGTGACAAATAACTTTACTATCGTATATGATGTATACTTGATTGAGTAGATCAAGAGGAGATGAATTATTTGATGAGTAGCTTTCAATGCCTCTTAAAAGTACAATAAAGTAACACGCTGAGATAAACCCTTGTGGGAGCACAGTTATCCCACGTGCTAAAATTTTATGATATACTAACATTGTTTCTAGATGTAGGGGTTAGGAGCAGGGAGCTACAAAGGACACAAGACAACTCAAAGCAGGAGATAGAGCAAGACAACAGACATTAACCAATCATTAAGTAATGACTAACCTCTTCCCCTATATGCACATTATTTTTCTTTATCCATCAATGTATAAATTGTCTTTCATTTTCATTAGACAAAATTAAGTCTCATGGCTTGTGTGAGAAAAATATGTACATGGGTATGTGTAGGATCATCATGGAAAAAATAGGCCCTTAAGTGGCAAAAAAATTAGAAAAATCAGAGTTAGGCAACTTGATGTAAAAAATAGCCCATGAGGGCGTGGTTCGGTGGTCAAGTCGCTTGGTTGTAGTGATAGCCACCAGGGTTCAAATCTTCGCTGGGCCAATGTTCTCGCAGGCGTTGTGCCTTCGCTGGGCTATTGTGCTTGCGGATTTGGTTGTTTCTTGTGGTTTCTTGTATCCGGTTCATAGCTCCGGTCAAAAGCGTTTACCCCTAATAATATGTGTGCATTGCACCTTTTAAAAAAAAAAAAAAACTTGATGTAAAAATTTGAATAAGTTATCTATATTATTTCAAAAATATGTAAGAATAGAATTTGTAGAAAATTGAATGTAGTTTCTAAACTACTAGGTTTGTTTAAAAAAAAGAAAATCTATTTGGTGAAGATTTGAAACTTCAATGCAGTAGTACTTAAATTTCAGGGAAAAAATAAGTAGGTGTCTGTCTGACCACCCTAACCACAATAAAATGATAATATTTTTTTATAAGATTTTAGATATAAGTAGAGGACAAATGTCCTAATGTGATGCATATTTTTTTGTAATTTTTTACCAAGTAAATAATTAATTATGAATTTTTTATTACAACTTTTAAAAAATATAAAAAACTTGTATGTCTAACCACCTTAACTTGATTAAAATTTCATGAAATTCAATTTTTCCTTTTTTAATCCTATAGTATACGAAGCATAGAATGTGATGCATGTTTTGGATTCAAAAAATGTGATGTCTTTTGAAAGCTATAGATTTTTTTCAATCAACCTATCAATTAGGACTTTAGTTGTATTTAGAATAGAAAATTAATAATAATTACTCATTAAATTCAAAGTAAAGCATAATTTATATTGGTGGAAAGATGAGAATATCCTTTAAAAACCCTTTTTGTTTCATCAATTTTGGGTAAAAAAAAAGTTGTCAGCCACATACCCATCATATTGCCACTTTTTGGCCCATCATGATCCTGCACATACCCACTTTTGTATCAATAAAGATTACTTTCAGAAATATTTGTGCAAATATTTTCCATATTGTATGCACTTTATGAATGCAATAATTTTTTACTAATAACTTGTAATCTCTTTGATTTTTTTGTTTGTAAAACTGAATGCAATATAGGGAAGAAACAATCCCTAGCTCAATCAACTTGGGCAAGTAATAAAAATGAGTAACATTTATGGTGACATCTGCAATATGTTTTTCTACTAAACATTAAGACTAGTTTCCTAGACTATTCATTGGGCATGGGGTCACTTAGAAACTCAAAAGAAATCTTAAAGCAACTTGATTCAATTTTGTAACTGAACAAAAATGACTTAGAACACCTTGGAAATTTAATGAAAATAAAACTATAGAAGGGAAACTATCTAACTGTGCTAAAAGAACTTAGGGAATGAAAATTTGCATTGAACTAAAACCTATTCTATCCTACACCAACCAACAAAGAAATTGGTCAAAAAAAACTATTTACAAGATGACTAAAATAGCTACCCTTTTTTCTTAGAATACAGTAACTGACATGCTTGAGAATAGAAAAGTATAATTGGGACATAGAGAATAGTTCAACAAGATTATAAACTACCCATTTAAATAGGTAAACAAGTTCACTTACCTCATCAAACTGATCATATGAATTGTTATTCAAGGGAGGATAATTGAGTTGAACATACTCTTGTTCACCTACCAACACATCCTTGATACTAACTTTAGTTGTAATTTCATGTGTGATGGAATGATTGATCATTGGTGTTGTATTGGAATCCATCTGGACTAAATATCAGATTGGACAACCCATTGAAAAGATAAAGCTTGATTTGTCATTGATGGTTTCTTGCACATTCACTACTCTTCGATAAGTTGGACTAGAAATAAAACAATCTGAATACTTAGAAATAGCAGAAATATCTTCATTTTGCATAATAATTTGTAATGTTGACTCCTCCAAAGTGAGTGAAAAATCCTCTTCCACCATGGTAGCTAATAACTCATAAAAGCTATCAACTCTTGGAAGAATCCAAAGAACAGTTGATTCTAGTTCAAAACCATCATTATCATTCAAAGAACATTCCAAAATAGGCTTTTCTTCTTCCATAAAAGAAGGTAGAAACTCAAACAATCAGCAAGTCTCCTAAGACAGACTTACAACTAGTATATCAACTTCCATCTCTTTTGTACAAAACAAAGGAAGCTTCCTTAACCAGCTGAAACATTGCAAATTAGGTTCATGAGAAACTTGTTGAGGAGTATACTCTTCCTGTTGCATCATCACTTGTTCAAGCTTGTGAACCTGTTGTCCTAAAATACCATGATTGTCAAGCTCTAATAGGTATGGCTCTTTGTCATCCAACATTGAACAAAACTATTCAATAATCCATGTGCAAATTTCTTCATAAAGCTCAAAATTAGCATCTTCATTCATAATATATTCAATGATATCAAAGTTTAAATCCTTAACAGTGATGCCAGGTTTAGATATATGCTCATGTTCCTGATCTAATGTTCTATTTTCTTGTTGATAATCAGCATTCAATAACTTACAACTCCATTTGATATTATCTTCCTATCGTGCAATCCTTTGTTGCTATAATGGATAACACCTTGTAGCTAAATATAAAGGATTTACCTCTATAATTTTCTCCCAGAAGAGTAAATTGTCCTAATGAATAGATTGTTCTTCTTCTAATTTATTTTCAATAGAACATTCATTCTATTCAAATTGAATATTGAACCTCGAAAGGTGAAATTCTTCTCCAAAGAAAGGATTTGGAAAGGTAGCAGCTGATTGAGGCACTTGAGAAAACTGTTCTTCAAGAGAGTTCAATTGGCTTTGTTCAAATGCTACATTATCTTGCACTGAATAGGCTCCCCATTGTGCCTCCACCCCCTACTGATGAATACAAGCTTGATAGGTAAGCTCTTCCTCCTACCTTTTGATATCCTACTACTAATTGGTCCAATCAAGCAATATGCTCTTAATATTTGCAATCTTTAATCTCTCATCATCTTGGAGCTGATTGGGAAAATGATACTTCTGATTTGGCATAAAATGATATTCTTAAGGCTTGTTATGAGTATACACTGGCTACCATGAAAATGGAGCAGGGGTGGGTGGGTGAATAGAAAATTGAGCTTGTTGATTACTTGGTGTTCATGGGTTATTGAGAACAAAACCAACAATATACTTTGGTTGATAAGGTTGGTATCAGGGCACATATCTAGGAGTTTCATCAAATGGAGGATAAAAATACATGGGTATGTGCAGGATCATGATGGGCCAAAAAGTTGCGATATGATGGTTATGTGTAGGGTATGTGGCTGACGACTTTTTTTTACCAAAAATTGATGAAAGAAAAAGTTTTTTTAAAGGAGATTCTAAGCTTTCCACCAATATAAATTATGCTTTACTTTGAATTTAATAAATATTTATTATTCATTTTCTATTTGAATTACGACTATAGTTTGATTGATAGGCTGATTGAAAAATATCTATAGCTTTTAAACTGTCTCACATTTTTTGAATCCAAAACATGCATCACATTCTATGCTTTGCATACTATAAGATTAAAACAAAAAAAAATTCATAAAGTTTTGACCAAGTTAAGGTGGTCGGACATACGAGTTTTAATATTTTATAAAATTTGTAATAAAAAATCATAATTAATTATTTACTTGGAAAAAAATTACAAAAATAATGCATCACATTAGGACATGAGTCCTCTACTTATATCTAAAATATTATAAAAATAATTATCATTTTATTGTTGTTAGGATGGTCAAATAGACACCTACTTCTTATTTTCCTTGAAATTTAAGTGCTACATTGAAACTTCAAATTTTCACCAAATATATTTTTCTTTTAAAAAAAAAAAACCTAGTAATTTAGAAACTACATTCAATTTTCTACAAATTCTATTCTTACATATTTTTAAAATAATATAGATAACTTATTCAAATTTTTATGTCAAGTTGCCTAACTCTATTTTTTTTGAATTTTTTAACACTTAAAGGCCTATTTTTTCAATGATGAACCTACACATACCCACATGTTTCCATGAAATAGAGACATGTTCCTTCATTCAAGAAGCTTCAAAATAAGAAAAATTAGACTTTCTTTTAATAATGTTGAAACATGCTAGCACCTGTCTACTTGAAGTCAATAGATATTCTTCCGGAGTCACTAGGTGTGTTCAAAATTACCTCCAAAGGTAGAAATTACTTTTTTACATATGAAACAATAGGAATGCATAGAACAAGAGACTAAAAATTAGTCATCTATCCCTATAGGCATGAAAAAACTATTAAGTACTGAAATTGCACCCTGTTGAATACAAAATTCAACATTTTAGTGTAACATGGGAAGACCTCTCAAACTATTGGGTTTGATAAGTAGAGGTCAACATACGGAGAAGGTCGACTCTCTCTTGGTATCACCTAATTTAATCTACTCTACTGACTTGATCAGGAAAGGGTAAAGAGATAACATAAAATGAAAACTACCTAATAAGGCGATACACCAAAATGATTTCAGAACTTGTAAAGTTGCTATTACATAGAGTTTTCAAACAACAAAAATCTTAGCATGCACAACTCCAATTCTCATATGCCTTGCATAAATTTTTCATGAGAAGATTTCCAATGCATTTAATTCAAGAAGGAAAAGTAAATTTTCATAGCTTGAATTACTTGCAAAAAAATACAACTCACAACCTACAAACATATACTTCTGCACAAAGGTGATGTAAATGAGGCACAAAAACAAGGAATATGATAGCTTCACATATAATGGTATCAATAATCAAGATTCACACAATATGACATAAAAAGAGAAGGACAAATGCTTATCTTTGTTATTCTCCAAAGTGTAAGTTGCTATATAGTAAAAGTCACAAGGTAGAAAAGTACAACTCAAAACTAACTTAATAATGAGTAATAAAAGAAATATATCCCTCCACTCCAAGTATCTCCACTAAAAGGGGTTCTAAAAGCTCCATGAACTCGTATGCCTCCAAAAAGCCTATTTTTAAACTACTGAAACCTTACTAAATCAGCTCCAATATGTTTGAAAAGGTCAACTTATATGCAAATTGCCTCTAACTTCTCCTATATGCTTGCAAAAGCATAAATCATCAACTTATATCAGTTCAAGACATTTACAAAGTAGGACACCTTTTACTTTTGCATTTGAAATAACAATTTTACTAAGTGTTTTATAAAACAACACTTAAATCAAATGTTTTACAATTGTAATTTATGCAAAAATAAAATTAACATTTTAACCTCATACAAGTCAAAAGAAACAAGCCTCTCTCCATAATAGTATACATAAATAAAAAATAAGAAGGCATAAGACTTAAGTCTTAGCCCACACATTAATTGTATGCATATTTTTAAAACAAAGTGATAATTCAACTTAAATGGCCAGCATAAAGAATAGGGCACAAACCCTAATACCAAAACAATGTAAACACAAAAAATTGCATTCATTTTACATCTCTTCGAGCCTTCGATTGCTGCCATAGGGTTCGACTGGAGCTATCTCATTGCAAATTTTTGTAGCTTCTCGTTGCATATATGAAGGCCACACTAGATGAGTTTTTCATGTATGAAATCTTTGCACCATCTTTTCACTCTCTGTAGAAAAAATGCTCATTTTGTGCTTTGTGGAAACTTCAGAATAACCAAGGTTGAGGGTTTCTTCATTCATTTCATTAACTACTATTGTCACATTTTTCTGTAGATTTATGCTATGTAACTTTGTTGCTTAAGATTTGATGATAGGTGGTAGTTTTCATTGAATTAGCTCAGTCGAGGGTTTTGAACTAGGAATAAAATACTAGATGTAACTATGCATCTTTCAATTTATTTCTGCAAAAGAGATGCTTTCTTTTCAAGCTCTTTATTATGCTCTCAAACCATGTAGTCATCTTTATATTTAATCCCCCAAATCATCTGTGTTTTTCATGTTCTTAGGTTTGAAATAACCATCTAATTTTTTCCACTTTTACATAGCTTTGAATTTCATCTATTGTACTTCTTTATTCTCCTCCTATTGTGTAAGCATAGGCACATGCCTTCTTTTGATTACTATGAGACTATTCTTCACGGTTGTACTTGAATGCATATAAAATCCATGTTTTCTTTAGCTGTATTGTAGAACTGTATGAAATACTATCTCTTTCAAAAGAAATTGTACCTATTTATATATTTGCTATGTGAAACTATTAAATACTAAATTATTGCCGGCCGATTGTAAAAAAAATAGCTAATGTGTACATGACTCATTAAAAAAAAAAATCCGTTTTGGACAATAATAATTTACCCTTACCCACTTTGATGCATTTTTGTTAATATTTTTTGTATGCATCACTCTCAAAAATTGTATTTTAATAATATAACCTTAAACCATGCATTCAATTACCACCTATAGTTGTCCAGTCACTTTGAATGACTATCATGGATTCTCTGCCCCACAAAACTCTTATTCATCATTAGAATTAAACAATGATGACTGCTCCCATGTTCAAATTGATATGAATAATGATTGTCTTAAAAAGACTAAAATCATTGTACTGAGATTTCATCATGGTTTTTCTTATGAAAAGAAGACCAAACTGTCTTTTAAATCTTTGATTACATATGCTAGTTAATTACCTCTCGAATACCCAGGTTGATCCTCAACTAGTCATGTATTCAACTTATTGCATGATACTAAACCCAATGAATACATGTCACTTCCTTTAATATGCATTGATTTTTGTTGAGCACTGTATCATGAATTCCTTTGGTTGCATTATTTGATTTGATTGTTCTTGTAGATTCATTTCTTGATAGAGATTTTACTTCATATTGAGATTACAAGAAAGATAAACTTTCACTTTGTTGTTGAGTAATTTCTTTTCTCTATGGCTGCATGTTGCCATTGGATGCACTATTACTAAACTTCACTTTTTGGTTGTAACTTAATTTACTCTCTTTATCCTTGTTGAGCATTTCTTATTCTCTCACTTTTGACATTGTGCTTTGTGTACATGACTATCACACTAGCAAGAAAGATTATTGTATCCTACAGTATATGTTACAAGCTTTGAATTTCATGCTTTCATATACATCACTATAACATTTAACTGCTTCCTTGGATTGAAATGATCAATAAACTCCTACAATTTGCTTCATTCATTTGATATTCAATTCACTCTCTTCTGATTTCCTTAAGCAAGTATATGTCATTTAAGATAGTGGAAAATAACTTCACTATCATATATGATGTATACTAGATTGAGTAGATCAAGAGGAGATGAATTATCTGTTGAATACCTTTCTATGCCTCTTAAAAGTACAATAAAGCAGCACACTAAGCTCAACCCTTGTGGGAGTGACGTTTACCCCATGTGCTAAAATTTCATGATACAGTAACATTGCTTTTTCCTATATCTGCACATGAAGTAAACAAGTTAGAAAAAAAAATGTTCCTATGGTTGATGTATTTGATGGACCTATTGCTTCCTTGGACATGTACCATTTGCATGCTTATTTAATGTACTTGAGGGTCAGTTTATACATTCATGGGTGCATGTACATGTAGTTTTAGAGAATTTCATTGCTTAGATCACTACTCTAACATCATTGCAATTTCTAGATGCAGGGGCTGGGAGTAGGGAGCTATGGAGGACACAAGACAACTCAGAGTAGGAGACAGAGCAAGACAATAGACACTAACCATCCATCAGGCAATGACTGGCCTCTTCCCCTATATGTGCATTCTTTTTCTTTATCCATCAGTGTATAATTTTTCTTTCATTTTCATGGGACAAGTTAAGTCTCACGGATTGTGCGAGACAAATATGTACTTGTGTATCAATAAATATTAATTTTAGAAAGATTTGTGCAAATATTCTCCATATTGTATGCATGCACTTATATAAATACAATAATTTGTTACTAAAAAATCGTAATCTCTTTGATTTTTATGTTTGTACAATTGAATGCAATAGAGGGATGAAACACTTCATAGCTCAGTTAACTTGCTCAAGTAATAAAAATGAGTAATATTTCCTTAAGAAACAATAACCATAACCAGTTTTTTCCACAAACAAATGTAAACAAGAGAACTAAGATCCCGTATCCAATATAACCCTTTAATCACAAAATAGTTCCTTAAGCTTTTGTTAAAAACTTGACTAGTGTTTCAAATTAAATTAGTTACTAATTAATGAAACACCATTTCAAAAAAAAATAAACACCATTTACACAATAATAAAACAAAATAAAAATAGTTAAAAAATAATGAACATTTCAGCCTTTACCCATCAAGATTAAGAAACAAAAAACACCTATTCAACCTTGTTTCATTGCTTTGGAGTCACTACCATAACTCCTCCACTACCAAACTGACTATTTTGTTGTGCGCTAGCTCATGAGAGCTCTCTCAACCAAAGATTAAATGAGCATTCCCAACTGAAAAAAAAAAATGTAATCTATTGAAGCAATAGTTAGATTTGTTAACAGTTACAAACCTCTATCTTAAAAAGCAAAGAAGGATAACAAACTGTATTACCAATTTTGAATTTGGAAGAACAAAAAAAATTATTTGCATGCCTATAATTGCTTCACCTGCATTCAAGCATTGTCTTGTCACAAAATAATATCATTTACAAAAAACCCGTGTGCATTTTTCTTCTCGATGATAACAAACACAATCCTTTGTGTTTTCACATGTTAACATAATTTACATTTTTCATGTGATCAAAGTCATGTGTCAACACCTTGTCTTTTCAATAATATTGTCTCCATTTTAAATGACTTTTCCACCGAAATTAAAATATTAAAATTACCTTGCAAGTCACTGTTTTAAGGGACCAGTGACAACACAAAAAAATAATTTAGGACTTATGAAGTCAATGACCTCTAGAGGAAAGGTCTTCCATAATCTTGATAGTGATGTATATGAAATACAAGTTATTCTTTCAATAAAACAAGAATAGTTGTTTCCAAAGTTGTAAAGCATAGTACTCAAAGCAAGTAATAAGTCCTTTTTAACTTATGCATAGAAAACATATGAATGTCATCACCTTTAAACCTTGCACCCCTATTTGATACAATGCCAAACAAAATTCCACTAGGGTCAACAAACCTATGTCAAATTAAAATATTTTGAATACGGTATGAACATAATAAAAAATTCTCATTAATTGAGACATATTTTTTTGAACTTTCGAATGTAATAAAATACTTGAAATATGCACATATTAAAAAGCTTGTTTATGTTATGAAGGAGGTTTTTTTTTTTCTTTTTTAAAAGAGGGTAAAAATTTTATTGCATCATAACAGCATTACAAAGTCCAAAGAAAGAAGCCACAAAGGGGCCCAACATTACAAGAATTAATTCACACCCAAGAAACACCTCATATCCTTTGCAACCCACTCCTCAAGAATAGGTGCCATGTCCTTAGGAAGGTTGCCCCAGTCATCCACATACCAAGAATCAGTCCTCTCCGATGCCCATCTAGCTAGCCCATCAGCCGCCCTATTCCACTCCCGCAAAATATGATGGAAAACAATGGATTCCAAAGAAGAACACATAGAAATAATATGTTTGACAACCACAACAAGCTGCCAATTCACATCCTCCAAATTTCACTTATTCAACATATCAATCACCACCTGAGAATCATACTTTCAAATAATCTGGCACCATCAAAGGCCAACTGCGTGCTCCAATGCCAAGAGAATAGCACTCGCCTCCATAAGGTTATTAGTTTGCAAGCCACGATACATAGAGAAGAAAAAAACCACCACTCCAAGGCTATCCCTACCAATACCACCAACCCCAGCATGAGCAGGATTACCTTTGAATGACCCATCTGTATTGATTTTTAGCTCTCCAAGAGCTAGCAGACACCAAAAGCCCTCACAAGCAACCCTCTCATGCCCATGCCTACAATGCACTTTGCTCCAAATACTCCTTTCCCCAGTGACAAGACCCAGGGCATTAACAACACACAAGTCCCCAGGATCAATCGACACAGACAGGTCACACTTTTCAGTCAAAGTCTCCTACAGAGCCCCAAGAATTCACCTCCAAAGTTGCCCCATGAGCAATTTTTTATCCAGGAAAATTCTTCTGTTACGCTCCAATCATATTTTCCAAACAATCAAACTAGGACCAATGCTCCAAGCAATTTTAAGAAAAGAGGTTCTGGCAGGAGGAGATCCTTGTCTCGACCAAAAATCCTCCAAAGAAGAAACATGGCAACACGGTAATCTCCAGAGATCCCACTAGTGATGCCAGATAGTCTTTGCAAAAGAACACTAAAAAAAGAGATGTGATAAGCATTCCTCATGCTGACCACATAGAATACACATGGAGGGGCCTTGGAATCCTCGTTTCCAAAGATTGTCCCAAGTAAGACACTTACCTTGGACCACGAGCCAAGAGAAAAAATTACACTTAGGCCAAGAAAATTTATTCCAAACATGCTTCCACCAAGTAACCTGTTTATCCAGAACCTGATAACCAGAGGCCACCGAAAATTTTCCTTTCAAATCTGGACCCCAAGCAAGCACATCACTCCCCTAGAGAGAGTTTCAGGCATGACCTGATAAAATATTAGCAAGCTCTTGACGATCTTCCATTTCACCACCATGAGGCCATTCCAAGGGATCCTTCCATCTGAAGACATAAATCTAACCCAAATATTTTTGCGATTTGAAGTCTGCCACATGACACCAACCCGCCTCCTCGAAAACCTGGCACAAATCGTGGAGGTGAGGATGAGAGGACACAATGGGTGGATGTCCATCCCAGGAATCATGCAAGAAGAGAGCATCCTGACCCCCATTGCAAATCCAGAAAAGACCCTACTTAACAAGCTTGGCACCCCGTTTAAGGGTACTCCAGATCATAGAACCTTTCCCCTCCATACTAAATCTAACAACCTCCCTACTTTCCACTGCTCCCAAATATTTGAAGGTCAGAATTTTAGCCCACCCCATGTGTTGTTGTGAGCACCAGTGCCAATACAACTTAGCAGCCAAGGCCTATCCACTCAAGTCTGTCTATCATAGACCAAGAACCCCCTCCTACTTTGGCCTACAAACAACATCCCACCTCACCAAACTCCATTTTCTATGAAGAAGATTGTCAGCCCATAGAAACTGACGAAAAAAATTCTCGAAGTCCTTAACAAAGCTTGAAGGAGCCGAAAGAACAAAGCATCTATAAAGAGGGAGAGTTTGGACCACCAACTTTAGAAGATTCAGTCTACCTGCTGAAGAAAGCCACCTGCAAGTCCAATGACTAACCAATCTTTGAAACTTGTTAAGAGTCTCTTGCCAAAACCTTTTGGGGAGAGAACAAATGGCAAGAGTGATTCCAAGGTAGGAGAAAGGAAGCAAACCAATCTGGTAACAAAGAATACCAACAATTCTCCTTTGGATAACCTTAGGAGTATGGAAGAAATAAATGGACTTCCCCTCATTAATGCACTGCCTAGAAGCTGCCAAGTAACTATCCAACACACTATGCCAATTGAGATCCTCCTCAACCTTTTCCCTACCCATCAAGGCAATATCATCAATGAACTAAAGATGAGACTGAGGGGGAATGTCATTTCCCCAAATCCAACCTTGAAGCAAGCCGCTAGCAACTTGAGCACGAATGAGCCTTCCCAGGCCATCCGCAAGAAGGATGAATAAGTAGGGAGATAAGGGATCTCCTTGCCTGAGGCCTCTAGAAGCACCAAAAAAATAAGTGGGCTCACCATTAATAAGCACCGAAAAGGAAGAAGAAGTGACACAACTCCTTACCCAATCAATCCAACCATCAGCAAAGCCAAAAGCTCCAAGAATTTTAAAGAGAAAGCTCCACTTAACACGATCATACACTTTGGCCATGTCCAACTTGATAAACATAGATTTTTCTTTTGAGGATTCCATAGAATGTATGATCTCAGCCACAATAACAACCCCATCCATGATCTGCTTGCCAGCAACAAAACCCCTCTGCTCAGAGATTAACCCATCAAGCCAAGGTTTCAACCTTTCCGCAATTAACTTGGTAATAATTTTATACACAACATTACATAGCGCAATAGGCCTAAAAAGATCCAAAGAATTAGCCCCCTCCCTCTTTGGAATAAGGGCTAAAAAATTAGCATTCAGAGACTTCAACATTTGTTTATGCATAAAGGATTCCTAAACAACCTCTAAAAGGTCCAATTTGACCACTTCCCAAAACTCCTAAAAAAAATTGACAAGGAATCCGTCAAGCCAAGGTGCTTTACCTATCTTCATCTAGAACACAACATTCTCAAGCTCTAACAAGGTAATAGGAGAGAGCCACGATTCATTCATTTCATTAGTCACCAGCTGCGGGATACAATCTAAATCCTAGCTTCATCCTCCTTCGTAGGAGGTGAATCTTCAGAGAATAAGGTAGAAAAAAACCAAATGCATTCACCAGAAATAGAAGCAGAAGAGGACCAAATTTCCCCATCAGACAGCAAGAGAGAATAAATAGCATTACCTTGCCTCTGATCTTTAACTGAGTTATGGAAAAAAGAGGTGTTCCTATCACCAGCCTGAAGCCATTCAATACGGGACTTCTATTTCCAAAAAAAATCTTCTCTTAGCTCCCATTCCTCAACCTCTTTAGTCACAGCAACCTCTAACAAACTCAATTCTTCTAAGAGGCCTTGATCACAAATTTGTCTAGTAATTAGATCAAGATGATCCTAGGCTTTCTATTTTTCTTGAAACAAATTACCAAAATGCTTCCTATTCCATCTCTTCAACCTGTATTTAACATACTAGAGCCTCTTTGAGAAAGAGTACATAGCAGTGCCATAAGCTGGCTTCCCAAGATCCCACTAGCTAGGGAGCAAATCATGAAGAGATTCATCCTTGAGCCACATGAGTTGGAACTTAAAGGTCTATCTAGCACACTGCTGAGGCATTTCAGCCACCAACTTAATAGGAAAATGGTTAGAACCTTCACCATCCAGTATATCAGAACTAGTCCTCCACCTATCCCCCAACTAAAAACTAGACACCAAGAATCTATCAAGTCTTTCTAAAATAGAAGCATCCGAGTTCTCCTATTATTCCAAGTAAATAGACCATTACCCAGTTTGATATCCACAAGATTTAGATTAGAGATATTGTCCTAGAGCTACAATGTAGAAGCCCCCATCCTAGCAGTACCACCCCGCTTCTCCGCAAGCTCTGTGATAGCATTAAAATCACCTCCAATAATCCAAGGATGGTAAGGAAATAGGCTATGAACTAAATGAATTTTGGACCACAAGAGGTGCTTTCCCTGCAACTCCATCGGCACATACACATTGGAGAGGAGAACAATTTCCCCATATACAAAACAAGTAGCCACCAAGGAAAGGGAGGATTTAAAAGAAACCCACCATTGGGGACAGATCTTCCGCGGGTTCCAAAAGCACGCCACCCCACCAGAAGACCCCTGAGCACCGGTGCATTGGAAATCAACATTTCTCCATAACTTAGGAGCTAGATCCATCATACCTTCCACATAGAGCTTAGTCTCCTAAATAAAAAGAACATTAGGCGAATGAAGCCTAATCAAATCCCGAACAACTTTTTGTCTAGGGCCACTGTTCAAGCCCTGTACATTCCAAGAAAGAACTATCATTTCAAGGGAGAAGAAAATGTGAATCCAGAGTCTTGACTGACCCTGACTCCACCAAAGTCTCCACAATCATCTTAATCTTTTCCGCATCCTTCTTCCTTCCCAGCTTAGAATTTTTCTCTGGCCCCCCCTTTTTAAGATCTTTTTGCAAAATACCCAACTGAGAGGACGACTTAATATTCTTCTTCCCCACCTCCAAACCTACTTTTTGCAAGAGGTGAGCCTTATCCGCACTATCTTTCACTACCTTAGGACTACCACCCGGCTCATCATGAACCCCCATCTGCCGATCTGTCACTAGGTCCAAAGTCCCATCAACATGCAGAACCACAATCACCTCTGAATTGAGCTTTTCCTATCCAGGATCATTCCCAACCTCCACCATGCATGGCACTCTCGTACCCCCCTCCTGTTGGGGAGTAAGCATTTCCTCCACCGAAGGGCCATGCTGATCCATAACCAAAGTCCCATGATCTAGATCCAAAAATCTCGAGTTCCCCTCCTGCTGGCTAAGGTCTTCCAACACCTTGAACTATTGAAGGTATCCTCCTCCTGCCTGTCCTTCAAATTCCTTTTATGACCTTTATTTCTATTTCGGCCTCTAACAGGAATGAAACCATCTTCCCTACCACCAAAACCTTGAATGGGATCCATGCCCTTATCCACACTGGGTGAATTATTTCAAGGCTGAGGAGGTTGAGCCTCCAAAGGCTTGGCCTTTGGGCATGTGCGCTGGAGGTGACCATACTCATGACAAAAATGACAATGGAAAGGTAGTGTTTCATAATCAAGCTATTGCACCCACGAATAATCTCCTGCACTCACTTCCAGAGAGTCTGGCAATGGCTTACTTAAGTCAATTTCTACATAGAATCTGGCAAAATTCATTACCTTTTTGAATTCCATAAGCTGTGACGAACCCATAGGTTTTCCTAGCTTCGAAGCTAATAAGTGCAACACATCCTCACACCAACATTCCACAGGGAGCCTTGGAAGACAAACCCAAACTGGAACCCAATTCAGAAGCTCCTTCACTGGGTTGAAGCTAGCATGCCATGGCCTAATGAACAAGCCCACCTAGTTGTAAAAATATGGGCCCCCTTAAAAAATCCTATTTCGATCAGCCATGCAGTCAAAGGTAACCATGAAATAATTATTTTCCAAGAGGTGGATCTCCATCTCCCCCTTAGGCATCCATGTCCTTTCAACCCATGAATCCAAGAATTGCAACAAAATTTCCAAACCCAAGAATTTGCAATAAAGAAAATGCCTTGAATAATAATCGATATCCTTTGCCAACATCTCCATCAGAATGACTACACCCGGCCTCTCTTTACACCCTTTGAGGCACCCATTAATCTTCGGAATTCTAGGCCCTCCTGCCAATCTCGTCACAACTTTTTCAGGTTCCACCGAAAAAAGATTATTATCAAAAACCATCGAGCCTTGTAGAGATGGTTTCGAACCAAATGCCGAGCGGAAGTCCATTTTGGGGAAAACTCCAGAATATTCCCCTTACAACATAGAGGAACAAAACCCTAATCTATAATGCAAACCCATAGAAGCCCTAGAGGAATAGCCCCACATCTCCTCAGAGGAGGGTACACAAAACCACCAGTCGTATCGCCAAACACCCCCAACCCCAACACACAACCCTCACACCTCACCCCACACCAAACCCCACCTTCCGCCACATCACACCCCACCAAAACACTCTAAACCCACACACACAACAACAACCTTCCCAAACACCAGGCCACAACCACCAAACGTCGAAGGAAAACGAAGGCCGACTGCAAGCAGAGGATGAAACCCTACCACCGAGCACCCTCCAAGCTCCACCCACCAAACACAGAACAAAATAGAACCCCCTACACACAAACAAACGCCCACCCCACCCAACGCATAACCAGGAAGCAAACAGGAACGAGCTAGGGTGCGGATGCCGTAGCTCGGCACGAAGAGAGTGACACAGAGAATGACACCATCCATGTTATGAAGGAGTTAAATCACATATCAATATAATAATTTATCATACAAAATTTCTTGTACAAATCATGCGAAAGGCTATATTTTTTAAAAAAAATCTATCAAAAATTTTCTATAATATTTCTTGAAAGTATTAAAATTCTAGTCTATCTATGTCATCATTGAATATCACTTTAGAATCCTTCAAATTGACTCAAAATTTCTTTATCCCTATAATTTCTAGAAAAAAATAAAATGTGATGTAGATTTCTTTTAAAATTAACTCCCTATTTTTATTAGCATTGAGAATAATATTCATATACAAACATCTATTCCCCCTTAGGTTTACCCTAGAATAGTCCTATACCATATAATAGGTTAGGGTTTTTAGGATTTGTATAATTATTTGTCTAAACTTGTGTACAAGTTGTATAACGCTTTGTTTGAACATGTCTCTAACAATATCGACATCTATAATTCATGAAGTTTTTATCTCTTTCGTAATGTCTTGAAAGGATTTTAACTTCACATGTTGCAAAAAAATAAAAAATCCATATACTTTTTCACATTCCTACTCTATAGGGTGTTGTGATATGTCAATCCATATGCGTAAATAAAGAGTTGAGAATTTTAAAGATTCGTATAAATTTATTTATTTATTTTGTGATAGATTTTTTGGGGACTAGTAAACATAATAGCTATAAGGCTAGAATTTTCAGACCATTTTTGTGAAATTTATGTTGTAAATCATACTAAAAGTATAGTCTCATTTTAACATGTCATATAATAATGGAAATAAAAGCATGCTAGAGGGTTTTAGTCAAAGGGACAAAGATAAGTCTACTTTAGTGTTATTGGAGTATGTTGTTTCTTCCTATTCTAAATTAAAAACTAAAATTATTTTTATTTTTTCATGAGGTGTATTTTATTTTATATTGGAGATGATAAATTGATAAGTTAAGGTAATAAATATTTGCAAAAATACATGCGAGAAAATATTTCTTTTGTACCTCCAACTATATTTTGTTTTATTCAATTTTTTTGCTAAGTTTTGATTTGGTTAAAACTCGAAGGGTTGCTACCCATTATAGAGTAGTCATAGAGGTAAAGAGAGGTGTCTCACAAAAAAATATTCAATATAAAATAAGACTCACTAGAAGTAAGCTTGGAAAGAACAACACAAATACTATGCTTTTGATCAAAGTATAAAATTAGGAATGAAACAACTACAAAGAAACAAAGGTAGTAGTAGTAAAGGACCCAAAAGAAACAGGGGGAAACTAGAGGAATCCTTAAGCTTAAAACACTTAATAAAGGGCTACAATCCCCAAGCACCTACTCAATAAATTTTGGCTTCCAACATAAAGTAACCCAAAAGGATTAAATACCCCTTTTGCAAAATCTCCAAACACCAACAACAGGAACAATCTCAACTTTAGTAGAAGATTTCTCCACCTCGATAGGAGAAGTTGAATGGAAAGTCAAATAGAGAAGGAAAGAACACCATCTAAAAGAAGCTGAAAGATAAGAATGGCTCCTTTAAGAACCAAAAGGTTGAACCCAATGGGAGTCTTTTTCATGCTTTAATATCATACATTCCATGAATTTAATCTAGGCATCTTTAGTAGCCATAAGGACTAGAAGAGAATAAAAATTGGCATAAATATAGTATAACATAAAACCCATAGGAAAAAAATGCTTGAGGGAAACAAAACTTGAGACAAGAAGCTTCAAAATAGGGTAGATGCCCCACCCCCATCTAAAGAGCTTGCAAGAAAAACCAACTAACACCACAAAAATAGTGCTAGTAAATATTTTAGGATCATTATCAAAATCAAGAATACTCCTAATCCCTAAAAGGACTAAACTAAAGAAACCCCACAAAACTAGAATAATGATGAACCAAGCACTAGAAAGGGGTGAGAAACACTAAGGGACATGAGGGAATAGAAAACAAAAATACAAACTCCAACCTCACATGAGATCAAGGGAAAATAATAATAGAAAAATATTCACAAGAGTCAGCAATCAAACTACAACCATCTACCCATCACAGGATAGAGAAAATAAAAAGGTATAGTACAAACCCTAGAGGGTAGAGTGAAAACCATTACAAGGAACCCCTCCCAATTGGAGAAGAAGAAGAACCAACCCATGCTAGATAGAGAAAAACTAGTAGGAAAGAAGAGAAACAAACCCACAATCCCTAGACAAACCCAAATATGTAGGGTTCAAGGAACATAGAGGCATAAAAGGAAACTATCGACATAGCAAGCCCATACAAGGGTCAAAATCAACTCAAACAAAATTAGAAATGTGGCAAGAGGAGGAGGCCATAGATCCTAACTCCAAAATAAAAATAGAGACAAAGGGATAGAAAAAAACTTTCCCCACAAGAGAATCTTCCAAATATGCAAAAGAAGCCTCAGACCAATAGTTAGGGAACAACCAGACACAAGAAGGAAAAAACATCACATCTCCCAACTAAACTAAGAAACACCACCATTCAAGGGGAGTACCATCAAAGATCTAGGAGAACCCATCATTATCCTCTAAATCATCACCACAATTGCTCTCTCCTTTCGGAATTTTTAAAAACCTCCCCCTGCTCCCTTTCCCTCTTAGAGCGCTCATCACAACCAAAAGGGGAATTCATAAAAAAAAATTGGTAAGTTGTTGTATTGGTGGAGATAATAATTTAAAAAATAAAAGAAATAAAGTTTTGGTTAGTTTTATAAAATGAATACTATCATTTTAACATCTATTTAAAATATATATATACTTTTTAAAAATGGTAGGAATTTTCTAGGAGGTCATAGTTAAATATTCATGGAATAAATACTTCAAAATGATGTGTAATAGTAATAGTCAATTATATTGAATACATCTAGCATTTATTTTTTCTAAATTTTAGTGAGATACAATTTTTATTGGGAATAATAATTAATTTTTATATATTAAATAATCTATTTAAACATGTGGAACATAAAAACTCAATTTTGTCAGTGTAATAATTTTTGGGTTAGAGGATTTATTTTTGGGAGGCATAAGCTAGGGTTATTTTTCTTTTCAATTAATTTTTATTTTAATGGATAATTTAGGAATATGTAAATTATAGATAATGATTTAAAACTGAGGTAATAAATTATTTTATTTTGATGAATAGTCTAAATTAAAGGGGTGGATAGGAGGCTTAATGATGAATTTATGGAGGTGGAAAAATATTTATTGAATTTTGTGAAATGTGTAAGGACAATGAAAATTATCATTGGTCTAATATTATAGTCTTGACTTTTTTAAATTAGTTTTCCTTGACTTGTATCAAATAGTGTTCCCCCAAAACATTAAATTATTCTTATTAACACAAACCCCTTCAAAACTCCTCTACACATCTCTAAATATTATGGATATGCATTATCAAGAAGAAGTTTTCACAAAGTTAAAATATCCACTCACCAAATGGTCACAAGAAATTTTTATTTCTTATACACTGCTTAAATTAATAGTATGAAATTTTCTTTAAAGAGTTGTTTTTTGTAGTCATGTGTTTCATGAATAACAATAAATAGTTCTCCAAACTAATGAATTCAAATTCACTATTGTACTTTTAGCCTAAGCTAAAAATTGAGATTTAAAACAAGGGATAAAATGTATCAAATCATAAATGAGAGAGAATTAATTTGGACTCTGTAGTTTTCATTTCCTTGGTATATATGTGTGCAAATTTAAGAAGAATGCACAATACAAATGCATCATTTTATATTTTTCCTATTTGAAAATTTGTGCAAATTTAAGGATTTATCATAATTTTTAACATTGAATAAAATTATTATAGGTCACACACAAACTAAATATGTATTAATTTTCATGTAGTTTTTAATTTTCCTATCAAGATATTTAATTTTCACTTAGTTATACGTTTTTCCTACACATTTATTAAGCTTTCTTATGATAATAAAGTGATTTAATGATTTAATAACTAGGAGATAAAGTGATTGTTGATGCCAATGTTTAGCACACTTTCTCAACATGGGAAATGCATAAGTGCACTGCCTCTCTTGAAAGGAGACTCTTAACAACAAGTTGTTGAAAATTACCCCAGGGTCTCTTGGGTGTCAAGTCATGACTTGCATGGAGTTCCTCAGTTGATATTTGATGTGATTTTGTTAGTAATCACAAGAAGGACTTATGTAGCTAGGTAGGATGAAATGAATCTTGAAGGTTGAAGTTTCTAAGATGGGAGACAGAATGCACTTTGCTACAGGTTCAAACAACTATTTGAAACCCCAAATTTTTCCTTGAGTTTTGGCTTTACAATGTGAAAAGGACCTTAGCTTAGATTATTTATAAAAAAAAAGAGGAAAAAGAGTAGGGAAGAGGAGAGTTTCATGGATCTACAACTATGAACAGTGATCATGGAGGTTCTGTTGTGGACAACTTCCTTCAAACAAGATCCCAATTAACCAAGAAACCTATAGTATCATGAAATTTGTGCTATCTTCTAAGGTCTCCATATATTTTACCATTCATCCACCACATACATGCATTAATAAAGATAAAAGTTTAAAGTAACTTTAAGTTTTAGCCTAGACTAACTTTACATAGCCATTTACCAGTAGCAAATAGCAAAAAGTATGGAATGGGAAGGCATCTACACAGTACAAATTTTCATAACCATAGAACAACATTACCAAATCTACCCAAGCAATCTAAAACCAACTAGAATAGTAATGTAAATCTAACTAAAACATCTAACTATAGGAGATTGAATCATGAAACATGTAGAGAAACTCAAAAAATCCACCAAATTCAATGTATTTCCAATAAATTTTTTGTAGCATGTCATTACAACAACTTAACTCTCTCTTGAAAATGAAAGGAGACCCCCTATTTATAGCATCCAAAAGGTGGAATGAATGGACAAGATTATTTTTTATTCTACGGCTTTGATTCATTACAAATAAGGGGTCTACCTACCCCACCATATTTTACAATTTAAAATACAACTTTGTCTTTATCCCTATTTTGTCTTCTAGTGATAGCACTATAGCATTTTGTCTTTTTACTGATTTCCTTTCTGTTGTAGCTATTCATTTGGGAACTCTTCATCAATAATAAGGTTTCCTTCCTACTTCTTCAAAGCCTCATACTCTATAAATTTCAAAACTAATGGTTAGATCTTATCTACGTCTATGATCTCATAATGCAACACTTGATAACTCCACTCTTTGGATCGTTCAGTGATATTTTCCCAATCCTTGTCATACTTAGCAGTGTGGT
Source organism: Sequoia sempervirens (assembly GCA_007258455.2). Lineage (NCBI taxonomy): Eukaryota > Viridiplantae > Streptophyta > Pinopsida > Cupressales > Cupressaceae > Sequoia > Sequoia sempervirens. The sequence continues at coordinate 201,282,261 of VDFB02281492.1, forward strand.
TTTAGAACATCTTTGACTAGGTGAAGGCTCGGGTTGCAAAACTCATGAAATTAGTGGTGATTTCATCTAACATCTCGTCCTCCATCTTCTTCTAGAAGTGGGGCTTTATCTTCTTCAGATCTATCTGTACAGAAGACATATCATATCTTGTTAGCAACTTCAAGTACCAAGCACAATTTTCCATGATCTCTTTATCCCACTCAATATCTGCATTCACCTTTTTGAGCACCAGTTCCATTCTTTCTTTCTGATTCACAAAATCACACTTCCATACATGTACCAGCTAGTGGTCGTCCTTCTTCAATGCGAGCTCCTTTTCCCAAGTTGTGCTTAGCAATTTAAGAATAGCCTCAATCCTCGGGTAGGTGGGCTCATATCTTGTTGGAAAGTCAATGTAGAGTTTCTTCGTACCCTCAAGAGGCTATTGTAGATACAAGAATTTGTTTGATGTCCTAACAGCATGGCTGATGCCCATGTTTCCACCATATAGGACCTCCTAGAACCAACTTTTTGTAGTCTTTTCTAGGTTCTTTCTCTTTTCAATCTTTTCTATTTGTTCCCTCAACAACAATTGTGGTGGATCCATGGATGTGGTAGGCACTTCCTCTGTTGAGGACCATTGTTGGATGTATGTCATCAAGTCAGCCACTTGTGCCTTCAGCTACTATTTGGTGATAGACCCTTGGAGGTGCTCTACCTTTTTCTCCCTCGTAGTTGTTCCTAAATAAATGGTAGAGACATTGTACCATATCCCTTCTACTCCCACTACTAGCATTACCACTTGGACAGTTCTAGATCCAGAGGCATCCATCATCACCTTGGATCTTATTTTGGGATTCTTATCCTTTTTGGTAATGATTTGTGCCTGAGCTAAGATATCTTCCAACCTCACTCTTGGGTCAGCTAGGGTGGGAGCTTTCTTCTCAAGTTTCCTTTCTAGCCATTCGGGCATTGCAGATTTTCCTTTAGGTGATTCACAATCACCTTCCTCTTCATTTATTTGGACTTCTACTTATTTATCTCCATGAGATTCTTTCTCCATTTTAGTGCCTTCTCCATCTTCCTTATCAGAGTCCAAGACAAATACCAACCGTTTGATGGGAGACTTAGAAGGTAATCACTTGTTGAGACCCTCTTCTTTCGTAGCCTCCCCTTCTTTCTTTTCTTCAACTTCTTTATCTTATTCATCCTCATGTATGTGCTCCTCTGGCTATTCTATTTTGAGGCTCTTGTCAGTTTGAACCTCATCTTCAGGTTTATCCTCTTCTACATTCTCTTCTTCCTTAGGAGGAGCTGGGACATCTTCATGTTGCTTCATTTCATGTTCTTCTTGTCCTTCAGAGAAATGAATTTCCTTGTCATGTTTGAGGCTTTCCTCTTGTTGTTCACCTATAGTAAGTTCCATGCTTTCCTTTGTCTTATCATCTTATTGTCTCCTTTCTCTAGAAGGTGGTCTTTCTATTGCTTCCCCAACGTCATTTAATTGTTAGGCAAGCTCTTCATCAAAATTAGGATCAAGAATTTGCACAACAAGCTTGCCACTGGTGTCTTCTCCTTCATCTCTACTTTCAAAGGATCCTATTTGCTCTTCTTCATGAACTACCTTGTCAATTTGCAAGTGCTGGTACTCCATATGTTCATGGTATTCATCTGCTTCTTCCTCCAATGCTTTTGAGGCTTCCCTTTCTTGCCCCTCCACCTCCTCGGTGATTTTCATTGTTGCTTCCATTGTTGGTGGCTCTATTGGAGGCCTTGAGGGAGGGGCACTGGTGAGGACTTGTGCTAAGGTAGCTTGGATGGTAGGATTCATCAATACTTGGGAAATCCCAGAGGGAACATTCTACATGTTCTGCAAGAATGCCTCTTACAATGTGAGTGCTGGTATTGATATTGTTGTTGTTGCCAATGGAAGTGATGTGGTGGGGGACATAGAGGTGGGGGAAAGTGGAGAAGTGGTAGAAGAGGAGGAATCAACCAATACTATGAACCCAATTGGTGAAGAGGAGGCAAGGTGGACCAAAATATCCACCACAGGTGGAGATGTGCCAACCATAGGTTGAGAAATAGGTAGAGGGACAACAACATCAGAAGTAGCTGATGTAGGCTTCAACTGGTCCATCTCTATTTCCTCTCCCTCATGAAGGAGAGCCTCTTGAATTATGGACAGCCCTGTAGTGCTTCATGTCCTTTTGTGTTTCTTTAATGCCTCACCCTCTGAGGCCTTCCTCGCATATACTTTTGGATTCAATTGATTTTCCTCGGCCTCTTTCCTTTTCCTCAATCTTGTGAGTGGAGGAGATTTGAAGTTTTCTCCTATTGAGGTGGTAGTAGCTGCATCATCTATGTGACTAGGCTCACTCTTGAGCCCTTCATATGTTAGGCCAACCCGTTGTTGCTTTAGTTGGGCCACTTGTCCATTGACCCAGTCCTTGGTATGAGCCTCAATTGGCTTAGTTATGATATCAAGGTAGTTGACCTCTTGTTCATCCCAATCTATTGTTGGTAGTGGCAAGTTGGTGATTACATTATACCTAGGGTCCATTATGGTTCTTTCATATTCTTCAACTTGATCAGTGATAGGAAACAAATTTACCCTTCTCATGAAGTATGTAGTCATTCACATGTAATGCCTCATGTGAACTTCCTTATTGTCTTGGAAATTCACCCAGAAATATTCAATGTGATGCAGATGGGAATAGTCAGGTCCTAATGCTTTCCTTATGTGCCCATATGAGTCCATTTGTGGGCGAGTAATGTGGAGGATAAAATGATATTCTACTAGCTCCTTCTCTGAGTTCCCTGCACACTGAGAGGTTTGTAGCTTCTACATCCCTCAACCAAAAGAGAGGGGATAGGGGATTCTTGCAAAATGTTTGCTGCTAAGGAGAGTATGTACATGTCACAGCTACTGAGAGAGTTCTACCAATAGAATATAGGCTTTAGCATATTGGGGTAGCTTATTCGGTCTCTCCATTTAACCTTGGGCATGAATGTAGGTGAATTTAGGGTACTGAATAAACAAGAAGGCATACTATTTTAGGAACATCCAAGCACTGTGGGAGACTCGTCTCTCAAAATCTCCTCCAAGTAGTTTGGTAATGTGACCTACGAAAGCGTCATTCACTCTGCAGTAGTCCCTCTTAAAATTTCTGAACTGGAGCTGGGGGTATCTATCATAGAATTTCAACTTTTGGCAGATTCTTCATCAATTGCTCTAAATAGTTCAATGTATTGCCTCTGCTTGACTAATGAGTAAACAAGGTAGGATGTCATATAAAATTTGGAGGTATTTTTGATATTCATAAATTGTTGGTGGAAGTTGTCACTTATTATTCCCCCCAGTAGAATGTGGTTTGCATGGAATCTTCTTCCTTTTCACGAAGGATCTGCTCTACAAAGTAGACCATCCATTCTTCAAAATATGCAGCAATGGGAAGGCATATTATTCTACTCAAAAGATTCACCAGGTCATGACAATCTTCATGGAAATCACTATGGAAGAGTTCTTAGGAGAATTTTGCAGTGCTGCCCAACTTCTCTTTGAGCTAATACTAGTTTATAAGCTTTTTGTACCCAATGGGATCTACATCCCACCTTTCCTTGCATTCCTCTATTATTGGCAGGTTCATCTACCCAAAAATAGGGATGTGGAAGGTTTTTGTTATTGCCTCCCCTGACATATCAACAAAAATGTTCCCATCTCTATCAACTATCATCTGAGTCTCTAGTTGATATGCTTGTTGGAAAGCCATGACCAATTTAGGGGATATAAGTGTAGGAGGGAAGCTTGCAGCCTTGGTAATTCCACTACTTCTGATCAACCTGGTGTTGTCTGTGGTTGGGTGGATTTTGACTCTTTGTTTCAATTCATCGATGTCAAGGTGCCCAATGTTAGTATCTATGATCTCCTTCCAGTTTGTAACAACCTTTGAGTGCAAGGGCTCCCCTTGGAATTGATATTTCATTTAATCCTTGTCTTCCTTCCAATGAGGAGCTCTTCCTATTTTCTTTCCCTTGTCTTTCTCTATAGCCGTCCCCAAGGGTCCTGCACCCAATTCCATATATCTAATAGACAAAGGCGTGATAAGTGCAATTAAGCATAAAGACATCAATGTTAGCCAAAACCCCTACTAATGAAGTTAGGTTCAATAATACAACACTCATGAAATCACAAATTTTCTTTGAGATGCCATAGTAGTTTACTGGAGGGAATTTGGTCAACCTAGGCCTAAGGGGCCAGACTTCCCTGGTAGGAATGTTGTTTAAAGGGAAAACAAGGTAGAGCAATCAGGGTGGTCTCTCTTGACTTTAGATTTTGATGGTTTGAAAGGTTTATGCAAAGGAGGGTTCAATTTAAGCACGTGGGTCAAGGCTCGTTTCCATATTGGAGGTCATTTATAAAACCATTGGAGCATTTAGAGTTGTAAGGTGGGAAAGCCACCCAAGGTTTGTGGTCTAAAATGACTAGGAGGAAGCAGAATTCTAGAGGTGGAGTTCCATGGTTTGGGACCCACAAGTCAGAAAGGCGATTATCATAGCCTCTTATTCTTTTGAGTGCTTGGGTCTCAAGAGCCAAGAAGTTATTGGAATGATGGATGCTATATAGAAATTTGATGGGAGCGACCTGGCGGACTAGACCCGACATTGTGTTTGGCCTTTGGATTTCCTTCATTAATTTTTTGAGTGATTGGGGCACCAGGCTCTAGAGGGCAGAAAGTTGAGCTCACTTTTCCTTTATGAAAACTGAGATGAGACGAAATCCCAATGGCAGAAACCTGAGGGAGGTGGCCCAACGAAAGCTGACCTAGTTTTTTGTTATTCGGTGTTCAAGGGGTGTTGCATCACGTAGGGCCTGGAAGGCAAAAAGCAGTCACTGGGAGGCCATACGAAATGACCAAGCATGAGCAGAGGTCCACAGATGGAACTCCATGAACTAGGGCCCAGAGGACGCTAGGGATGTGGCATTTCTCTTTTCTTAACTCAGGTGGTGAATGACGGGGTGGACCTCGAGGCTTGGGTGGACGGGGCCATTTTTCCATTTGAAAAGGTGAACACCAAGTGGAATTCTAGGGATAGAGTTCCGGTGGACTAGACCTGGGAAGCACAAATGGAGGCCACTAGTTTAAATTTGTCAAGTCCCGATGGTGAACCATTAAGGTAGATCCAAGGGTGTAGGTTCAAGGAGGAATCCTGCCACTTCAAAGCTATTTGATTTCAAAGTTTTCTAAGCCGCGATGGGGAGGCTCAGGTCCAAAGGGTACATATGCTCTGTGTAAAGAACAACGCTGAGATAATAAAGTTTTAGATCCAACTTTTAAGGAAATTTGAATGTTTTCTAAAAGATTCGCTACATGGATTTTTTAGGTGTTCTCTTCATCTATCAAATGGATGCATTTTAACTTTGTTTTACCCATCACTTAAATGAAAAATCACAAAAAAACACTATGGGAGGGAAAATTTCAAACAAACATCAAGAACTTGGCGGATAGTGTTGCCAAATGCACAAAGAATCAACGAATGAGGGCAACAAGTTCGAGGGTGGTGCGCGATGAAGGCAATAGATCTCTCTGATGGTTCTAACCTCTCTCTTGGCTAACGTAACATGTGAAAATGATAGGTTGAGCTAGATATTTATACTCTCAAGTTCATTTAATACACCCTCATAAATTCTTGTATGACGGACAAGAGGGTTGGTGAGTTTAAACCTCGAAACAACGGTGGGAGGTTCAGAACTCGGAGGCCGAAAGGACGTGAGCTGATGGGCACTCGAAAGTTAAGGAAAAAAAACACCAACAAGAGAAGCATAAGGTTCAGTGGGTGAAACTCCAGCAAATGATGGTCGTTGGAAAGAGAAAACATGTAACGAAGTTCTCGGTAGGGAAATCTGGTGGATCAGGCCCAGGGCAGGTGAAGGATGGCAACGTCACAATGCAAGTTTGAGAACAGTGCTTGAAGAGATGAGTTTTGGGTCTTGAGGAGTCCTTGGAGGATGGTCATTAGAGACAACAAAAGATAAATGGGACTTCGGTAGGAGCATTCCAAAAGGCTAGGTCTGGAATATCTTGAAGTAGTATAATTTGAACTTAGCCACCAAAGTCACTAAGACACAACAGACAACTACCCGAGACCTAGAATGTGGAAAGATGAAGTCATTTGGCCATTTAGAATGGAAAACACCGAAGGGAAATCCATTATGAGAAACCCAAATGGTCGGGCCAAAGGATACCAAGGACACTGGTAGAGGAAAACTACGAAAGGAACTCTGTGAGGACACGGCTTAGCAAATTTTGTGGGGATGAGGCATGGTCTACTTGAGGTGAGATTTTAGAGACATATTGACCATCTTGGACACCAAAACTAGGGGCACACAAAATGAGCCAGTGACGAAACGACCCGAGAAGGAAAAAGAAAGAGAGGGTCCCCATTCTAAACAGGGTGTGTGTGCTAGGGACACAACAAATGGTGACTCTTCTGGGCAAGACTCCCAAGCATTCTAAGGATAAATATTCATTTAGGACCCAAAATCTTCAGTTTCACAAACCAGGGGTTGACTTCCATAAATGAACTAGGAGAATAGTGTGCTCAGTTGGATCAATCTATGAGACGTCTTAGAAGTGTGTGTGTAGTGAATTTGTTCCTTCCCTTAGGAACTACGACAAGCAGTGGATAATCAGATGAAACGAGCTATTTAAATTTTCCAACACCAAAAGTAACCTGGACATTGCCCCACTACTAGCCAAGCATCCATAGCCCCGACCAAATTGTCGTTGTGACCTCATGAACATTTCTCTACTACTAGCCAGACATCCATAGCCTTGGTAGAGTTATTCCCACACCCAAACAGTTGCTTGATTTTAGCATTTTCTTTCCTTCTTTCTACACTTTATCTTTTACTCAATTGTGTAAGTACTTAACCCTACAATGGGTTTCAGAGTCATAGTGGTCACTGGAGAGGATTTGAGATTATCACTCGCTAGCTTATTATAGCAGCCATTGTACATCCCTTTGAGAATAGTTAGCAAGTGTTTTGTGAAAGATCTGAGATGAATGTAAAAGGATCCAACCAACGATCAGGTTCTAAAATGGAGTTCAAATGAGGAAAGCATTCGTAGGTGGTTATCAAGGAATAATATTCAAGAGTGAATGCTTAGCCAAAGAACACTAAGGGTGGACACCAAAACAAACCATTTTTTGAACAAGCATGGCCACCACATTAGGAATGAAGAACCTCTTAGAAAAATATAATGGTTGAGAAACCAGTAGAATGAAACAATGAAAAACAACAAGACATAAGCAAAGAAAAAGGAAACCTAACCTAACTTATGTACAGGTATTTACAGGAATAGCTCCACACGAGCTTAGACTTTGAAGTAATGTTTCAAATGTTTCTTATTAATAGGAAACATGACATCCTCACTAGTAAGGGTCTTTAAAGAGAAAGCATTATCTCCCAAAATTTTAGCTATTTGAAAGGGGCCAAGCCAAAGCTTGTTGAATTTGTTATGCCCCCCTTTCTTTTCATGGGCCCTATCCCAACATAAGACCAGATCTAAAATCCTAAAGGCTTTAATTTTGGCTCGACGATCGAACTAGAATTTTACTATGCCCTAGTGTTTGGAAAAAATTTCTATGTCGTGATCTTGTACTTCTTCTAAGTGCAAGATCTTAGCAAACTGAGCTTCACTATGGTCTCCCCCTTCGTAAAAGTCATTGATGAACTGGAGAGTTGGGATTTTCAGGTGGATTAGGAAGACAGGCTCTAAGCCATAAACCAGATGGAATGGGGAATCACCTAGGGTAGCCTTGTGGTGAGTTTGATCTTCCCAAAGGGTGAATCAGAGTTGGGTATGCCAATCCTTGGGATTCCTATCTAGCAATTTTTTTATTACATTTATCAAATTCTTGTTTGTAGATTCAGCAAGGCCATTGCCCTGGGGGTAGTAATTAAATGAAAATTTAAGGGCTATGCCATAGTCAAAATCCAAGCCAATGAATTTAAATGAAGCAAATACATGTACATTATCACACACTAATACATAAGGGAAACTGAAGTGATTTAAAATAAATATTTCTAGAAAATTAATGACTACCTCAGTTGTGCATTGTCTACAAGCAATTGCTTTTGTCCATGTAGTGCAATAATCAATAGTGATTAGAATGTACCTATGTCCCACAAATGATGGAGGGCTTATTGGACCAATGAAATTGAGACCCCATTGTGTGAACGGTCTCACCTCTAGAACAAGTTTCAAAGGGACAAAAACATTCCTTTCTTTGGAAGTGGCTATTTGACATGTGTGACATGAGTGAACATGGCTATGTGCATCTTTGAAGAATTTTGACCAATAATATATTTCCCTGAGGTATCTGATGTGTGGTAGATTATCCGGATCCGTGACCCATGTCAAACCTATCATGGAACTCCCTTAAGACTCGATCTTCTTCCTCTCTTCTGACACACCTCAAATAGACACCTTCATGATTCCTTTTATACAATATGGACCCTTGCAACATGTATCTATTGCTTTCCAAGTAGAGAGCATGCTTCTGAACTCCCTTGCAACATGTAGCTTCTAGACACTTATGGTTCAACAAATAGTAAATGACATCTTCGTACCACTCCCCTGGAGAGACATCCTTCAACTGGTATTGTTGTACTATGAGTTCAGGCCCCACATTAGTTGTTTCTTCAGTGATTGTCTGAGAAAGTGCTTTTCCTCTCACCAACCTCATTAGCTGGATTTCCATGTTGTATTGTTGCAACAGTGTGGCCCATTTTTCCCTTCATTCACCTAACTCATTCTGCATTAGTAAGGTCTTGACTATTGGGTCAGGAACTATGGAAAACACCTTATTACGTAAGATGTAATTCCTGAACTTCTTCACTCCCCTAGCAAAGGCATATGCTTATTTTTCTATGTTATGGTGGGGCAGTTCAAAACCTTTTGAAGGAGCAGTCATAAAAGCAATCAGGTGTGTATTCCCCTTGTTATCTTTTTGGGTCATAATGTTGGTGCATGAATGATCTAAAGTGAATGAATAGATTTACAAAGGCTTCAGGTAATCCATACTAAGTAGTAGAGGTGCTTCAATAATTGCTCACTTAATTTTTCAAATCTCAACAAAACCTATAATAAACTTTAAGACAAAGTTAATGTTTCTGAAGAAAGACTTAAGCTCCTTGTTGCTACCTGGTAACTGGATCTTCAACAAGAATTGAATGTGTTTTGGGTCAATGCAAATGCCTCACGCTGAGATAACATGCCCTAGCAGCTTCCCCTCCATAACCCCAAAGATGCACTTCTTGGGATTAAGGGAGATGCCAAACTCTCAGGATCTTTGGAAGACCTCGCATAGATCTGAGACATGATCACTCTAATTTTTTGAGAACACCATTAGATCATCCATGTATATGATGATTCATTTCCCAATAAAATCTTTGAATACAATATCCATAGCACATTGGAAGCTTGCACCAATGTTAATGAGCCCAAATGGCATTCGTCTATAGGAAAAAGTGCCCCATTTAGTAGTGAACATTGTCTTATGACGGTCTTCATATTGCACCATTACCTGATTATATCCTAAATAACCATCAAGGAAGGACATCATTTGTGACCCATTAACAATCTACAATACCTCATCTAATGAGGCACCAAATAATTGTCCTTTTTTGATGCTCGGTTTAAATTGCGAAAATCCATGCACAACTTAATTTCACCATTTTTCCTCCTATCCGGTACCAAGTTAGCAACCCATGTGGATTGGCATACTAGAAATATAATCCTTGCTGACATCAACTTTTTCACCTCCTTATAAATAATTGGTTCCAACAAAGCATTGATAGGGCACTGTAGCTATCAGAAGTGCTTTGCCTATGGCTTGAGAGGAATAGTGCGCATTATGATGCAGGTGTCATAAGTTTTTAAATCTCCATAGCTCCATGCAACCACATCATGATATTTCTGAAGAGAATAAATGATCCCTTCATTTTCTTTAGTTGTGCCAACTTTTCCAATAAAGACTTTTTTGATTTCCTTAACTGTCCCAAGGTTATGAACATCACACTAATTGCCGATGGATTCCCTCTTGGCTTGTTCATCTTGATCTTTGATCTCGTCTAGGTCAAATATGCATTCCAACTGAACCATTCCTCTTGGAATTGTGTTAGTTTTGATGTTGATAACTCCTATATCCAATTCAACTTCTTTTGCATCAGCTTCATCTATTATCTGGGCGGCGAAGACATCAAAGCTCATGATGAACTTGAGGATGTGCTTATCATCATTGAAAACCTGAAAGTGGGTGACATTATCCAAAATAGATGGGGTGGAGGTCAACTCAATCATAAAGTGCTTAAGGCATGAAAGGGAAAGTGGCTGCAATGTGTTGGCTGCTTGAGCTAAAGCATTGGCTATATGATTCTACAAATGAGGGATCATTTGAATATTAAAATAGTCTAAGCCTTCTAAGAAATCCCAAACCCTATGTCTATAATTAGCAAGTCTTTGGTCATTGCATGAATACACTTTCCTAACTTACTTTACCACCAACTCATAGTCTCCAAAAACTTGCAGCATTTTGAAATTTTTCTTTAGGGCCATAAGAAGACCATGCACTAAGGCCTCATACTCTACTACATTATTAGTGCAATAAAATTATAGCCTATGAGCAGCAAGAAAGGTTTTACCCAATCAGCTAATGAGCTCAAATCTGGCACCAATGCCCTGATTTGACTTGGACTCTTGAATCGTAGCATCCAGAACATAGAAATCTCCTTAACATCATATCTGACTAGGCCTTCATTGTTCTTTGGTTGGATAGTCTCCTTCATATATTTTAGGGAGTGCATTGACTCAGAGTGATTGGAAATAGATGATTTCTTTGGAATTTCCTCTGGAAATTCTCTTGAAGGAGCAGCTAATCTATTGACATGTTCCACTTTCATTTGACATAGGCAGCATTCAAACTCAAAGTGGGAAACATTGTTAATTCTGCACCAATTTGGCAACAAAAGATCCTCGACATCCATTTGGGTACCCAGGCTAAACTAATCCTTTGCACACTTTTATACGAATTCTTGGAAACCATTAAATAATCACATGCTATCATCTTTAGCTAGTTCATCATCTAATTCTACCAAAATCTTTGTGCTTTGAGGAATTTGGGTGAGATTAGTTGAAGGGTTGCATTGCACCAAGAGTACTTCTGCAACAAATTCTTCTTGAGGTTTGAATCCTTCCTGATAGGAAAAGGGGTAGTAATTTCCTAGTTCTGTCTCAACAAATAGTACCTCATTTGTGTTATACTCCATGATCATGTACTTCATACGAGGCTCATAGTCTATATGGATTTGATTAGGAAGCCCCTTCCACGAAAACCACAAATGAGAATGATTTGTTGTGGCTTATTTGTTCAATGTCCTGGTGAAATCTTGTCTGAGGATAAGTCCATAAGTGTCAGGGATATCAACCACTTTAATTTCAATGACCCATTGTATCCTCAAATCCATTGCAATCTACATAGGTATCCTATTCATCTCTCCTACTATGCTGATCTATGTCTTGTCTAACTGGGTTACTTTCCTACATGAAGGTGTTGGGGTAATCCCAAGGGCTTTGCACACTGCTCAGAGCATAACATTGGTGGACACTCCTGAATCAAGCAAGAAATTGTGCAAATTCTTCCTGAATATCCAGATAGTAGTGATGAAGGGCGGGGTCTCAAACTTCCTTTGGAAAAGACCCGTAGGAATATCTATTTGGGCTACTTGATCCTTGTTCTTATCACCCATTCTATCATTGGTTTGTCTTGAAGGTGTGCCTTGCAGAAGGGACTTTGAGTAGTTCAAAGGAAAACATGCTAATTTTAACTTTCTTAAACTCCTCCACGACATACTTACCCATTTGCTCAATTTCAGATTCAAAATCCTTACCTATGGTTGAGCTAGCAGACTAAACTTATGTTTGGTTTGATTGTTTTTGGGGCTCGCGTTGGGTCTAATTTTGTGGTTGATTATGAGGTTGATTTAAAGATCTATCCTTACTGAAATATTGAGTAGGCACATGAGGGAAACCAACATTGTTACTAGCATTTGGATCTAATGGGGTAGTGAAGTAATTAGGAGGGGTTGATGTAGTGAACGGTCCCCCTGCTTGCCTATTCCTCAAGTAATAAGGTGTGGCTCTCTGATGGAACATGTGTACTTCATGCTCACAAGTTTCTTCATCTTCTAAAGGACCATTATCCACTGAACCAAATAATTCAGTCAACGTTTCACCATTGCTTACCTCTTTTACTTCTTCAACTTTTGCAGAGACAACTTCATCCTCTGGCATGTTGCTTTTTCTCCTTGAGAACGGAGCTTGGTTGACCACGAGCATGGAGGAATTGTATGGCTCAAATGGGACTATGTCGTGACATCCAACACTATCCACAACATTTTGGACTTCAACTTGAAAAATTTATGCCACTGTAAGGAACTTGGGAGAATCCAACTCAGAGTGTTTGTTGGTCTTTTGAATTCAGCACCACCCTGATAGAGCTGCTTCGGCAAGATAAAGCTCGCTAGTCATCTTTTCTATGCTAGCAAACTGATCAAGAGGTGTGGGAGGACCCCTGTTATTAGGCCTTGTATTCCATGTTCTATTTTGTCTTTGAGAAGGCCTCTTTTCATAGTTTTGATTGGAATTATGCCCTTTATCAAAATTCTGCCCCGAAGAGGTGTTGGCATGGTGATCATCTTTGTTATCTTGATTTTCCCTATTATCCCTGTTATGATTGGCCTAGATACTCCATTAGGAGGCCTACAACTGGTTGCTTTGATTCCTTAAATGTGTCATGTTCATGGATATTTTCCTACTCATTTCTGTTAACTCATCGAGCCAATCCTTTTCAGTGTTACTCAGCTACAACTCTGGGTTTTGTAGAAGAACAGGTGAGGTTGCAAGCTGATTTTTTTTGTGATAGAGGGAATTCTAGCCCCTGTAGGTATAATGGTACTTGAGACTACTGAGGATAGGCTTGTTGCTATGAGGGAGCCTGATGGTAAGTCTGTTGTTGAGGCTGCAAGTAGGGGGGCACAAGAGGTGCTTGGTTCATTGGCTGCCCCAAATGAGGGACTATAGGTAGTTGCGACACCTGGCTCATAAGGGGTGTATGTTGTTGAAGTGCTTGATTAATCCATTAAACCTACATAGGATGGGAAATCTACCCTAAAGAAGGCAATGGGCCAGAAATATTATATCCCAAGTCTATACTAGCAACTACTACCTCCACATAAGCATTCACCACTGTGGTAAGCGGCAGATGCATTCTCTTCACTAATGCTAATGTAAGATTATCTAACACTTCATAGTAAACAAGCAGGGCATCGATGTCATTGAGTACATAGGGAGGATGAAGTCTCATGTAAGCACAATGGAAGTGATCATTGAAGGAACTAATCAGTTCATTGATCTCTCTGTGAACAGACATAAACTGTCAGTATAGCTCTAAGGGGCTAATTGGAATCTTGTATTTCTGTAGGAAGGAATTCCTCAAAAGATCCCATGTAGTAATGAATCCTCTTGGAAAATTGATATACCAATAAAAGGATTCTTCTCTGAGTGAGTAAGGAAAGAGCCAACACGCCACATCTTCATGATCAATCTGCATATCCTTGATTACTATTTCAAATATCTTAATGTGCTCTTTTGTTGTCCTTTGTGGATCGCGAGGATTGAATTTCGTGTAGAAGGTTTCTGGATTTTTGGGCATGTCATGATAAGTGTTTAATTGCAAAGGAGAGGGATTTTGAGCTAACCAATCCATGGGTGGCGGTGGAGATGAGGCCTATAGTTGAGGAACAGTAATCTGGGACTGCGCCTGGGTTGTGGCTATTTGGACTGTGCTCTGGACCTAGAAAGCTAGGAGAGGGATAACTTCCTAGCTACTGGAAGGATGAGGTATGATAGCAGTTTGGAGTGGTTGGGTGGAATTTGGATGAATAATGAAGGAAGGTGGAGGTGGGAGGGAATTAGAAGAGATGGAGGAAGAAGAGGAAGCAAAGTCTCCTCCCTTAGTTCATTTAGCCCTTGTGGGGGGCTGCAACTCTTGAAGTTCTCTCTTGTTAGGTGTCAACCTTAGAATTCTTTGAAATATTTTAGGGGATAATGATCCACTTTGATCCATCTTAGAAAGGCCCTCCTTCTAGCACTAGTTCTATTGATGCTGGTGTTTAGCACACTTTCTCAACACAAGCAATGCATAAGTGCACTACCTCTCTTGAAAGGAGACTACCAACAACAAGTTGCTAAAAATTACCCCAAGGTCTCTTGGGTGTTAGGTCATGACTTGAATGGAGTTCCTTAGTTGATATTTGATGTTATTTTTCTGGTAATCACAAGGTGGAATTACGTAGATGGGTAGGATGAAATGAATCTTGAAGGTTGAAGTTTCTAAGATTGGAGCTCGAATGCGCTTTGCTGCAAGTTCAAACAACTATCTAAAACCCCAAAGTTTTCCTTGATTTTTGGCTTGAAAATGTGCAATGAACCTTATCCTTGGTTATTTCCACAAAAAAAAGGAAAAAGAGTACAAAAGAGGAGAGTTTCTTGGATCTGCAACTAACTATGAATAGTGATCATGGAGGTTCTGTTGTGGACAACTTCCTTCAAATAGGATCCCACTGAACCATGAAACCTACAATATCATGAAATATGTGCTATCTTCTAAGGTCTGTAGATATTGTATCATTCAACCACCACATGCATTCATGAATAAAAATAAAATTTTAAAGTAGCTTTATGTTTTAGCCTAGACTAACTTTACATAGCCATTTACCAACAACAAATACCAAAAAATATGGACTGGGAAGACATCTACACAACAAAAAAATTCTTAACCATAGAAAAACATTAAAAAATATACCCAAGCAATCTAAAACCAACTAGAACAGTAATGTAAATCTAACTAAAACATCTAACTATAGGAGATTGAACCATGGAACATGTAGAGACACTCAAAAAATGCACCAAAGTCAATGTATTTCCATTAAAAAATTTATAGCATGTCATTACAACAACTCAACTCTCTCTCAAAAGTGAGAGGAGACCCCCTATTTATAATGTCCAAAAGGTGGAATGAAAGGCCACAATTAATTTTCATTCTATGGCCATGATTCATTACAAATTAGGGTTCACCTACCCCACAATATTTTACAATTTAAAATACAAATTTTTCTTTATCTGTATTTTGTCTTCTAGTGACAACATTGTACCATTTTGTCTTTTTGCTGATTGCCTATCTGATGTAGCTATTCCTTTAGGACCTCTTCATCAATAATAGGGTTTCCTTCCCACTTCTTCAAAGTTGCATACTTTATAAATTTTAGAACTAATGGTTGGAGCTTATCTACATCTATGATCTCAAAACGTAGCACCTGATCACTCTTCTCTTTGGATTGTTCGGTGAGCTTTTCCCAGTCCTTGTCATACTTAGCTGTGTGGTCTCAAAAAATATCTGACTGGGTGAAGGCCCAGGCTGCAAAACTCATGAAATTAGTGGTGATTTCATTTGACATTTTGTCTTTGATATTCTTCTGGAAGTGAGGCTTTATTTTGTCTAGATCTATCTATACGATAGGCATATCATATCCTATCAGTAGCTTCAAGTACCAAGTACAATCTATCCTAATCTCCTTAGCCCACTCAATATCCTAATTCACCTTGTCGAACACCAGCTCCAGTCTTTCTTTCTGATTCACAAAATCACGCTTCCATACATCTACCAGCTAGTGGTCATCCTTCTTAAATGTGGGCTCCTTTTCCCAAGTCATGCTTGGTAGTTTAAGAATGGCCTCAATCTTTAGGTAGGTAGACTCATATCTTTCTAGAAAGTAAGTGCATAGTTTCTTCGTACCCTCAAGAGACTATAGTAGATCCAATAATTTTTTTCTTGTCCTAACAGCATCACTGATGCCCATGTTTCCATGATATCAAACCTTTCGGAACCAACTTTATATAGTCTTGTCTAGGTTCTTTCTCTTTCCCAACTTGTCTATGTATTCCCTCAACAACAATTGTGGTGGAGTTGTGGACATGGTAGGAACTTCCTCTACTGAGGACGATTGTTGGATGTATGCTATCAGGTTAACCACTTGTGCCTTGAGATCTTCTTTCAAAATTTTATCTTGTTCTATCAAATGTACTACTGTGTCAACAGACTCTTGGAGGTGCTCTACCTTTTTCTCCCTAGTAGTTGTTCCTAAATCAATGTTAGAGACAATTGTAGCATATCACTTCTACTACCACTACTGGCATTGAAACCCAGATGGTTCTAGATGTGGAGGAATCCATCATCACCTTGGATCTAGTTTTGGGCTTCTTCTCCTTTTTGGTACTGATTTGCACCTGAGCTAAGATAGCTTCCAACCTCGCTCTTGGGTCAGTCGTGGTGAGAGCTTTCTTCTCAAGTTTCCTTTCTAGCCATTTGAGCATTGTGTATTTTCCTTTAGGTGATTCATGATCACCTTCCTCTTAATTCTTTTGGATTTCTACTTCTTTATCTCCAAGATCTTCTTTCTCCATTTTAGTGCCTTCTCCCTCTTCCTCATCGGATTCTTGGACAAATACAAGGTGATTGATGGGAGAATTAGTAGGTAATTTCTCCCTGATACATTCTTCTTTCTCAGCCTCCCCTTCTTTCTTTTCTTCATCTTCTTCATCCTATTCATCCTCATGCATGTGCTCCTCAATCTGTTCTATTTCAAGGATCTCATTAGTTCAAACCTCATCTTTAGGTTTATCCTCTTCTACATTCTCTTTTTCCTGAGGAGGAGGTGACAAATATTCATGTTGTTTCCTTATTATTTTTTTCCTTCAGATAAAGGAATTTCCTTGTTGTGTTCAGGGCTTTCCTCTTTTTGTTCACCTGTAGGAGGTTCCCTTCTTTCCTCTATCTTATCATCTTCTTGTTTCCTTTCTACAGAAGGTGGTCTTTCTATTTCTTCCCCAATGTCCTTTAATTGTTGGGCCAACTCTTCCTCAAAATCAAGATCGAGAGTTTGCACAATAAGCTTGCCACCAACGTCTTCTCCTTCATCTCCACTTTTGGAGGATCTAGTTTCCTCTTCTTCACAAACTACCTTGTCAATTTGCAAGTGCTGGTACTCCGGATGTTCATGGTATTCATTTGCTTCTTCCTCTAATGCTTTTGAGGCTTCCCTTTCTTGCCACTCTAGCTCCTTTGATATTTGAATTGTGGCTTCCATTGTTGGTGGCTTTGTTGGAGGCCTTGAGTGAGGGGCATTGGCGAGGACGTGTGCTATGGAAACTTGGATGGTGGGATTCATTAGTACTTGGGAAATCTCAAAGGGAACATTCTACATGTGCCACAATAATGCCTCTAGTAGTGTGAGTGTTGGTATTGATATTGTTGTTGTTGCCAATGGAAGAGATGTGGTGGGGGACATAGAGATGGAGGAAAGAAGATAAGTGGTAGTAGAGGAGGAATCAACCAATACTATGGGCCTAGTTGGTGAAGAGGAGGCAAGGTGGACCAAAATATCCACCACAAGTGGACTAAAATATCCACCGTAGGTGGAGATGTGGCAACCATAGCTTGAGAAATAGGTGGAGGGACAACAACAACGGAAGCAGCTTCGGTTGATCCATCTCTATTTCCTCTCCCTCATGAAGGAGATCCTCTTGAATTGCGAGAAGCCCTACAACACTTCCTATCCTTTTGTGTTTCTTTGATGGCTCACCCTCTAGGCCCTTCCTTGCGTATACTTTTGGATTTGGTTGCTATTCCTTGGCCTCTATCCTTTTCCTCAATCTTGTGAGTAGAGGAGATTCAAAGGATTCTCTTGTTGAGCTGGTAGTAGCTACATCATTTGTGGCACTAGGGTCACTCTTGAGCCCTTCATAGGTTTGGAGATTCAAAGGATTCTCTTGTTGAGGTGGTAGCAGCTACATCATTTGTGGCACTAGGGTCACTCTTGAGCCCTTTATAGGTTTGGACAACCCATTGTTTCTTTATTTGGTTCACTTGTCCATTGACCCACTCCTTGCTACGAGCCTCAATTGGCTTGGTTATGATATCGAGTTCATCGACCTCTTGCTCATCCCAATCTATTGCTAGCAGCGGTAAGTTGGTGATTACATTGTACTTGGGGTCCATTATGGTGCTTTCATCTTCTTCAACTTCATTGGGATAGAAAAAAATTCATCCTTATCATGAAGTATACAATCATTCACATGTAATGCCTCATGTGTACTTCCTTATCATCTTGGAAATTCACCTAGAAATATTCAATATGTTGCATATGGGAATAGTTAGGTCATAATGCTTTCCTTATGTGCCCATATGGGTCCATTCGTGGGAAAGCAGTGTGGAGGCTGAAATGATATTTTTCTAGCTCCTTCTCTGAGTTCCCTACATACTGAGAGGTTTTTAGCTTCTACATCCCTCGACCGAATGAGAGGGGATAGGCGATTCTTTCCAAATGCTTGCTGCTAAGGAGAGTATGTACATGTCATAGTTGTCGAGAGAGTTCTAGCAATAGAATCCAGTCATTAGGATACCAAGGCTACTTATTCAACATTTTTGTTTAACCTTGGGCATGAATGTAGGTGAATTTAGGGTACTGAATAAACAAGAAGGCGTACTATTTTAGGAATTCCTGAGCACTGTGGGAGACTCATCTCTTGAAATCTCCTCCAAGTAGTCTAATAATGTGACCTACGAAAGTGTCATTCACTCTACAATAGTCCCTCTTAAAATTTTTGAACTGCAGTTGGGGGTATCTATCATAGACTTTCAACTTTCAGCCATATTATTCATTAGGTGCTCTAAATAGTCTATTGTATTGCCTCCACTCAGCGAGTGAGTAAACAAGGTAGGATGTCATATAAAATTTGGAGGTCTTCTTGATATTCATAAATTGCTAGTGGAAGCAGTCACTTATTATTCCCCCCAGTAGAATGTGGTCTGTGTGTAATCTTCTTCCTTTCCGTGAAGGATCTTCTCTACAAAGTAGACCATCCATTCTTGAAAATATGTAGCAGCGGGAAGGCCCATTATTTTTCTCAATAGAGTCACCAAGTCATGATAATCTTCATGGAAATCACTATAGAAGAATTCTTGGGGAACTTTTGCAGTGCTTCCCAACTTCTCTTTGAGACAATATTGGTTTATAAGCTTTTATCACCCAGTGGGATCTGCATCCCACATTGCCTTACATTCCACTATTGTTTGCAGCTCCATCTCCCCAAAAGTAGGGATGTTGAAGGTCTTTGTTATTGCCTCAATATCAACCAAAATGTTTCGATCTCTATCAACTATTGTCCAAGTCTCTAGTTGATATGCTTTTCGGAAAGCCATCACAAATTAAAGGGCTATAAGAGCAAGAGGGAAGCCTATATCCTTGGAAATTCCACTACTTATGATCAACCTGGTGTTGTCTATGGTTGGATGGATTCTGACTCTTTGTTTGAATTTGTCGATGTCAATGTGCCCAATGTTAGTATCTATGATCTCCTTCCATTCTGTAACAACCTTTGAGTGCAAGGGCTCCCCTTGGAATTTATATTTCATTTGATCCTTGTCTTGCTTCCCATGAGGAGCTCTTCCTATTTTGTTTCCCTTGTCTTTCACTGAAGCTGCCCCTAAGGGTCCTGCACCCAATTCCATATATCCTGCAAACAAAGGCGTGATAAGTGCAATTAAGCATTAAGACATCAATGTTAGCCAAAATCCCCGCTAGAATGAAGTTAGGTTGGATAATACATCACTCATGAAATTGCACATTTGCTTTGAGATTCCATTAGTAGTTTACTAGAGGGAATTTGGTCAACCCAGGACCAAGGGGTCATACTTCCCTAGCAAGAATGTTGTTTAGAGGGAAAACAAGGAAGGGCAATCTAGGTGGTCTGTCTTGAATTTAGATTTTGATGGTTTGAAAGGTTTATGCAAGGGATGGTTCAATTTAAGAACATTGGTCAAGGCCCGTTTCTAGATTAAAGGCAAGAAATTTGTCCAATTTTTGTCATTTAAAACAACTAGGAGGAAATAGAATTCTGAAGGCGGATTTCTGGGGTCTGGGACCCACAAGTTTGTAAGGCAGTTGTCATAACCTATTATTATTTTAAGTGCTTGGGTCTCAAGATCTGAGAAGCTTTTGGATGATGGCCACTTCGAATGGTGGATAATGAATGAAAATCCAGTGGGAGCGACCCGATGGATAGGACCCAACATCACGTTTGGCCTTTCAATTTCCTTCATTAAGTATTTTGGCAATTGGGGCACTAGGCTCTAGAGGTCAGAAAGACAGGCTCATTTTTCCTTTATGATAGCCGAGACAAGATGAAATCCTAATGGTGGAAACCTGAGGAGGTAGTCTAAGAAGGCTGACCTAGGTTTTGGTTACTCGGTGTTCAAGTGGCGTTGGATCATGAAGGGCCCAGAAGGCAGAAAGCAATCATTGGAAGGCCGTCAGAAACGATGAAGTAGGAGCGAAGGTTTTTAGATGAAACTCTGTGAACCGAGGCCTGGAGGATGCTAGGGATGTGGTATTTCTTCTTTTTAACTCAGGTGGTGGATGACGAGGCAAACCTCGAGACTCAGGTGGACATAGCCATTTTGTTGTCTGAAATGGCGAACACCGAGTGAAATTCTAGGGACAGAGTTCTGGTGGACCAGACTCAAGAAGCACGAATGGAGGCCAATTGTTTAAATTTGTCAAGTCCTGATGGTGAACCGTAAAGAGCGATCTAGGGATGTGAGCCCAAGGAGGAATCCCATCACTTTAGAGATATTTTATTTTGAAGTTTTCTAACCGGTGACGGGGAGTCTCTAGTCCAGAGGGCACAAATTCTCTATGTGAAGAATGGGGCCTAGATGATAAAGGTATGGATCCAACTTCTAGGGTGATTTGAAGGTTTTCTAAAAGATTCACTACATGGGTTTTTTAGGCATTCTTTTCATCTACCAAATGGATGCATTTTAACTTTGTTTTACCCATCACTTAAATGAAAAATCACCAAACAAAAATTGTGTGAGCGTAGACATCAAACATACCTCAAGAACCCGACAGATAGTGTTGTCGAATGCACCGAGAATCAATGAATGAGGCTAGCAGGTTAAAGGGTGGCACATGACAGAGGCACTGGATCTCTCTGTTAGTTTTGAACTCTCTCCTAGCTAACCTGACATGTCAAAATGATAGGTCAAGCCAAATATGTATATGCCCAAGTTCATTTAATACACCCTCATAAATGCATGTATTGTGGATGAGAAGGTTGGTGAGTTTCAAGCTCGAAACAGTAGCGGGAGGTCTAAAACTCAAAAAATAGAAGGACGTGAGTTGATGGGCACTCAAAAGTTAAGGAAAAATCACATCAGAAAGAGAAGGCATGAGGTTTGGCAGGAGAAACTCCAGTGAAGGATGGCTGTTAGAAAGAGAAAACATGTAAAAGAGTTTCGAGTAGGGAAATCAGGCATATCGGGCCCAGGGCAGGTGAAGGATGGCAACATCTCAACACAAGTTTGAGAAAGCTAGTTGAAGAGCTTGCTTTCGAGTCTCAGGGAGCCCTTGGAGGATGGCCATTAGATATGGTGAAAGAGAAATGAGACTCGAATGAGAGCATCCCAAAAAGCCAGGTCTAGAAGGTCTCAAAGCACTATAATTTGAACTTAGCCACTAAAGGCACTAAGATACGGCAAATGACTGAATGGGACCCAGAACGTGGAAAGAAAAAATCATTTGGCTATTTAGAACATAAAACATTGAATGGAAACCCATGAAGAGAAACTCAAGTGGTTGGGCCTGGAGGATACCAGGGACATTGTCAAAGGAAAACTGCCAAAGGAACTCCATGAGGACCTCAGACTTGGAAAATTTTGTGGGGATGAGGCATGCTCAACTTGAGGTGAGATTTCAAAGACATACTAACCATCTTGGACACAAAAACTGGGGGCATGCAAAATGAGGTTATGATGAAATGACCTGATAAGGAGAAAAAAAGAGAGGGTCCCTGTTCTGAACAGGGCATGTGTGCTAGGGGCACAACAGTGATGAGTTATCCTCCACCTTTTTAAGGGTGGAGTATTTACTGTTTCATCACTTTATTTAATGTTGGTGGTTACTGGTGCTCAATTCTCATTGGTCAATTTTCCACATCAATCCTGTACTTAGTTCTATATAAACTCACTACCTATGTTGTATTTTTCATATTGGAAGCTCTTAATACAATTTTTTCATATCGACAAAAAATTGATTGATCTCAAGGAGTTCATAAATTGGCTTAAAACAAGCCTAAATTTGCTAAGTTAAGGGTTGGAGTAGTGTACGAACAGTGTAGGCTCCAAACCCCAAAAATATTCAAGGTTTGGGCAAGGGTACCATGAATCCAAAGAAAATATTTGGATTCATTTGGAGAATTTGGGCACACTCTCCATTTTTCTCGGGTTAGAAGGCCTAGTTGGGGCTTTAGGGCTTGTAGCCTTTTCTAACCCTAGGAGAAGGTTTGGTGGAAGCGATGGAGAATTGGAGTCTAGTGATTGATCAAGAACCCTAATAGGTTGCTATGAAGGTTTTTACTACATCTCTACACCCTTGCAAGAACCTAATTGAATGTCGGGAGTAATTGGCCTTTAGGGAAGAGTAAGGGTCAACGGTGAGATAGTGGCAAGGCACCAAGATTGGCTTGGTAGAATGGAAGAGTAATGATAGTGGGGTTGGCTAGTAGGACCTAAAGGTTAAGGTGGGAGAGTCACCTAGGAGTTCTTGAGAACAAGGACCCAGAGCATGGGTCAAAGTGTGTTCCACCCAACCCTAACCCATTAGATTGGTATCAGAGTAGGTTAAAGATTTGGGAAGGAATCTTGCATGTCAGACCTTGAATCCAGTGGGTCTATAATCATGGTGACAAATGTTGAGTTGGCAAAGAAGGTTGAAGACCAAGAAGAAGATAACAAGAGACTAAGGGAAAGACTGGCACAACTTGAAGAGACATTGAGTAATGTGCTAAAAAAGACCGATGAGGACGGTAATAGGGTACCAAAGAAGGAAGAGGTTGTAGAGGAATACAAGATCCCTGAACCTGACCCTATTCTACAAGGATCCTTTCTTGAAGGCATTGAAAGCTTGAGAGGGAAAGCACTTGAAGGAATATGATTGTTTAATGGGAAGTTTGAAGCCAATCTAGTCATAGATTGGATAGAAGGCATGGAGAACCATTTTGAGTGTGATGGAGTCACTAAAGCACAAAAATTGAAGGTGGCCAAATCAAGACTGAGAGGATCTGCCTTGACATGGTGGAAATTCATACAAACAGAGAGGGAAAAAGAAGGTAAGAGACCAATTTCAACTTGGAAGGGTATGGTTGCAAAGGTGAAAGAAGTATACATACCAGATGATTATGAAATTCAGTTACACAAGAAGAGACAAAGCTTGAGGTAGAGAGACCAAGATGTGAACAATTACACTAAGGAGTTTCAAAAGTTTTGTATGAGGTCTAGTGTCTCAGAAGATGAAAGTCTCAAAGTAGCTAGATATATTAATGGCTTGAAGTGGAACATCCAAGAAGAGATGACTCTTCTAAGTCCAAAGAAATTACACCAATGTTACCAATTGGCCATCAAGATTGAGGAACAAAGCAAGAGAAAACAAGATCAGGTTTCTAAAGGAAGAGGCAAAGGAAGAGATCAAAGAGATCAAAGAGGGCATAGAGGTGGCTAGCAAGGTAGAGGAAATGAGCAAAGGAACCAAGGTGAATCCAAACCCACAGAGAATGGAGGTGAAACATCTTCTAGAGGAGGATATGGCAGAGGTAGAGGTTCTCAAGGAGGATCAAATAGAGGAAGAGGAGCAGGTAGGAGCAATTCATACTTTGCAAACATGAAATGCTACCATTGTGGTCAAGTTGGACACCCAGCTTATAGGTGTCCAGAGAAAGCATCTTCATCAAGTAATGAGAAGAGAGTGGCTTATGCACAAGAGGACACCATGAGTCCTAAGTCACCTAAGGTCAGTCACATTGAATCTGAGATGGGAGAGAAACTAATGTTTAGAAGAGTGTTGATCAGACAACTGGTCAAGGAAGAACCAAAACAAAGAAGAGCTCTATTTAGAGTGAAGTGAAAGATACTTGGTAAAGTATGCAAGGTCATTGTAGATTCAGGTTCAACAAACAATATCATCTTAGAAGAAGTAGTAATGAAACTGAAAATGAAAAAGGTACCCCACACTAACCCCTACAAGGTAACATGATTCAACAAAGGGCAGAGTGGTCTAGTGAATGAGAAAGTAATGGTGGAGTTTTCCATTGGAGGGTATAAGGATAAGTTAGTTTGTGATGTTTTACCAATGGATGCATGCCATCTACTATTGGGAAGACCATGACAGTATGACAGAAGTGCCATGTATGATGGGAAAGAGAATAGCATTTCCTTCGAGAAGGGTGGGAAAACTTTCAAGTTACAGTCACTGTCAGAAGAAGAAGAGGGACAATCAAAGACACCAAGTGTCATATTGAGTAGTGGGAAGGAGTTCCTTAACAACCTACATCAAGGGGGTGAAGGATATGTGGTTATGTTACAACCTAAAGAAGAAGACAAGGCTGAAAAGACAGTCATACCCGAAGTAGTCCTAAAGTTGTTGGATCAGTTCAAGGACATTGTAAGTGATGGTGCACCTACAACTCTACCACCAAAGAGAGCCATAAGTCATCAAATTGACTTCATACCTAGAGCCTCATTTCCTAACAAAGCAACTTATAAGCTTACACCGGATCAGAATCTAGAGGTAGCTAGGAAAGTACAAGATTTATTGGATCAAGGATTGATTCAAAAGAGCATCAGCCCATGTGCAGTACCAGTAGTCTTGGCAACCAAGAAAGGAGGTAAATGGACATTATGCACTGATTCTAGAGCAATAAATAGGATCACCATTAGGTATAGGTTCCCTATTCCTAGAATTGAAGACTTAATGGATTGTCTTGGAGGAGCTCAATACTACACAAAGTTGGATCTCAAGAGTGGATACCATCAGGTCAGAATTAAGGATGGTGATGAGTGGAAGACAACATTTAAGACAAATGATGGGTTATATGAATGGAGAGTGATGCAGTTTGGTCTCTCCAATGCCCCTAGCACATTCATGAAGCTCATGAATGAAGTGCTCAAAGACTTCATAGGGGTATTTGTGGCGGTATACCTTGATGACATCCTCATATTCAGCAAGACAACAGAAGAGCATTTAAAACATGTGGAGTTGGTTCTTAGAAGGTTGCAAGAGGAGAAGTTGGGAATCAATCTAGGGAAGTGTGGGTTCTTTAAGCAAGAGCTTGTATATTTGGGTTTTGTAGTGTCCAAAGGATCATTGAAGATGGATCCAAGTAAGGTGGAAGCTATCCTAAACTGGCCTACACCAACCACAGCGACTGAGGTAAGAAGTTTCCATGGATTGGCTCAGTTCTACAGAAAATTCATAAGGAACTTGAGTGGTATATGTGCACTAGTCCTAGATACAATCAAGGGTGGTTTAAAAACTAAGTTTGTGTGGACTCAAGAAGCTAAGAATGGGTTTGAGAAACTGAAACAAGAGGTGGCAACTCAACCTCTTCTCTTATTACCTAGTTTTGACAAATTGTTCACTGTTGAATGTGATGCAAGTGGAGTGGTAGTATGATGAGGGAGAAGCCCGAGACTTAGAAAATAACCCACAAACAAGAGAATAATTTTATTATTTAGAAAATGGAGCTTCATACATGCAGAGGATCTCAAATCCCCAATTTCTACAACACATACAAGTTACAGAAAGCTACAGAATAACCCTTTCCCAATATGCGAGCTTGTCCCCAAAAAGTTACCCAAAAATTAGAAACCTGCCCATAAATAGAGCTCCTCATTAGTTTGGATCCAAAACAACATTTCAAATTTGAGTTTAGGCAGTTTGGTGCTGAAAATTTACAACATGAAGTTCAAATTTCAAAAGAGCATTTGCAATTGTATCTTCTAGAAAGTGCACCAACTTCCCGGGACCATAACTTTTGATCCGGGACTCCGATTCGTGAACCGTTTGAACCGTTGGAAAGGTCTTGAAGTCAATAACGTGCTTCAAAATTGCTACACTGATTTTGGCAATTTTTAGGGCTGATCTAAGAGCTCTAAGTGCCTCAAATCTAACTCGAAAGATTTTCAAGTGCAAATATGGGAAACTAAAACTGCAATATCTTTCAACCCAGGAACCAAAAATAAAAACCATAAATTGAGAATTTCATTATGATCAAAAGGGTATACAAAAATGTAAAAACATCTAAAAATTGAGAAACTTGAAATTTAACTATTTTTGGGTGATGCAAGATTGCCCTTACACCATTGGATGCTCCTGCATCAGACACCCAGGGTAATTTGAGAAGTGACCCCATCACGTCTTAGATGGTTGAGGAAAACCCAACCGGTCAACTGCTACCTTAGATAGCCAGGATGAATCTTCCACAGGCTTCCTCTCCATTTCACCAGATATTCTTCATATTGCCTATTTTTGGTACTCCTTCCCACACGACTATCCAAGATTGCTTCAATCTCCTCCCTTTCTGAAGTAGGTGCTAGAAAGCCATACTGCCCTATTGCTGGTGCTTCCTCTGTTCCACCTTCATGATACTCTGTCAAATCTGAAATGTTGAACACAGGGGAAATGTTGATTCCTTCAGGCAACTCAACGTCATATGCATTCCCTGAATCATGCTTCTTCAAAATCTTACAGGGACCAAACTTCTTCATCTTCAATTTGTTATATGTTCCCACCAGAAACCTTTCTTTCCTCAAGTGGACCATCACTTCATCACCAATCTAAAACTCCTTATACCTCCTCTTTTGATCTGCCCTAGCCTTATATTGCATATTCATCTTGTTAACATGTTCTCTTACCTTTGCATGTATATCCTTGATGTGTTCTGCAAAATCTTTGGCTTCAACACTTATTTTCTTCTCTTGGTCCATCTTCCTCAATTATGGAGCTGTTCTGGGGCTACCTCCATACATAATCTGGAATGGTGATCTACCAGTGCTTCTGTTGAAATAATTGTTGTAAGAAAATTCTACTTGGGGTAAGATCAAGTCCCATCCCTTGGGTTTATCTCCTACTAAACATCTCAGTAGGTTACCCAGACTCCTATTAACAACCTCTGTCTGCCCATCTATTTGCGGATGGTGTGCAGAACTAAACTTCAACTCTGTCTTCAGCTTCTTCCACAAGGTCCTCCAAAAGTACCCCAAAAATTTAGTGTCACGATTGGAAACAATACTCTTTGGCAGACCATGTAGCCTCACCACCTCTTTGAAGAACAAGTCAGCAATGTGGACTGCATCATGGGTCTTCTGACATGGAATGAAATGTGCCATCTTCAAAAACCTGTCAACTACCACAAATACTGAATCATTCCCTCTTTGCTGGAGTCGCCAGCTGAGC